>CM076608.1:79710521-80297711 GCA_038502775.1 Hippodamia convergens | reverse complement strand
CCGAGCTGCAGCTTTAAAAATAACCATTGGAAATAACATCATAAATAAGTAGGAACACGGGAATAAAAAGCTCTCTTAGGAACTGTAAATTTGCGGGAATAGGTTTCGATATTTAACAATAGAGACTGCTGAAGTTTTTGGCATCGTAAACTTATTCAGAATAGGTACAATGTGTATCAAGACCAATTTATGAATCATACGTATCAGAACTTACACAATCACATTAGTTATAAGTATAATGGGAATATTATACATTCAGTGATGATTATAAAATACTAAAAATCTCATAAGGAAAATAATTTATTATTATTATTATTATTAGAACTCTTTATTGCATAAAATTTATATAACAGGGTTATTAACAATGTGCAATAGGCAAGCATATCGCGAAGCGATGTCTTCCTGCCAACCTTAACACAATATGTATTTTATAACTCATATAGTAGTACATAATGTGAATTCTATATTTCTATACAAACTTAAGAAAATTTTTACACAAAAAAAAAAAATTATAAACAAATAAATTACTCCTGATTGAAAATGGACGAGGAGAAGGTTATGATGGGAAGAGGGACGGGAAAAGAAAAGAGAGGAGTGATATATCTGAAGAACGGCCTCAAAATTGAAATAAAATGAATGATTAAAACGCTGACTCACAGATTGAGATTCGCTTCGGCTAAAAACCTCTTGAGGCTATGCTTGAATGAATAGAGAGACGGCCTTTGGACAATTTCTGTTGGAATACGATTCCAGAACTGTGGAAACCTCACTGAAAAGCTATTGTGGGAAAAATTTGTAAGATGCGCAGGTATTCGCAAAGTGAGATTGCCAAGTGCCCTAGTTTGACGAACACTGTCTCCAAGAGGCCGTAAATTACAATACAGATACGTAGGTTCCCGCGATCCTAGTACCTTATATCCCAAGAGCAGAGTATGAAAAATGCGACGCTGTTTGATAGTCAATAAATTCAGGTCTTGCTTGAACTGACTAACGTGATCGAACTTCCTCAAATTATAAATGAATTTAATACCCGCATTTTGCAAACGTTCGAGCTTGTTCAACTGATTCATTGTTAAAACCCATATAAGCAACATCGGCATAATCAAGTATAGGGAGCAATAATGAAAAATAAAGGTTTTTTCTAGTTTGAAATGGCAAAAAATTCTTCAGTAGACGGAGTTGATGTAAGCAATAAAAAAATTTTTTACTCAATGTGGCAATCTGAGTATCCCAAGAGAGCGTCTCATCCATAATCAGGCCAAGATTTCTGACACTTGACGAATAGGGAATCTTCACGCCGTTGAGGATGACCTGATGTTCGAGCCTATCAACTGAATTTAAGCTTCTTCTGGTCCCTATGACGATTGATTGAGTTTTTGTGGTATTAATATTAAGACCAATACATGAAGCGGCAAGAGAAATTCTAGAAAGGTCATCGTTTAAGGTTTGTAAACTCCGGGAAAAATCCTCAACGGTTGTATGGATGTAAACCTGTAGATCATCCGCAAAAAGATGAAACCTACTCCTTAAATTATCTGTCAAAGAAGACATGTAGAGTGTAAACAAAAGTGGCCCTAGAACACTACCCTGTGGAACACCCGATCTTGTCTCCACCCACTCAGAGCCACGGTCACCCAGGCTCACCGAGATTTCACGCCCCCTGAGGTAAGAGTCGAAGAAGCTTCTGGAGTGCTCTGAAAATCCCAACAAGCGCAACCTGGCGAGAAGTATATCGAAGTCTATGGTGTCAAAGGCCTTGCTAAAATCTAATAGTACCAAAGCTGTGAGCATTTTCTTATCCATTGCTCCACTGATGTCATCAGTGATCTTTGTGAGTGCTGTAGTAGTGCTGTATTTCTGACGAAATCCTGATTGATAGGTGTTGAAAAGGGAATGTTCACTCAGATATCTCAGAATTTGGGAGTGGATGAGCTTCTCAAAGATCTTAGAGAGCGTTGGGAGTATAGATATCGGCCGAAAATCCTGTGGATGGAAAGGATTTTGTTTCTTCGGTATCGGAATGATTTTGGCGCGCTTCCACGCAGTTGGAAAAGTATCAGTCTCAAGTGAAATATTGTAAATATGGGTAAGTACTGGAAGAATTTCGTTTACTATAGGTTTGAGTAGTGATATTCCGATACCATCACATCCAACTGATTTAGAAGATATATTATTCAGAATGGTGCTTACTTCTTCAGCACTAACAGCCATGAGCGCGAACTTGACTCTGCCAGGCAGAGAACTCGAATTGAGCTTTTTCAATGTGGATTGCTTAACATTGTCATTTAGATCGATGTCAGGGGTAACGAAATGTCGGGCAAGGATGGAAGGATCCATATTAACAGATTGGGGGTTTATTTCTTTTCCTATACCAATTGTACGTAGGGTACGCCAAACCTTACCAGGTGGAGTGTTAATGAGATTTTCCTCGAAAAATTTTCTCTTCTCGCTTCTACATAAGTTGTTACACCTATTTCTCATGACACGATACAATTCCCTATTTTCATCATTTGGGTTTTTGACATAAAGAGCTTTCAGTTTATCCCTCTGCGTCATATTTCTTCTAATTTCGTCATTCAGCCAGGGACATGCCGCATGTCTCACTTTGATAACCTTCAGTGGGGCCAACCTGTCGTATAGTTCAAGGATTTTGGTATTGAACATATTCACTTTATCGTCTAGAGAGCGTGTTCTATAGAGCGATTCCCAACATATATCCTTCGCTGCCTGAATTAAAATAGTTTGATTCACTCTCTTAAGATCACGAAACCTAATGACTCGAGGTATAGGCTTTGGACACTTGACTTTAAAAGCAGCATAAATGAGGTCGTGACGAGAAAATTGATAGGCATGTTGTTGTCCATTAACTACTACTTTGCTTGGTATAGACGTGATGAGTAAGTCCAGTAAAGCATTGGAATTGTGGATACTATGCGTAGGATTTCTATTCACGAGCTTTAGATTGTAAGATTCGAGCAAGTTGTTCATACGTTTAGAACGAGAAGTTTTCTGAATCATGCAGTTATTTAAATCCCCCATGATGATTATATCTGAATAATCACCAACCATCCCATCCAGAACACATTCAAGCTCATCAAAATAACTATATGCCGGTGGGGAGTAGAGGACACCTACCAAAAGTTTTCTGTGGAAGTCAATCTCAACAAAAAGGTACTCAAGTTTTGCAGCCTGAGTTGAAGAAGATTGTGTAATTAGTTTGCAAGATAAGTTATCACGTATATAGATCGCAACCCCACCTCCACGACGCTGCTCCCTATCATTTCTCACCAATTTGTATCCCGGTAACCCGACAAACGATGACCTGATTGACCTCTTCAGCCAGGTTTCACCTATTAGTATAAGGTGATATTTACCTTGTGAGAAAGTGTTAACCAGGTCCTCGTGGTGGGCAATCAGACTTTGGGCATTAATATGGCATACTAGTAAATTGTTTGAAGGTAAATTAGCCAAGTTGATACATTCACTGTCATCGGCAATAAAATGTGAGGTATGGTCAGCGTCGACTAAGTTGCATATTTCTTCTTCAATATCTTCTAGAGGAATATCAAGGAATTGAGGAGGAGAGAGAGGGGAGTATTCAGGAGAATTCAAAGATGTCATGCGCGAAATGAAAACACACAACCAAAAACAGAAAAAAATAAAGCAATAATACGAAGCAAGCCAAGCGCTCCAAACAAAATAATCAACAAAGCGAAAAAGTGAAAAAAAAAAAATATATATATATATATATATATAAAGTGCTTATCATCTGCTCACGTTCTTGCTTCTGGTACGGGTAGAGCGCTGTTTCTGTGAGGCTTGGGACCCCAAGTCATCTTCCACTACTGTTGACTGTTTCAGGGCGGGTATTTGAGATGACGAAGAAATAACCATTCTTTTGTTCCCCACCAAAACATTGATACTACCATCTTGTGTCCACACTTTTCCCGGTCCAAATGCAATTCTACACCTTCTATACAGCTCCTGTCTACCTCGAGTGAGGAATTCGGTAATAAGAATCTTTGTTCCTTTCAACTTCTTTTTGGAATACCAAATTTGATTTTTGTACTTCTGTTTTGTGAAAGTAACCAAAAGTGGCCTAGGATTTCCACTTGCCTTGTCTTTTTTCTTCCCCAATCTATAAACTTTCTCGATACATTCCTCGGAAGAGAAACTATCACTGAGATTCAGCTTTTCCACGACATCCTCCACCAACACTACAGGATCCTCGCTATCCCCCTCCACTATTCCATGTATCAGAATAGAACTTTTTCTGGTTTCGTTCTCTATCGCATCCATACGACTATCGATATTGGTGAAAAGATTTTTGATATGCAATAATGACGACGAAATGTTATTTTTGAAAGCCGTGAAATCGTTCAGCAGAGCTTCAAGAGATGCAGGTCTCTCCGAGCACTTACAGCCAGTTGTAGTCTTCGATTGAAACTTTCGATGGATTTATTGAAATGCTCTTCGAGTCTACCAAATTCTGCCGCGAGATCCATAATGCAGCGTGTACATCCGATGAACGAAAATCTTCCGGGTTAAATCGGTGCGAATAACAGAAACGACGATATCCGATGAACACTTACTCCCGATGTTGATAGTTTTTCCGACTGTTGTTAATGTTGTCAACTCGTATTCCAACAAACAATCTAAATCAAGAGCTGACTTTTTGATGTAAGAAGTCTACAACACTGTGGTCTTGCAGATAATAATTAAGTTATTCCGCGTTTGAAGAAAATATATCAAGAAATTAACTTTATCATATATTACAGAATATTAAATATCCTCAACAATCAGAACGCGACAACGTGCAACGTGCGTTACTACTACTACTGAAATAACTCACCTGGATATTTGGAATGATGATTGTTTTGAAATTAAATTTGGTAGTACCTCAAGTTGAAGTGTGATTTTTAAAATGGCATCTAGTCAATCTACCAAAAATTCTGGTGGAATCGCGAAATGTCATTCAAACCGGAAACAATACGCAGCCATATATGGTAGGATTCCCTTAGGTCCATAGAGATAGTATAGAAGGAGACGCTGTTGCTCTCAACGATTTCCACATAAAACGGGTCCACTGGGCGGGGCAAAGTGTCGTACCAATGTGGCGGTTTCGGCCACAGAACCACAAATTGGACAGGGTCGGAGTAAATAAATTACAGGCTAATTTATGGATGAAGCAGAATAAACATCATGATTTTTAACATTCATAAAATAAAAATGAATTTCAACAGTTTATATACTAAAACAATACTTATTTTATTTTGAGAACATTTTTAATGGAGATTGAATTCTTCGGAGTTTTTCTAATGTTAAGGGAAATTTTGTCTTCTTTAATTAGCAGAAACAACTAGTGATATTCAATAACATCTTTGGAAGTTGTATAAGGTGAAAAATTTATTTAAAATATAAATAATGAATATAAAAAATTATAATAATATATAATAATAATATAATATATAATATATAATATAATATATAATATATAATATATAATAAAATTATATAATATACATATACATATATATATTAAAATATGTACACCTAGTTAAAAAAAATTTATATTTCGAATTCATATGATGACAGGAAACTTTTACATCAAATCTTAGAAATATTTGAATGCTCCAAACATTCTCTCATATTCAATAACTAAGTTTTCCTTTCACAAACAAAAATTTTACCCAATTAACAGTTTTACTGTCCCTTAAACAGTACAATTTTGTCATTTTGGTGCCTAATACTAGTTGATTTGTCAACTTTATACTTGAAGAGAGAAATCATTTTTATATTGTAATATTTCCTTATTATGCTTCTGATCAATAATAATCGATGATTATCCAAAAAACTGATCAAAATTGTGATCAATAAAAATGATGTTCGATGAAACAAACATTATTAAATATTTCCTATTATTAATAGTTGCAATTGAAACACAGTTTTGACCAGCTATAATGATTTCTCGCTCCATGATTTTTTCGGTCTTTAAGCAAATTTTGATGACATCCTCTGAAGGGTATTGAAGACCCTTTTATTCTTCAAATCTCTAAATGAATATAAAAAGGAATTTCTAGTATCAGACATCAAATCTACTTAAACCGACCCTGTACATTGTTGATATTAACCTATGAAATGTAATTCCTGATGATTTCTTCTTATCCACGCCATCCCGGGTACAGCAACTTCGCACAGTACAAGAAACCATTTTGTTCAATTAGTTCTACAAAGATTGTCCTTCAAATATAAATAATTTTCACAAAACTCACAACCGAACACGAAACATCAGGGTTAACGACCGCTTGACAAATGTGTCGTACCAATGTGGCGGACCTGGTCCCGTTTTAGTTACGAAATCGCTCCTCCTCTTATACTATCTCTATGCTTAGGTCCCTTAGGAACATAGAACCATCAGTTTCACCCCCCTGGTATCGGCGATTCACTATTTGAACGCATAACTTCTGGATGTGTCCGAGTTACCGTGCTGACTCGAATTCACTCGGAAGTAAATCGAGCTGACTCGCTTAGGCCCGGTTTTACTATCGAAGGTTAACTTTTGGTTAAGGAAATTTTATAGGTTAGGCGTATTACAATCCCGCGAAACGTGGTTAACTATCAGTTAACTTAACCAACACCGAAAGTGTGGGTAAACCCGAAGTTATCTCAATAACCATAGAATTATTCAATAATGTATATGTATATAACCTAAAATGTTTGTCTTTGATTCGAAAAATATTGTTTTTGATTGATAATTACGAAATTTATTTCTCGCTAAAGATTTGTTAATATGTATTTAATGGAATTTGATATCCATGCTTTTAGCAGTGATGAAGAGAAATGTCGTAGACCTAAAGTGATACATCTATGATCAAAATTTTTTTCGAAATTTACGACGATTATGATTTTTTTTAAATTCAGATTATCGAAAAGATGTTTTATTATTATTATTATTCAGCGTATGCTGAATATTCTAAACCAAATAGGTGATCAAGCCGAACTATTCGGGAACCATTAACAGTTTTTCTCCCTGAATGTGCAAACTGTAGCTGATTCGTTTCTGAAAATTACAAACATTGTTGCAAAATGGCTAGGTTCAGCACATGATAGCTATATTTTCCGGAATTCTATGCCAGCGGTTCTCAAACTTTTTTGTTGACGGAACTCTTTTGACGAGCAAAATACTTGACGGAACCCTACAATGAAACTATAGTTTTTAAAACTGATGGGAAATATGGAACTGTTTTTTATTTTTCATCAATTGCTTGATATCAGTTTGATAGAAGACAGTTGAAGTCTCATATCAGGTTCGGCGTCCAGTCTATTACGATATTTTGTTTTGGTGGCTGCATAGGTTGAGAATGCTGTTTCGCACAAACAAGTTGTTAGGAACGGAAGAAGAATATTCAGAGCCATTTTGCTAAGCATCGGATATTCATTTTCGGATTCTGCACCAAAAATCGTTGAGAGGCGTCGTTTTAAACAGTGACTCTATACTTGTGTCTGATGACATTTCTAAAAGAGATTCATAAATCTCGTTTGACATACTTTTGGGCTTTTGCAAGTTAGGTTAAAACGTATTTTGAATTATCTTCATTTTCGTATTTTGTTCTTAGGGAAAATAATTTTCAAAAGATGAGCGCATCGCAGTGAGATATTGGACCAATTCGTCAAACACATCATCTTGAAACATTTCTGAGTCGTTCTCGCTTACAAACTCACTGAGTGACGTAAAGCTTTCTATTTCTCTCTTACCAACACATATAATCCAGAAATCTAATTTTTTTAAGGCAGTTATCTTGTTACAGGCCTGGAACACTGTTGTCTGTTTACCTTGCAATGATAAATTCAATTCGTTCAGTTTTTGAAAGATATCCGCCATAAAAGATAATCGGAACAACCAAGTTTCATCATACAAACGGTCTTTCAAATTGAAAGAAACTATATCTGCTGAAAGAAACATTTGCAACTCGGCTCAAGTTCGAATAGCCTTTTTAGTTTTACCCCGAGACAACCATCGCACTTCTGTATGGAGCAGCAGTATTTTATGTTTGCTGCCATAATTTTCACACACACTAAAGATAACAATCGGGATTGTAGTGGTCGTGATTTGATGAAATTAATTATTCCTACCGCTTCATCCATAACTAATTTCAGATTTGGCGGCATTTGCTTCATCGCAAGTGCTTGTCTATGCAGAATACAATGGCTGGAACTAGAATTAGGCGCTTATTCTTTATTCGTGACACAGCTCCTGCTGTTTTACCTGTCATCGCCTTGGCCCCATCTGTACAAATGTCAATGCAATCGTTCCAACTGAGATTATTTTCTTCGAAAAATTTGTTTATTTTATTAAGAATTTCTTCCCCGGTAGTGTTTGTGGGCAGCGGTGAACACATAAGCATGTCTTCTTCAAGAGAACTTTCATATTGACATCTCACGATAACCAGTAAGATAGCCAAACCAGTGACATCAGTTGACACATCCATTTGCAACGCGAATCATGTTTTTTGTAGACGTGTAACTAGTTCTTGTTTGACGTAGCTTGACAGATCATGGATTCGCCGTGAAACAGTATCGTTTGATAGTGGCACAGTAGAAACATGCTTTGCAGATTTTTCATCGAGCATACATTTTGTTATGTCTAACACACATGGCTTTATTAAATTCTCAGCGATAGCTAACTAAATATGTTGCCTCCGTGGCCTTTTCATTGATAGTTTGTGTAACATGCATCATATATTTTTGACTTTCCACTAACTTTTTTTTTTACGAACAAAAAATTCTTTATTCTTGTCTTTAGACTCAGGGTGTACAGTTTCTAAAATGTCGGCGCAATTTGGCAGGTGCCATGGAACTATTAGGAAGCAGTTTACTACATAGCATGCAGAGAGGTGAACCATTGGAATCAACAAATCCAAAATTGATATATATACCGATTCATCATACTTCCTTTTTTTCGTCTTTGAGAGCGTGGAGCTTGACGTCGTGGCATCATCTGGATCGGTAATAACTTAATTCTCCGCGCGTACTACTTTTGAACATTCAGCGTCGTTAGAAGATGTCGTTGCAACACGTTTAAGGCCTTTGAGCCAACGTTCCATTCTTTATTAATAATGTTACACGTCAGGATAGTGGAGTCAAATTAATGCACAATCGTTACTGCATATAAGAGACAAAGCTAAGTCCAAAGTCCCAATTTTTGAACCAACATTTGGAACACCTTGTGACGGGTTTTTCAAAATTCTGAAAATGTACAGTATTTCCACATTCTTCGCCTACAGGAATGTGAAAACGGTTTCTGCTTACGATATCTAGGTTAGGAATAACAAACATAATACCGAATACACTTATCTCCCTTTTTTCTTCAGTTTTTTCTCGATATTTTGGAAAGTATTTCGAAAGTATCGACGAATGCAACGATTTGAGTACGAATGTATTCAGAATTGCATACTCTATCAAAATTCGAAAACAAAAAAACAGAAAAAAAAATTTCTGAAAATTTTTGTTTCACTCCCTATATAACTGAAAGTGGTCAGGCTCCAAGAATATTTTAGATCGGTAGATAATGTCAAACAATAATATAATCCTAATTTTCAGATTTCAAATAGGTCCAGTTCTCCAGAAACGCCTAATAGGCCGTCGAACTTGTACACTCTGTATATATATATATATATATATATATATATATATATATATATATATACACATATTCGTATCAACACGAGATCCGTTATATATTCAGACCCACCAGAGATCCAGCAGTTCAAATTCGAATATCTGAAAAATTATCACAGTAGCACAATCAATAATATGAATTAAGATAGGGAACACTTAGAGGGGTAAGTTAATTTTTGTTTTTTTATACACAAAAAGTTTCGTATACCAAACCAGATCCGGTGATATGTTCTTAAATGATCGAGATCCTCGGCTGTATAAAATGATGTATCGACAGTTACTCGCGATCCTGCGACGTCGCACGATTTGTACCAATTCCTCAAAATAGGTATGAAAACAAATACGAGTTGGTATAATACGGGTGCGGTAATCTAGTGTTTATGTTGAACAATCTCTTGGATGTGGGTTCTGATAACTTTATTCTTTCAATGCCATGAATGAATGATCCCTTGTTAATGCAAATACTCATATAATGTTTTCATCGAATCGTTAGAATACAGCAATGGAAAGCACCGAAAGCAACCTAAAGTTTTTGCATTGATACAGACTGTTGGTTGGAATAGTTCAAAAAAACACTTGAAATGGACACATGAAATTATTGAATTTAAAGTTATTGAACTATTTGTAGTCGAAAGATTTCTTGTGAGGTATTCCAGAATCGTTCGACTTCCGATTTCATCAGTAATGACACGAACATCTAGCTTCTTAGTTCATTATCAGATTACTCATTGAAGTCTGAATTGATTCAATGGTTTATCTGCTCATTACTTCTACAGAATTTTCAAAGAACAATTCATCCCAACGGTAATAATGTATTATGTTTTCGAATGAGAATTTCTAATTTTATGGGTTCTGTCAGGGAACATCAAAATTCTTCTCCTGACTTTATATTACATTCAGCTGAACTTTTGCTATTTCTACGTCTGAGTCCACCATGACATAATCTCCAAGAATCATTTTTCCTAATGAGAACCAATCATGTTTAATTGGTCGGGTGGAATCTACTTCAAAAAAATATTGTATAAGTTTACAGTTTTTCTGTTCTGAAATGTGTATTTACCTAAATATGATGGTCATATTCATGTTGACATTAAAAGAGTTCAATCCAAGCCTAGATACTAACAACAAAAGATTGCATCAAGGATTTTCAGCGATTTTTGTCCGAAATAATAAGGCAAAACACAAGTAATATGTTCCACTTATTCCCATGAGTCTTATTTTCCATTCACAGAAGTATCTACTTTAGTTTCAGAGTGCATCTTTATAATTCTTGACCTGATTGGAAATGATATAAGATTGACGATATGATATCCATTATGAAAATGAGTAATATATGACTCAAAATCCGACATGAATTGAAATTATATTCGAACTGAATTACAAATAACAGTTTCTGAATTACATATGATTTAATCTGAATAAAAAATGATATTTCCTGATATTCAACTGACTAATCTGAAATTCAATTGACGCTTTCTGAAATTGAAGTGACTAATCTAAAATACAATTGACAGTTTCTGAAAACCATTTGGAGATGGTGTAGTTATGATGCTAAGAATTATTTTTCGCCTTCGGACTTCGAATGTAGTTACGATTTATCTGTTATGTTATGATGTATAGTGGAAACCGAACTGTTAACGGAGTATCTGGGAGAACATATGGAGCAAGCAAAAAAAGAAAGAATATCCATTTCCCCCCCCAAATGACGAAAGGAAAATTTCATAGAGAGAATCATACAAGTAGTGAGACCTAATGTGAGATTATAAGAGGTTTCCGATAAGAAATACAATGGTATCACTACTCTTCGATATTTCCATGCTTATCGGCTTTTGCTAATTTGGAAATGGTTTCCGCTCCTAAACATATAATTCAATGCACACCAAACACACTCTACAAACTAGAAAAAGATTTAATAATCCTTTCTAAGTGGAATATTTGTATGACAAATGTTCGATTGCAACCATCTTGAACTCTCAGCCTGGTTTCACATGGTGAGGGTGTTTGCCCGTCCGAGGTTTCGCTTGTCAACCGGCCAAGGTGTAATACCATAGACTAATCATAGGATAAAAGGTCTTTGAGTAATAACGTTGATCAACGCTAATACACAGTGTAGCATGGGTTCTTACACATTTTCTGGAAACGGGGGTAGAATTGCCTCATACAATAATTGTTTGGACATCGAACATATGTGTCTTTAAAAGTAATGAAATTCGCGGAAAAAAAAGGTTCGGTTTAGTGTATAGGCTTTACGATATTTCATTCTTCCCATTGAATTTTTTGTTTTCCTAATCATATAATAATAATTGTGACATCTTTCTTCATGTAACTTGTCCGTATGTATGAGCCACGATTTCCTACACTCTCAGAAATCCAGGGTTCGGCGTATTGTAGGTTAAACGTTGAGTGAAATAATTTCTTATGGACCAGAGTCAATAGGCCCGGAGACTTCTTCAATTTCATTACATTATACTCAAATAATTATACCAGAAATTCAATCAATCCAACTCTAAAAACTGAATGATATCTATCACAATAATCTGAATGATAATATATTTCATTTATATTTATTGGAGAACATTTGCCTTTAGTATTGATTGCTATATTATTTGAATTTTCATTTATAAATCAAATCAAATATCTGTATTCCCAAATCAATGTACTGGGTACATGGGGAAGAACATGTCATATATCTCCTTGACGACATTCAATCGTTGCTTGATGAAAGATTATCCATATTCATGACAGAACGTTATTTTTCTTTTAATTAAACATAAAAGTTCGAATTGGTGCAGCTGGGATAACAAAAACAGAAATCCACTTGCCAAACATTGATTCATTTTCTACGGACAATAAAAAAGTAGGTACCAACGTTCGAATAATTAAAACCTGTACCTAATATATTGAGGTGTCAGATTAATCCAAGGGATTGGAATTTTTTTGTTGAAAACCAAAACTCAGTTTCAGGAAGATTTTATATATCGGACTAAGACTACAAGTACACGTTTCACATAATTTGTATGATTCACATGAAAATAATGGAAATCTTCTGAAAAATACCTCTGATATGTACATATTGTATATTTTAAACGTATAACGATTCATGAGTTCAAAGGAAACACACTTCGTCATTCCGATTCAGTTTAGTGGAAAAGAGACAGGCTGAAGAAGAAAATTTTCTAATATTTCACGTGAATAATTTTATCGCATGAAATTATTTCTGGAATAAAGGTTTCCATTGATGTGATGGATCACACGACCCATATGATATATTCTCCTCATTATCACCTTTATATATCATCACATTATATAATCATATAAGAAATTCAATGAACCCAACTTTTGAAAGTGAGTTCGAACATATTTATTGAAAATTTCGACTTTTCCGAAATTAATTCAAGTTCGATGATGCTAGGGGCTTCACTTCAAGATACAACCACACATTAATGAAAGAACAGTTCTTAGTATGTGTGGGATATGGGATATCAACTGATACAATGTAAACTTACATGTGAATGGTTATTCGGGTAGAAATTTTATCAATAGACTGCTAACCTGAATATTTATTCTCAAGAAAGCAAGATATTTCAGTCATAATAAAGAGTGCTTCAAGCAAGAGTATATGGTCAAATAAAGACTCTGAATAAAGGTCTAGTGGCTAAATTCAAAACAATACCACATGGTGACTCAAGCCCACCGTTTCTGAAGTTATTTCACATAATGTCAAAAATTATCGTCAATTAGACATGCATCATTGATTTCATTGAAAATTTCCATTTATTCGTAAAAAAATGTACCTATTGAAATCCAATTTGAAAGGTGTTCCTTGAAACAACTAAATCAATTTCCATTATATTGTATTATATAATCATGATCATGAATGAAGTAAATCCGTAGATTGAATACGTCTATGTTCTTTCAACAATTTCGGTCTGATATTTTTTCATCCTGATTGCAATACTTTCACTCATTTCGAATTGAGCAATTTTCTAAAATGATTCTGATTGTAACATGACCTGTTTATTCTAATATACAAAAGGACAAAAAATATCATTGATGTTGCTTATTATAGATTTTTTTGGAAAATTCCCATTCAACGATGAGAACCGGAGTTGTTAGAACACATTGATGAAGAAAATAAAATTACCATCAATCATAACATACATTATCTATAGTACTTAATTTTTGATCATATTTGAATATCAGAAATTCAACTGAAATTTAAGAAATACATATTTTGTCTTGAAGTTACAACAGTTTTTCAAAGAATAGGTCCTTTCAATGAACACTTCTACATATCGATTGTTGAAGCTTGATACCTTGAATATACTTTTTCGCCAACTTTACAGGAGAGATGAAAAACCGTCTAGAACTTAAAAACTTTAAATCTGAGGTGTCACAATGAAGGCGTAGAATGTTTTTCTGTAAATTTTGGTACTAAAAACTAAACTCACATAGAAAGTGTATATACAAGGTATCACGTGATAAACGCCTTAAATCTAACAGTAATTTCAAAATCAAAATGGTAAGTGAAGAACAAACGTTAAATAAAATATACGAAATTTAAACATCAATCAGAAATTTGAAATTATTCATTTTCTACATTCACCTGGCTCTGTGGTATAGCCTTGTAATTGGCACCTCGGATATAGAATTCGTCTTCTTCGAGATACTTTGGAGCAGTAGCAATTCACAAGATATTCCTCTTCAATCGTTTTTATTGATGTGCTGGTGGTAATTTTGACTGCAGAAATATCTGATCATTGACGAACAAATCTCCTGAACTGTTGTTTTAAATATCTCATAGACTGACATCCAGTTTCGTAGGAGTCACTGTCAGCTAGAAAAATACCTATCCATCTGTGGGGATTTCTCCCGAGCCTCACTTCGGGTCTGACTCCAACAAAGGTGAAGCCAGGTGGTGTTGCATCCTTTATAATTTCAGTTGCCCTAGCTTCATCTTCCTGTGAAACGTCCTCTGTGCAAGGTAGTAAGTTCACCATGACATCAAATAAATAACAGCAATGATTTTCTGTAACGAAAAAAAAAAAACTTCGACAAAATATTGTTCCGAGATTCTTATGGATAAAATATATATTTTTTGAGAACATCATTAATGATTGAATGAATTGATTGAATGAAATTTTACTTACGTTCTGTCTTGTAGTAGACATCTCGAGCACCAGATTTTCTACTAAAGCCACTAGGGCTGCTTCATGCGAATTTATAAATTATGGCGCTCACTGGCGAACCTGACGTTTGAATTATGGTTCAAGCGAAAATGGACAGAAATGACCTGGATGTCTAATTTCTTCGAATTCAATTACTTTTCAATAGATTTTTGGAACATTCCCCTGAGGAGTAATATGAAAAATTTTCGGCATACCTATGTTATTTCCCACGATATGAATACTCCAGATTTATCCAAGAAAAAATTTATCACGGTAAAGTAAGTCTTGTTTTCTGATTATCATCAATGCCTGAAGAAAATTTTTCGTTTTAGATATATTCATCACACTCCATTCGATGTTCGATGATGCTGCTGGTAGTATAACTTATGGGGAAATTTTATACAGGGTGTCTGAAACAGTGCTTCAAAGTGAGACTTGATAAAATAATGAAACCTAATTCTTTTCAAATGGCAACCTAACAACTTTGTAATTCAGATCGATTGCTCAGCAAAAACTAGTTAGAGTATGCCCAACATTTCATGCCTTTGAAGTCAGTATTTGTGCCGTTATTGAATAAAATTCGAGTTTCACGACCAAAGCCAGGTTTCACTCAGTCGAATTCATTTGTATGCTTGTGTTTTTAGTAGGCTGTGTTAAGAACTGTCAATCTTACTTTTTTCATAATGATCAAATAAACAAACAAAAATTTCAGTTTAAAACTTTCACCCAATAATACCTGTTCAATCAAATTTTCAATTTAATTAATTCTTCTACGAACTCTACCCTCTGTAGGTGAGATTAATCCCGCAGTGCAACCTGCACCCCAACTTCAAACTTCTATTTTTACGAACCTCTCATTTTATAGTACCCCATAGATAAAAATCAAGGAGTGTTAGGTCTGGAGAATGAGGGGGCCACTCTTATGGACCATTGAATCTGATATTTTGTTACATTCAGTATGAATGGAGAACATATTCAATACATCACTGTTAACACAATTCTGATTTTGCTTAGTGCCCGATTCATCAAACAACGAGTATGAATGACAATTCTCAACAATGCATTATAAATAAATTAATATATTTACTTTTGACAAAGTCAACATGAAAACTATCAGAATAAATCTAATATTCTTCCAAGAAACCTGGCGTTCTTTAATCCCAAATTCGAATTTCATTCAATAACTGCAAAATTACTAATTTTGAAACCATGAACTGTTGGGCATTCCCTTACTACTTTTTGACGAGCAATCTATAGGAATTATAAAATTATTTGGTTGCCATTCGAAAAAAGAAATTTTATAGTTTGACCAATGCTCACTTCGAAGCCTTGTTTCATCAAACTTGTGTAGAATTGAATGAAGAACTCTCAGAGATGTTTACATTTGAAATAACTTACTTCACATTCGTTGATGGAATGGACTATGAAACCAAAATGCAAAATCTTGAATTCTTATTACAATTTCTTTTTCGAGAAATTCTGATGAAACATATGAAACAATCACCCGGTATACTCTCTGTTGAAATATCCTTACGACTTGCGATACTATTTAAGGAACAGTTACTAGAAAATTAAAACTTCTAAGGAAGTTTGTAATATAATACAATAGAATAGAAAAAATCTCTATTTCTAGTAACTACAAGCAGCAGAAAATAATAGTGTCAAAAAAGAAAAAAATTACAAATTATTATAAAATTCTCCTAAATCATAGGGCTCTAATGTCATTAACATTTCATATAATTTTTTTTTTTAATTTTCTAATATTTGTTTTTCTCCTAATGTGGCTTGGCAGTTTATTGTATATTTTCAAGCAAGAATAGTGACAACCTTTCTCAGTCATTGTAAGGTGATGCTTAGGATAAATATGAGAACATTTCACAGAATCATTAAATAGCCAGAATAACATGAGCAGGTCGTTCTCAACTTTATATAGATTTCAAAACGAAATTGAGATGCCGAATTCAAATTCTGCAATAAATTTCAAATGTCTGAAAATCAATCCCAGATAATGTAGGATTCGAATCCGTGAAAGGAATAAGAAAAAGACACCAGAGGACACGAAATTTTTCCAGTACTAGTTGAAGATGTCACACTATTGAAATTATGTGTTGGGATAGAGTGTGAATCACATTCATGCATTTTTTTTTAAATCAATGGACACTGAATCAGACCTAAACTTCGCAAGACGTTTGGATTTCAATCTTGAATTCGATACTCTCCGAATGATATGAGAATATATCCATAAACAATCGTTTGCAATGATAAGAATTCGCATCCATAAGCATATCGCGAATATTCGAAACTCCATGATATCAGCCGTCGCAAGTACCCGGCGTTGCCGGCTCGAATGTATCTGGTCCTTATAAACGAGACTCGATATACAGTTGGCGATTTTGTCGCCGCCAACCGTCAGATCGTGGAACTAAAACTGTATATATGCATGATGTTTTTCGACCGAAACGAGATCCGATCGAAATTTTCGAAAATGAGTATTTTAAGATCAGTGGACCTAGATCTAACCATATACACGCAAAAAAAACACGAGATCCGTTTTCGGATCTCGTTCTGCCGAATGGATCTCGGACCGGTCAGAAAACTTCATGAACGGATCTCGTTCGGATATATTTATATATATATATATATATATATATATATATATAATAAATATTTGTGTATTGGGAATAGCAGCAACTGATATGAATACTCTTTTTTCTTACTCGAGCTTTCGAGATTTATTTATCTCTTCTTCAGGAGAACTACAAAAATATACAATATAATGAAAAAGGTTCTCCTGAAGAAGAGATAAATAAATCTCGAGTAAGAAAAAAGAGTATTCATATCAGTTGCTGCTATTCCCAATACACAAATATTTATTATTAACTGTCCAGCAAATAACTATTTATTATATATATATATATATATATATATATATATATATATATAATTTATATATATATATATGGTACATTCTGGCATCCTCCCATGTTAAAATCGCGGTAAGAGTGGCATCCGCGGTAATGTGGCATCCGATATACGGATGCCACTTTACCATCTGCTGAAAAATCACACAGAACGGTTCAGCATGGCATCCGCTATACGTTGCGATGATAATTGGCTGGACGCCAAATTTTACCATTTCTGAACGTCCTGTATGTCAGAGGTTCCGCGCGATCGAGTGTGGTGGCGCTCTCGTCACACTCGTGTACATTATATTCACGGATATGTATATTCTCGGTTTTACATGTAGCGGTTGAAGTGGCATCCGAAGCAAGCGGCATCACTGGAATGTCGTTCACGGGACGAATTTTATGGCTTTATAGACGTTTTTTGCATGGTAAAGAGATAAACATAACATTGCAGCTGGCGGGAGAAGATATTCTGCCGGGATTTTAATATGGTGCGCGAAATCTGATATTGAACTATTTCTGCTTCTGCATTTGTGTAAGAATGATCATGATCAATTATTAGAAAGATTCATCCTGAAATATATTCATTGAAATGATGAATTATGATATTTCAATCGTGAGATTATATTCTTCACGAATTATTATAGGAAAAATATTGAAAGGCCAGTCGACTTGAATTATGTGAAAATTAGATGAATGGAAACTTTGTTTGGTTAAATTAGATTTAAAATGAGGAAGAAATTTTCATTATTTTTCTAGTATACAGGGTGACACAGACTCATGGTACACCCCCATTTTCTCCCTTATTTCTGTAGCTATATTTCTGAAATTTCGAACATTGAATATACTTTTTGACATATTCAAGAAATAAATCCAATTTTCGGTTTTTCCGGAAATGACATCAACTTTGGATTTTCAAATAGGAAACCCGGGATATTATTACATTTTTGAAGTCTCCATAATTTTCTTCATCTAATGATACCTCATAGTTGATATTTGATTCAGAACGCCTATTTCATTTTTCGATCTAGAGAGCCATGAACTCCCTAAAATTATTCCAAATAATCAAAATAATGCTACACTATAGTAATTTCGATTTAAAAAGTATCGTGGTTCGAAATACGTACCAAAGAAGTAAATCAAAACATTCTTTCACTCGAAACTCCGTCTTGTCAAATGGTAGCATAATGCTACTCTGACGTCATTCGAAAGTACCATCGGTGGGGTATCCATCCATATCAACTTTTTTTCTGTATAACCAATACGAACACGATAATGGAGTTTAGACAAGTTTAAGTATCTTCTCGGTTCAATCACAAGGTAGCTATCGAACACAAACAACAATTTGAAGTTGGATTTTTTTAATGGATATGTCAAAAAGTGTCTTACAGTGAGTATATTCAATGTTCCAAATTTCAAAAAGATAGCTACAGAAACAAAGGAGAAAATGGGGGTGTACCATGTGTGTCACACTGTATATCCGAAACAGTGGAAACTTTCCACCTGTGCTTTATTAGATAATGATATTTCAGGCTAATAACCATTATCTCCCGTTGAATAGGTAGTGAAATAAATATATTTCATGATTTAAAATATTAATTTATCCCATCCAGGATGATTTACCGTGATGGTCTATCAGACGTTTGAGGAAACTTACATTTTATTCCGAGTTCTATCCAACTTCTGGTTCAGGTACTCATGGTTCCTGGACATGTTTGCAGAAAAAGTCTATTTCGTAAAAATCTTCTCTATTTTCGATGATGCCGATAGGTCGTATTATAGGACTGTTCGCGGTTTGTACTAAAAATGTACAGGGTTTTGTTACGAACCTGGTTTTCATGAGTGACCGAATCACTCGAAAATGCGTCGCCTCGAATTTTAACACGAAAAACTACTGATATGGGAACGACGTGTACGTACTAATACACGTATCATCAGGTTGATATATTAACTTAGATTCTTCGTCGAAGCAGAAACTCTTATTTAAAAAATTATCATTTTGAGTTGACATTTTGTCATTTTTTTTGTTGTACGAATACAATATTCCTATTTTAAATCATTTGTTTTTTTCTGAATGAAATATTTCTATATCTTTCTGATCATCAAAATAGGTTCGAATTATATATTTTAATCTATTCTCAGCGTTGAAACTTTTTCATCGCATTGCAACGATAAAAAAATATGAAGTGAGTACCTATTTCATATTTTGCTCAAAATCTATTGATTCATCTCAAATGTTGTTAAAGTAGGTGGAGAAAACTCGAATGGGACTCCGAGAATTATGATCAATGCATATATTTAGTACACAGAAATATTCTAAGTTTAAGATCTGTCAACAATCATATTGAGAATATGGTATTCCGATATTCACATCAGAATTAATCTCAATATGGCGAAAACATTTATTTGTATCTACTCTGATTTACAATTTTTCGTCAAAACATAAGAATTGCAAACGAAATATACAGCGTCATTCATTCAGAATGGTGATTGGCTGGATCTCGGAATATTTATCTTATATAATCAGGAATGAATCTTATTACAAACTCAAACCTAATCACCCTGTACAATTTTTTCCGATTCATGGGTGAATTCTGCTTTTCATCTGTAGCATACGATTTATCTGTGTGTCGCCGACTATCAGATCCGTAAATAATTCTGAAGTTGTTGCTGCATTTATCTTAATCACAGGGACTTTGGAACTGAAAAATTCATTATTCTCAAATCTGTAAGGTGGTCAAAGAGGTAAAGATCAATCCTACGTTACAGATCTGTGCAAATACTTCATTATGGTTTACAAAAGCTCGTTTATCCGCCAACAACTTGAAAAGTTTTTTTAACCTTACACGTATAATTAATGAATTAAATTCAGTAACAGAGTGAATGTGTTTGACTTCTTGTTACAATGGTAATTTTTGATAATTCGTTTTCGGCTTGTTCAACTTTGTTTCCATCGAATTTTTTTTAAATTATTATAACAATGCGAGCAATCAGAATAAATCCATTCTATAAGTTTATCTGCTGGCTTCAGAGCTGAGTGCTTTCAAGTGTCGTTGTGAGGTCCTACCCAGTGGCAGTTTTTTTTTGACATCTATTTCAGATCTGCTGGACATTTTCGTTTGAGTCGCCTATCCCTATCGTTGTGCACTTCAGTCAATGGGTGAAGTAAAATATTTACGTGGTTCTCCTGCTTCATGTGGTGATTCCCGCTTTTTTTCTTGATGACACCTTTCACGTATGGTACCTTCAAGTCTCCTTGAATTGTTTGATTTGAAACGTACCATGGTGCATGTGTTATCATCACTCTTCGGATGTTCTGATGGTTCGAATAATCAAACTATAATATCTCCGATATTTTCATTTTTTTTTCATTTAATTTTATTTATGAAAGATAGGAATATAAAAACAGGTTCCAACCCAAAAAAGTATTCACAAATTACGTGGAAAAAATCATACAATCAAATGAAAAATTCAATTTTACAATAGTTCCAAAATGAAATTGTACCAAATGAAAATTTTTCTTTCACTATTTATTGTGATAGCCTTTGTTCTAGCAGTTTTTTAAATTGAGAAATGGAAGTTTTAAAAGGATCGCTAAACTCCAAGTTGAACGTCGTCGAAAATCTGCAAAATTTTGTTTGCTAAAGTTATAGATATTATTGATTGACATGAATTAGGTACCATTGAGATGTACCTCTTCAGACGAGAGCTAGAAACGTCGAAAAACGGGAATTTGGGTGCAGCTGCTCCTTTGATATCATTTCCTATAGTACCACCACGATCACCATAGAAGTCATCTGGCAGTTGCCAAGATGGCAAGATTGGCAAGTGCTAGTCGCTCCTTTGAAATTGCAGATTAAAAACAGTATTTCAGTTCGTTTCCTTTTCATTGCATTAGATCTTGAAACTGAATAAAACAAGAAAATTTGATTGCCAAACCTATCACTTAATGTGATCATTCTACCGATTTTGATGAAAAAAAAAACAATTTTGAAACACCCTGACTCCACCACGCACAGAACAGCATTTTTTAGTCGTTCTTTTCAGTACTTCATCGCTTATCGCTTCAACAACTTGCCATTAGATGTCGGAAGTGTAGGGCACTTGAAATATTTCAGGGTATTTTTGTTCAATTATTTTATCGAAGAACAGAGAGTTTTTCGCGGTAGAATGTGAAAAGATTAAAGTCGATTCGAATAAGGAAATGACTTTTTATATAGGATAAATTGATGTTTTTGATATCTTGGTTGTCAGTTCTCATGCCAGTGGGAATTCTATACGTTTTGATGTCTCCAATGGATAAGGTAGGATTGAACAGTTGCACCAAATGTGCACTGGATCCTGCCTTTTTGTTGTTCAAAATAAGTATGTGTTTTTTCCATTTGCAATATCACATGCATAAATAAAGGCCTTTATTATTATTATTAATTAATATGTTATTCTGAGGATCATCTTCGATATGCCACGAAAGGTTTGAGGAATTTTTTAGAATACGTGATATAAAAAACACATCCGGAATAGTTAAATCAAAACACGGAAAAATCGCATTTCATATATACCTAGTTGTCAAACCCAGAAGTCTGTCAAATTGAATCTATACTTCTCCATTTCTGAATCAAATAGTATCCAAAATTCAGGCGTTTGAAATTTTTTGTATATTCTGAATTAATGTGGGCGAAATCCAAATCGAAACAAATAATTTAACTATTGAAACTGAAAAACATGATTATCGCATGGATAAACAATTACCAATTACGCAATTGATAACGAAATAAAAAACTATTCAGCCAAGTGTGACAATTACTTTCAGCATTTCGATAAATCAAATGAATAAACATCTTGAATGAGTTCCGATCACGAACATCAGAATTACATCGAATTGGCAACATTGCTGGAAGGCAGATTACCTGAAAATGGAATATATAGAGGCCGAACTGTTTCCTACTTGTATCAAAATATACGGATGTCAGTCCATCCGCTGGATATAACTGGAAGTCGGAATGTACGCTGCAAACTTTCTTGAATATACACCAATATACACGAGGATGCAGGCCTATACCGTTTCGGAAAAGATGTCAGTTTGTTCGTTGGATATATATATATATATATATATATATATATATATATATATATATATATATATAATATAATATAAGGATCAATAATGAGGGATTGGTGAAGTACATGGAAAAGATTTAACGGACATAACCCTCTCAAACGAAAATGAACCGTAGACAGCTGTTTCGGGCTTTCGGCCCTCATCAGTACGGTGAAAAGTGTGATTTCAATTTCCAACTTTTCACCGTACTGATGAGGGCCGAAAGCCCGAAACAGCTGTCTACGGTTCATTTTCGTTTCAGAGGGTTATGTTCGTTAAATCTTTTCCATATATATATATATATATATATATATATATATATATATATATATATTAGACTGATTCAAAAAAATCGACTTTTTTTGTTTTCCCGAAACCCCCCCTAATTATCTTCAGGGTATCGAAAAAAGACCTCTGTGAAAATATCAGCTCCAAATGATAACATTTAGAGGTCGCTCATCAATTATTTCCATTTTGCCTACTAATAGCAGGGAAAAAATTTCTTTTTTCAATAAAAAATTCCTAGAACACAAACCAATTGACGGATTTCTTTGTGTGATACATTTCCGTGTAGGCAATCAGATACACTACAAATATGTCCGTTACGATATTTCGATAAAACGGCCTCTTCAAAAGTTATTCGATTCGATGCTAATATTGAGGTATTTTCGAAGAAAAAAAATATTCAAAAAAATCGACGCAACCCGCCTTCTAATCATCTTCAGGGCATCGACAAAAGGCGTCTGTGAAAATATTAGCTTTGAATATTAATATTTAGAGGTCGCTCATCGATGGTTTCTATTTTCGCTGCTGATGGCAGGAAAAAAAATTCTTTTTTCAATAAAAAAATTTTTGTTCGCGAACCAATAGGCGGATTCCACTGTATGATACATTTTGGTGTAGAGAACTAGATACTCTACGAAAATGTTCCATACGATATCTCGATAAAACCACTCGTTCAAAAGTTATTTGAACTTTTTTTTCCAAAATACCTCAATATGAGGTATTAATATAGAGGTATTTTTGAAGAAAAAGTTCGAATAACTTTTGAACGAGCGGTCTTATCGAAATATCGTATGAGACATTTTCGTAGAGCATCTAGTTCCCTACACGAAAATGTATTACACAATGGAATCCGTCAGTTGGTTCGTGAATGGAAAATTTTTTATTGAAAAAAGAAAATTTTTTCCTGCTATCAACAGAGGCAATAGAAATCATCGCTGAGCGACCTCTAAATATTAATATTCAAAGCTAATATCTTCACAGACGCTTTTTTTCGATACCCTGAAGATAATTGTAAATAGAGTTTCGTGAAAACAAACGGAATCGATTTTTTTGAATAATTTTTTTCTTCAAAAATACCTCAATATTAGCATCGAAATGAATAACTTTTGAAGCGGCCGTTTTATTGAAATATCGTAAGGGACATATTTGTAGAGTATCTGATTGTCTACTCGAAAATGTATCACACAATGAAATCCGTCTATTGGTTTCTGCTCTAGGAATTTTTTATTGAAAAAAGAAATTTTTTCACTGCTATTAGTAGGGAAAATAGAAATAAATATTATTATTTGAAGCTGATATTTTCATAGAGGTCTCTTTTCGATACCCTGAAGATAATTAGGGGGGGGGGGTTTCGTGAAAACAAAAAATGTCGATTTTTTTGAAACAGTCTAATATATATATATATATATATATATATATATATATATATTCGAAATTGACGATGACAACAAACATGTACTTAAAAAAATTTCAAATGCACTTTATTGAGCTGATTTTTATAATAGAAAACAACTTATGCACAAAAGCAGAAAAGAAACCAATTATTTAGAATAAATCAAATTATTCTGAAATTAACCACCCATTTCAGAAATGCTTTTGTTACTTCAGGGATAGCCTCGAAACCATCTTGAAATTTATAAGTGGGACAACTATTTATAAGATGTTCTATAGTCTCCTCATTTTCCCCACACTCACAACTAGGGCTCTCAACCGAATTCCATCGGAAGAGCATGCTTTTGCATCGTCCATGGCCTATTCTAATGCGATTTAGAACAGAACATATTCTCCTGGGAGGGTCAAAACCAGGAACTCTGATGGAAGGATCAGAAATAAGATCTTTATTGAAAAAATTGGATACATTCCATTCAGATTGCCAAATTTCTTTGTCGCTTTTATTCATGTCAATCAGAAAATTTGACCAAAAAGGTTAACGCGACTCCAATCTGGGGACCTTATTATCGAGTATGGGAAATGAATTCGGAAAGGAATTATATTTGTTCCAAAAATTTAAAGCTGTTGTCTCTCTGCGAATATGGGGAGGGACAATATTTGAGAGGACTGGTAACCAAGGAATAGGTGTAGACTTGATAGTACCAGTAATAATCCTCATAGAAAATTTATTTGGGCATTATTTTTTTTTACATGAACATTGTTCAACCAAAAAGGGCAACAATATTCAGCAACAGAAAAAACCAAAGCAAGCGCTGCCGTACGAAGTATTGTTGCATCAGCTCCTCATGAGGAACCAGCTAGTTTCTGAAAAATATTGATTCGACTTTTAAGCTTCAAACGCAGATCATCTAAATGGGCATTGAAATTTAGAGAAAAATCAAGTTTGATTCCCAGGTATCTAGGATTGAAATTATGTTTAAAGGGAGAAGAACCGAAAGTTACACTCAATTTTCTATTTGTATTTTTATTTTTCATATTTGTATTATCCATGCATTCTGGGTTTCTGTGAAACCCTCATAAGCTATTTAAAGCTTGTGCGAGTTAGAATGATGGGTGTGTTCTGTGTAGGCTTTATTACTGTGTCCCGACGCCACCTTAGGCACAGCACTGTTAATTGTTTACCCAACAGTGAATGGTTCGGCGAGTTCTCCATACCAGAAAATTTCTTCCCTGGCGGAGACTCGAACCCCGACTTGCCGGGTCGGAGTCCAGATCCATACACACTAGGCTACCCGCTATATTTCTGTAGATTATTCAAATGAAAACACGAAACCTCTGTTTTATTTTCATTCGGGCACAAACGCCACTTTAAAAAATAATTTTTCATTATATCCAAATCTGCGGAAAGGGTACTTTCTATTGTTTGAAAATTATAATGATGAAAAGCCAGAGCAATGTCATCAGCATAAATTAATTTTTCCGAAGAAGTAGTTGGAATGTCACACAAATATAAATTGAATAGACGAGGTGCTAAAACTGAACCTTGTGGAAGACCATTATTCAAAGTTTCGAAATTACTACTATTATTATCGGCAAAAACTCGAAACCTTCTGTCGGATAACATATTTTCCAATAGTCTAACCATTTTTCCACATTTTAAATGATTATAGGGTTTATAAATTATTCCATCTTTCCATACTGTATCATATGCAGCTGATAAATCCACAAATGCTGTCCCTTTTTTTAGGTTTTTATTGAATCCTGATTCAATAAATGTGGTGAGGCTAAGAACCTGACCGCAACAATTCCTATTTTCTCTGAAACCGCCCTGACAGTTCTGGAATGATTCTTCAATAGTTGATTCTATTCTAAATAGAATCAATCTCTCTAAAATTTTGAAAGGAACGCTCAATAAACTAATAGGACTGTAACTACTCGGATCAGAAGAATTTTTTCCACGTTTCAAAATTGTAACTACTTTAGCTTTGCGAAATTCGGTCGGAAAGTTGCCGGAATTCGATATATCATTATAAAAAGATAATAACCATGGGCTTTTTTTCCTAAATGTTTGATGAATTCTGAATAAATTCCATCAAAACCGGCTGCTTTTCTAGATTTCGTGTATTTGATCGCTGAAATTAATTCATCCATATTGAATGGGTTAGAAATAACATTCACGGTATGTTTTGATGTCCTAAATTTATGTAATTTCAACTTCTTATCTTTGATTTCTTCTTCTTCTTCTTTTAGCTCTTCAACCCGGGGTGGGTCTTGGCTGACTGCACTACTTGTTTCCATCTTGCACGATCCTTCATTAACTGCGGATCGAAAGGTAAACCCATTGCTGACAGGTCTGCTTTGATATTGTCCCTCCATCGCATGCGCGGTCTCCCCGGAGGCCGTTTTCCTGCTGGCACTTCTTCCCAGACCAATTTGACTAGTCTGTCATTTGGAAGTCTTTGTACATGGCCCGCCCATCTGAGACGCTGAGACTTTATTTCTTGGACAATGTCTGTGTCGTTGTAGATTCCTCTTAATTCATCGTTCGTTTTGATGCGGTGTTGGTTTGTATTCGGATCAAGGGACGGACCAAAAATTTTTCTCAATATCTTACGTTCAAACCTTCTGAGCTTTTCTTCGTTAGCCCTTGTCATAGTCCATGTCTCATATCCATATGTGAGTATCGGCCTAATGACTGTTTTGTACGTTTTGATCTTGGAAGCTCTTGTCAGGGATTTCGACTTGAAAAGGTTATTCAAGGAGTACATGCATCTGTTGGCTGACTGTATTCTCCCCTTTATTTCCTCTGTGATATCATTATCTGGGGTGATCTTTGATTTGGGATTTCGATATTTTAACTGAATAAGAGACATTAACAAGACGACGAGCAATCAATTAGGGGTTAATTTTCGAAGATGATATCGCTAGATATCAATGAACGCTAGTTTCACAGGACGTTTACACTCCGCAATTCGATAGCCAGCTTGTAAGCAGGAGCTCCGAGCGCTAATCGTCACCTGACTGTCGACCTGACGAGGAGCGACACGCGATCGCCAGACGACACTGAATTCCGAAAAAACCACAGAACCGATCGGCCAATTTCTCAAAATTACTCGAGTCGGCGCCTTTGAAAACAATAAGCGCTCACAAGTATACTCGCGGCGGGCGGAGTCAAAACGTTCGACCAGAGAGAGGTGTTTTGATTTTTTTCTAAACTCTTGTGAAACCCCTACAGGGGTATCTCGGAACCCTAGGGTTCCGCGGAACACACTTTGAGTATCACTGTTCTATGCTGTGCAGATCATTTGAAAGGGATTTTCCTTATAGCGTGTCAGTAGGATATAGTGCCTATGGAATTAAAATCTGAAAATTTGATATTTTCTACTACTCTTAATCTCTGTTGTCCTCTTTAGAGCTCAGAAAGCTGAAGCAGATCTGGTTGATTGTCGTGTATAGGTTTCATTAAGTTGTCCTCACATGCATACATACCATATTCAAATACTTATCTGAGATTTAAAAAGGAATGCGATTTGAAAATGAAAATCACGATAATCATTTAAGTAAGTTTGACGAAATGAAGAATTCCTCTCACTCAATAAAACTATCCAATTTGAAATACATATAATGTTTTCAGGGCTCTGAGTGATATGGATTCAACTGGTTCAATTTCTGCAGTAGAAGCAGCACTGGACAGACTCGCAAAGCAAAGAAGTGATTTAGAAGAGTTATGGGCAGCAAGGAAACTCAGACTAGACCTTTGTTTGAGATTGAGACTTTTTGAAAGAGATTCTCTTGAAGTAAGTAATGTATTTAATGAATATCGATAAACACGAATCTCTAACATTGAAACCATAAACATTCAAAATGATGGATTGTTTAAACAATGAAATAATATAAACCTTTTGAACTGAGTGTTCCCTGCAGCTAAAAGTTTCAGTAGTTTTCACAATTAATTTATCACTAACTTGGTGTTGGTAACGTTTCACAATATTTATCTCTAGTGTTTCCATTTCTAGAGGAAATGCATACCTTATCTTTCTTAGGAGTACATCAGAAAGATTTTCAATCTATTTAAATTAGTGAATCTTCTCAATCGGGAAATCGGCAATGAAATATGAAGCTTGGTGGTGTTACATTTAATTTACCGTGCTACAGTTTCGAGAACCAATGTTCTCCTCTTCAGGCTAAAAAATACATATATATATATATATATATATATATATATATATATATATATTTATATATATATATATGGCTTAGCGGGTATTGCTGGACACACATATTCTGATGTCTATCCGTTCATTGCTGGACATTCTTTTTTTATGTCTTTGCGGGCATTCCTGGACAAGTTTCATGCATTGTTGCCGGATTCACCACTTTATCAGCAACATTAAGAAAATTTGAGAATATGATGAAATTCACCTATGTCTGATTCTTCATGATACATAGAGGACTCTTTATGAGGTGCTATGAAAAAAAATATATGTAGATTTGATAAATGGTATATACTATTTATTTTCTTTCTATATTCCATTTATAGCATCTTCGATGAATGTTGTGACTTAATCTATATATAACAGTTTTTCTTGATATCGAATAAGAAGAAATGTACATTTATGTACTTGCTCTGATTCATGAATATGAATTTCAGATAAGAATTAAAACAGAACATTTGAGAAGATTTTGATCAATATTCAAGTTCATTGAAAACTTCACATACTGTAGGACAGTTACATTGAGTAAAGTCATATCGATACGAAATCGCAATTTCGGGACGGGTTTTTTCAGTGTTACCTACTTCGACTGAAGAAAATTCTCCCGATCAGTTTGGGGAGAAGTTAACTAGACAATATAAATCAGACGTCACATCCAGAAAACACGAATGAATAAATCAGAATTAGTCCACCAGTAACTTTGTCGTAGGAAAATATGGGGTAATATGCGTCAAATGCGGTAGTTCTGATTTGTTGCAGACTCGTTCATGATGTTTGCCTATTGAATAATCCAAGTATGTAACCTCGCGTATTGAACGCAACTTAATGATTTTTTTCGAATTTTGCAAACAAGAATGAAAAGGCGTACACCGATTTAATCATTCAATGAATAAAAATAGAGCAGAAAAGGAAGAAAATGATTCTCGAAAATATCAAACGTGAGTATACTTCCTCAGTGATAGATGAGGATTTTATAAATATTTTTTCCACGACTGCTCTATAATCCGTACATTTTGAATGATCTTTCAGAAACGTAATGTGAGTCATTATTCACCGGTGACTAATGATTCATTATTCACCGCTGCAACGGAATAGAATCGATGTCAAGTGGAATATTTGACGTTTATCATCAGTATTGAATTTTCAGTGAACACAGATCATTCTGTCAAAGTCTTTGATGATTACTGTCATTGTTGGAAATGCAGATTAATTTGACTTTTACCGAGGAAGTCGTAGACAAGGTGAAGTATTCCATTCGTACATAAATACTGTTCAGAGTATCGCGAGTATCGCAATTCACCAGAGTGGTGAACTGCGATACTCGCCTTGCGGCTGGAGTCGAGAACTTCACCCCCTCATGAATAATAGTACCTTAATCACTATGTGCTCATCGAATAATTTAATATTTCCCAAAATTTGATAGTAAATGAAAAGAAATAAGTTGAAAAATATGCAGTAAAATATATCGCCTCATGGGAAGAAGTCACGTATGCTGGATATATTTATTTTTTTCCTCCCATTCAATACCTTTGAGAGACGAAATTAGATTTGTATGCTGTAGACTACAAAATAGGAAATCTTCAATCATTTCATCTTCGTTAGGTCAGTAGTTCTGTTCTCGTGTATTAAAATTCTTGTTCTGGTAATCATTTTTCACAAATCTCATATTAGTTGAAGTGGATTCAATTGTAACGAAAAAATATAAATCAACGTACATGTGATTTCCATGAATTAGGACGGTTAATCTAATTAAGCTTGATTTCAAAAATATTTTTGAAATATATATTACAATTCTAGCAAAAAAACGGAAGATACAGTATGAAGGAAGAAGAAGTACTACAAGAAACTGTCACCCGCCAGTGTCAGGAGGCAACATCCGATTCTCAGAGAATGTTCCTATTTGATTGATGACTCGGATAAACAGATTCTTCAAAAAACCACTCGCTTTTCTCAATCTGAGAGAGAGAAATAAAAATAAAAATTCGAATTTTCATTCGATTCGAAGACAAACCGAATGTTGCGCGATTATTCAAATTGCTTTCCATCTATCGTCTAATGCTGGATATAAATAATACAATCGACCACTCATTTCTCGTATTTGGCTCAAGAATTAAGGTGTTTCGAAATAAATGTATAATTCAAAATTGTCCCCATATTTGCAGTGCAGTGTTAACAACTCTGAGAAACAAATCGACACTACTTACTATGGCTAGTAAAAATGAAGCATTACACAACAAAACGACATGTCTTCATTTTCAAACAACTTTTAAAGAATGAAGAATGCTTCAAGACCGCAGTTAGAAAATTCCAAGAAAAATTGTAGAATTTGGGATGTGATTGTTGAAAAACAAATGCATTCACAACGTGTCACTATGTGGTGTGCATTTCCGGTTTAAGGCATAATAAGAACATACTTCTTTGAGCATAAGGACGGTCAAGTAGTGACTAGGTATTCTTAAGACATGACAACACAGTTCTTTTTGCTGATATTGGAAGATAATGATAATTTTATCCACACACTGTAGTTGAAATTACAATCCGTAATACATAACATTTTAATAAATTATTGACACATTCAACTTTCATGAACACAACACAAAAGTATTATTGGTCATTGCTGGACGTCAACAATGACGTCATGTCCAGCTATAGACGCTCGCAAAAACGATACGGTCCAGCAATGTGCCCTTCTTTTATATGAGTTATCAGATTTATCACATACACAAATTACAATGAACAAAGTTTATAAAATTGAAAAAACGTAGGTAGAAAGGGTTTTACTGATATAAATGAGTATCGAAAAACGTTGAACTGAAAGAAAATCGGCATAATATGTTTAGCTACATATGCGAGTTTTTCGAAATATTTAATTTATCATGCAAATTATATACTTTCAGATATCAGTTTTGGTTTTATCCTTATTCTCTGATTTTAACGTTGATACATTTTTTCATCTCGTTAACTTCTTTTCAAATTGATCAGTCTCTTATTCTTCAGAACATGATAAATCAAATACCTTTTCAGGATGATGGTTTACATTACATATTCGTAAATTAGAATAAATAAATGTAGAAGAGAAGCATGCATAAAAATCATATGATTAAGAAAATTAGTGTTACTTCTTGAACATATTTAGGTATTTCATCTGATATCTTACGGCATTTTTTGTAATCGAAAACGTTAAATATTTGTAGGAGAATTTCATAGATTAGAACCTATACAAGACGAACATTTTATGAGAAATTTCTTGTCCGCCTAAATGATATTCAACTGATTATTTGGAGAGAAGTTATTGGACATAAAGTATTTTTCTTCTTTATATCCAGAAAGTACGAACGAATAAATGAGTATCGCTATATCCAAAACATATTAATTGCATGAATATTTCAAAATTCTGAAGAACTTCCATATGTCAACTAAAAAATGAAATAGATTGTCCAACTCTGAGTAACTTTTTGCAAGAATCGGCGGAACCGTTCCTACATTTTCAAAGTGTTTTGCTCTATTGTCTTCATATGATGAAACATTGGAAGCGTACGTTCCTGCACAGGACAGTTTTCACTAAGTTTGATATTTTTCTTCCTGATCTTCCCTTTCTATTCTGAATCACGTATGATGTCTTCAAATATTGAATTCAAATGCAAGGATTCCTCACTCTGCCCATCTGATATTATAGGTGGTGGACATGAATGTCTAACACTGTCAGTGATTCCGCATATGCCTTTTTGTGCCCTTTAACAGAGGTGTTCGCAGTTCTCAGCCACTGTGCTTCCCTATGCATTGAATGTGTGTGTACTCTCCTCAATCCAATCGCGAGTAAACAAGGTTCAAAGAATATCATAATATAGGAATATAATAGAATAGGAATTCATATCGCCCAAAAATTGTGTTATAATTTATAATTGCGGGCAACAGGTATACTACCCAAATTTGTCACTTGGTTTATAAAAATAATTATACACGTTCAGATAAATGAATCAAGGGATAGAATATATCCTCTAGGAAAAAGTTGCATCAGTTAAAAGAAGAAATAATTCTAAAACGATTTTGTCTGCTTTCACTTTCATTTGAATGGAACCCATGATGAAATAGTGGGAAAGATGGGTTTGTTCAACCCATCTATTTGCTAGAAAATCATTGCCGAACCTGTATGTAGGATTTATCAATATGTATTTTAGTTCTTAAATCATCCGGCATTCTGAATAGGTCTTCAATAAATTAACAAGCTTATTGAAAAGAATCACATTGATAGGCGAATTACTTCGACTACAACCATACAGATATACCACGAACATTTTGAGTTTTCTCAGTGGGATCTTGTCTTTCTGAAGAATATGAGACTGATCAATTTGGAGAGAAGTTAACGAGATGAAATAATGAATCTACGTTTTACTTAGAAAACAAGGATGAAACCAAAACTTTTCAACTGAACCAAAACTGACATCTGAAAGTAGATAATTTGTAGAAAATTAAATATTTAGAAGAACTCGCATATGTCGCTGAACATATGCCAATATTCTTTGAGATCAACGTTTTTGGATACTCATCTATATCAGTGAACCCTTTCCATCTCTACTCAATTTTATTAACTCATATAATAAAAGCGCACATTGCTGGGCTGTATCGTTTTTGCGAGCGTCAATAGCTGGACATGACGTCATTCTCGGCGTCCAGCAATGACCGATACATTTCTGTTGTGTACATGAATGTTGAGTGTGTCAATAATTTATTCAAATGTAATGTATTAAGAATTGTTATTTCAACTACAGTGTGTGATAGAACTGATATTTTGTAGAAGTGCACATTGCTGGACATGTTCGTTTTTCCGATCGTCAATAGCTGGACTGAATGCACCATTGTTGACGTCCAGCAATGATCAAGACATTTTGCGTGTTCATAATATTTAAAATTATTAATTGGATTCAGATTAATTGAAAATACATATTTCAGTCTTTTGTTTGTTGTTTTTTTTATTGAAACATGAATTGAATGATACATCGTTGCAAATGGACTCCCCAGCTTTGCATACACATACGCACCCTCCTGTCGAATTATTCTTGACCATTCGGCAAATATTGCGTTGATGCAACTTTGAATCTTTTCCTTCAAATGCACGCGTGGTTGTAGGCTTGTTGAAATAGAACTCTGATTTCGAATAACCAATAAAGAGATATGTAATAGTGTTGAATCACATGATGTAGAAGGTCAATTCTGATCAAGAAAACGAAAGAAAAACACAACCTGGAAATGTGTCATGCAGTTATTGAAGTCTTTCACGGGCTGTATGGCATGTTGCTCCGTCTTGTTGAAACCACATTCTGGCCAAATCATCATCTTCAAATATCGGCTGAAAGAACTGTGTTTTCATGTCTCAATAATAGTCACTTCTTGACCAGCGTCATGCTCAAAGAAATGCACACCACACAGTGACACGTTGTGGATGCATTTGTTTTCCAAAAATCACATGTAGATTCTCAGAAACCGAAATTCTGAAAATTTTCATGAAAGTGTCTAACTGCTGTCTTCAAGCTTTCTTCATTCTTGAAATATTGTCGTTCTGTTGTGGAATGCTCCTTTTTCACTTGCCTGAAATCTGTCGATTTGTTTCCCAGACTTGTCAACACTCAACTGCATTAATGGAGACAAATTTGAATAATACATTTAGATTTCTGTCTTGAGCAACATACGAGAAATAAATGATCGATTTTATGATTTTGGTCTATCATTAGATGATAGACGATGGAAAACAATTCGAATATTTGCGCAACATTCGGTTTGTCTTCAAATCGAATGAAGATTTTATTTTATGAAAATTCAATTTTTAATAAAGGCAAACGCCCTATGTTTTGAAAAAAATTTTTAACTACTCCACCAATTTTTCACACCATCAGGATTCAATGAAGAAAAATATTTGGTAAATAGTTTCCGAAATTAATTTGATAGTTAATATAAATATAAATATTTTCACGATTTATATTTTTATTCCATGAGATGATTTGATAAAAACTATCATATACCTGTCTGAGCATTTTGTTCAAAAACATTCAATACCGCAGTTATACATTTTTTCCTCCATCAATACACTGCTTTTTATATTGACAAATCATGCATCTTTACTCGGTGGGTCTTAGTATGAATATTCTACACAGTCAAGTAGGTCGAAGAAGTTTTTTTCATGATCTTCAAAAACTGCTATGCCCATGAGTCACATCAGATTTATCAATCCTGAACAATAAAAAACGACCAACAATAAAAGATCCATAATGATTGAAAAAAATTTTTAATGAAATAGAAATATATACAGTGGAACTTCCCTATAACGAATACGCTAAATCCGCAAAAAAATTTCGTTATACAGAACTTTCGTTATGCAAAAATTTTTTTTATTGTGTCAAGTGTCATAAAAAAGCAGCGTTTACTTGCATTTTTTTATTTGAATACATTATACATAATTAACTTAAGCACTTCCTTCTAGACATTTTCGCACTACTTTTTTCATTAACGATCAGAGCAAGACTGAAAACTGAACAATCTGTTTAGCCCCTGTTTCAGAAGGAACTCTCCGTCCGCCGTAATGGTTTAGTTTTTAGTTTATGATCGGGATTTATTACCTACATCTGACAGAATTACGGAAAAAACCATCCCTAAGTATATTCTGGAAAAAACCTTCCCACCAATACGCATTTAGAGAATGATTTTCTTGGAATAATTCGTTATAGAGAGAATTCACTTCGTTTTAGAGGGTGTTTTTAACAGGGGAATTGCATTCAAGGTGCAATGACACATTCGAAATTCGTTGTACAGAGAAATTCGTTGTAGAGACGTTCGCTGTAGGGAAGTTCCACTGTATATTGAAAAAAATAATAAATATATATTAATATATTAACAACGCTCTGGCAAAATACTGGAAAATAATGAAAAAATAATAAAACAAAATGAAAAACTGAATAATATGAAATATAACCAACTAGAAAATATAAAATAATAAACATAAAATAATATCTCAGAATATCTTTGGAAAATTCAATTATATCACAGAAAAAAATTATTGCTTGGCATAGCCAAGAAATAACAAAGAAAAAATGAAATATTATGCTCATACTGATTGCAATGCTAAGAAGATAAATGAAAATAATAAACATTCCAATCAGATGAACTCAAAAAATAAAAAATGATGAGATCATATGAAATCTGGGTGTTTTTTGACGGTTCATAAAGTTCTACACATTGTATATGTGCGTTTTGAGAGCCACTGGAGATCTTGCACTCAAAATTTTATTCGTCTCTATCAAATAGGAACATTCTCTGAGACTCGGATATGTTTCCTCCTGATAGTGGCGAGCGACAGTTTTTTCTAATACTTCTTCTTCCTCTATACTGTGCCTTCCTGTTTTTGCTAGAATTGAAATAAATATTTCAAAAATATTTTGAAATTAAGCTCAGATTCACCGTCACATAAGCTTTGATTGAAATTTTTTCGTAACAATGGAATCTTGTACGAATAATAACAATCATTGAGTCAATGATTCTTCTTGAATAACCCGAGGAAATATCAGTCAGGTGTGTTTACTTATAATTTTCAAAACTTACCTCCTATTGGAATGAAATATATAAAATTAAATCACTAACCTATACCAAATACTGCAGGAATCACAACCTTTGGCACACCTAATCTCAAATTGAGTTGAATTTCTCTTAATATGCTGATATCTTTCGATGTACATAAGGGTTTCCTTTTTTTGTTGATTTCTTTTGATTTTTTCGAATGACTAATGAATTATTATCCAACTGGAGTACTAATGAATACATTGTCGAGATCTGTATCCCTTCGACGACCAATGCAAACTAACTTGCAAGTTTACGAAATGTTCAGCAAACAACATGGCAACCCAGCAAAATTTATGGATTTAAGGGTGGGGGAAATATTGTCCAGTTAAGCACGCCAAAACATATAAAAATATACTGGGCATTGCTGGACGTCCAGCAATGCCACGCTCTGTCCAGCAATGGACGTATAGATGTGTGATTTGGTCCAGCAATGCACGCATTGGCATATATATATATATATATATATATATATATATATATATATATATATATATATATATATATATATACCTTCATAATAAATTTGGAGTAGATTTGTCGCCATTGTTCACACTGAACAGGAATCAACTGAGGGGTCATCACTATAAGCTGCACAAAGAAAACTTCAAGACTACTCCTCGTCAGATCTTCTTGTCCAACCGAGTTTTTGATACCTGGAACCGTTTGCCCTCAGAAATCGTGAATGCTTCGACATTGAATAGTTTCAAAAACAAATACGACGCCTATTGCGGGAAGCTTGAGGTGCCGTCAAATGTGTGATCTGTGTGTTGTAGATAGTGACTGTTTTCTCGATATTCTATCTGTGTACTGTCAACTTATTGAATTGAATTTTGTTAATTTAGAGCTCTTGATAGGCTTGGTCTCAGCTTCAATTTTCCTGTAATAATAATAATAATAAAAATTGAACAAATTTTCATCATGGACAAGATGTATGAAACCTACCACTATAAATTTTACTACTCGCCCGAAACAATAAACTACTTAGACACATTAAACACCTTCTTCAGAAACGCAATTTCGACAAATTGATCTCCACATGAGTGTTAAATCTCCACTATCATTAAAATCACAGAAATAGTCCACAATCCAAAAATCCCATCATGTCAATGTCAATCAACAGAACAAACACAAACCATCAGCACCACTAACGCCATCTACATATTGCTACCAATTTTTAGCTGACATTCTAAAGAATTTGGTCCCCCGTTTTAAGTATAGTTTGTTAAAAACTCTTTTGAGTTGGTTGACCAGCTTAGGAACGTTGTGATACCGGAAAATCATGTCCTAGTATCTTTCTGGGTAGAAAGTTCATTCACCAACATCAGGAAGACATTGGTGGTCCGGCTGGTTGAGGACAGTTGGCATCAGATAAGTATCTTCACCAACATAGATTATGAGACCTTCATGGAGTTAGTAGAAAATAGTTTTAATATGAGTTATTTGACTTTTCATGATTGTTTTTATAAACAAATATCAGGTTGCCCCATGGGTGCACCCTGTCCTCCAATTTTGGCCAATTACGTGATGAATTTCGTTTTGGAGGTAGTAATTGAAAAAGTAAATTTTGTTTTTCCAATCCTATTTTTGAACGTGGACGATATACTTGCATGTGATCCCAAGGATTCTTTAAATTATGTACTGGAGAAATTTTGACTCTGTAGATTCTAAAGTAAAGTTTACCTATGAGTTGGAAAATGCTAACCATGAATTACCATTTCTAGATGTACTAGTAATAAAGGACCCTATAAACGGTTCTTTAGAGACAAATCTATACAAAAAACCAACCAGTACAAATAGAACAGTAAACTATTTTTCATTGCATCCAACATATCAAAAAATTGACATAACAACTCAATCAAAATGATAGATGAAATGATCAACATTTAGAAGGACAAATCAGTGAACTTAAAAATGGACATCGAGGGTCTTAGTAGAATTTATTTTGGTCTCATAGAGAGACTTTAATATTAGTAACAGTTAAGTGATAACAATATGTAGAGGGCGTTAGTGGAGCTGATGGTTTGTGTTTGTTCTGTTGATTGACATTGACTTTTGACATGATGGGATTTTTTAGATTGTAGACTATTTCTGTGACTTTAATAATAGTGGAGAATGAGCACACATGTGGAGATTAATTTGTTATATATATATATATATATATATATATATATATATATATATTCTTATGAAAAAGAGAGCTAAGATAATACAATAAATGTTCAAACAGAAAGTACCTAAGCTGAGGTAAAAAAAGAACGGGGTATCATACTATACAGCCAGGGGAAAAAACCTCAGCCGAAAAAACCTGCCTCCCCGTAAACAAAAATAACATAAAATATCAAATATCAGGAAAATCTTGAAAGACATCAGTGTGATCATCTTCATGTTGAAATTGCGTTTCTGAAGAAGGTTTTCAACGTGTCTAAGTATTTTATTGTTTTGGGCGAGTAGTAAAATTTATAGTGGTAGGTTTCATACATATTGTCCATGATGAAAATGTGTTCAATTGATATGTAGTTTTTAGCCTGAAGAAGAGAACATTGGTTCTCGAAACTGTAGCACGTTAATTAAATGTAACACCACCAAGCTTCATACTTCATTGCCGATCTCCCGATTGAGAAGATTCACTAATTGATAATACGTGGCAATCAGAATTAATAACCAATCTTTTTAAATAAGAACTTATCGAAATTGCATCTTATGGAAATTAAATCGCTGAATAGATACAGCGTTTCTCGATATATTCGGAATGTAAGTTATTATCATTTTGATATTTTACTGTAACGCAGAATGATCTTTTCTTATTATTGCCGTCTGAATCGCAGACAGTACCTCAAGTACTTAAACTTCATCCGTCTGAAAGGTTACTGATCACTTTTTTATTGTTTGTCAGTTGATTTTGCACTTACATACAAATTTTCAAGTTTATTGAACTACATAGAGAAAAATTTAAAAATCAAAATAAGAATTGAGCAAACAATAAAAATAGACGGAGTTGCACAACATTTCACAACCATTATAGAACAAGCTGCATGGTTTGAAACCCCCCAGGAAGAACCACCTAATAAATACTCCTAATAAAGCACCCCACTATTCATTAGAAAGTTGATAGCGAAACGAGAAAGTTGATAGAAACGAAGAGCCAGAGGAAAGTGGCAAAGATCACCTACTCTTAATTACTTGCATCAATACAGAACGTTATCATGAAAACTATCCAGAACACTCGAGGAAGCACATAACTTTATGTTTGACACCTTTTTGGAAGCACTAACTCCGGATGACTATACCCTATGGAAAGCGACAAAAAAGCTCAAAAGCTATCTCAAAAGTATCTTCAATACGTTCCAGGAATAATCAGTGCGCACGCTCGAATCGAGAAAAAGCAAATACATTTGCAGTTTGCAGAACATCTCTACAAGAGCCTGGAGTAACATCCGATTCCAAAATATATCGAAGAACTGCTTGATATATCCTGTCAAATGTCAGCACCGATCCGACATATAAGTCCAACGGAAGTAAAAAGGAAATATTAAATCTGAATGACAGAAAATCCCCTGGTACGATGTTATCACATCTGAAATCCTCAAAAAACTGCCTAGGGCAGCAATTCCTCACAACGATTTATAATCGCATTATCCAATTGTGCTATTTCCCTGTTATATGGAAAAACGCCAGCATCATTATGATACACAAAAAGGGTAAACCTCCCGAAGAGGTTACATCATACAGACCTATCAGCTTGCTACCTATATCAAGCACAATATTCGAAAGAATATTACTCCACAGAATTCGCGAAGATCACGTTCTGGCCAATTACCAGTTTTTATTCAGGGAGAACATGTTCACTATTCATCAAACACACAGAATAGTAAACACCATCGCTAAAATCCTTGGAGAAAAACCATAGTGTACTGCAGTGACGACTCGTGGTCATTCGAACCGAGAAGGATAAAATTTTTAGGAGTTCTGGAATTAACTCAGTGTATTAAAAATTAACTCTTTTTCGATATAATAAGGAGTGGCATATCCTGATATTATTTTTCAATGAAATAAAAATTCTGAATATATTTTATTGTCCAGCAAGAACCAGCATGGAGTTGAGCGTTATTCCTTGTCAGGTAGGACAAGGATGATAGACCTGAACCGGTTAGCTATTCCCGTTTATTATGATAAGTGTGAATAGGGATGCCGAATAACATTGAAACTTTGTCGAACCATTTTGTCGATTTTCAGTTGATTTCAATGAAATCAAATTTGGCCTAGATCGTATGAAAGTTTTAAGAATAAATAATTTATTTACTAAGAATAAATAATTTATTTACTACTCGTATATTCAACAGGACAAAATAATTCCTCAAAATCCAATCTACAATATCTTCGCATTGTGTTTTCGTCTGATTCATCCAGTTAAGTCCCGAATACGCCATAAACCAAAATTTCAAACTTCACAATTTCACCACAAAGCTGTTGAATTTGAATCTGAATTGGAATCATAACAAACACAAGCCCTACGTAACTGTACCTCTTTGTGAAATTAATCCCTTCGCGAATATAGTCGAAGCAAAGTCCGAAGTCGACCCCGAAGGCGTTGATATAACAGAGTCCAGCCTCCTATGCCATTCGAGAGCCTGGGATATTCTCTAGTGAATCGGCTGAATTCTCGTCGTCTTCTAGTTCGAAAGTCGTCCGTGAATATACGCATGGGTTAGGCTATCAGCGGAAGCAAACGGGAAATCGGCCTCTTTTAGTGCCAAAGTACAGCGCCACGGTAGTCAGATGTGATTAGAGAATTTTACGACGTGTTAGATGAGGGAGAATGAACTGAATACATAGTATATTTTCATATCGACCAAGCATTCGAAATTTAATTTTGATGTTTTAATTTCTAAAAATTATGATGGATCACTTAGATCCGAAATATTCATATTTCATAGAAATTTGGCGCTTAGCTGTATGAGGAGGCTAAGCCTTCCTTGCCTCATCTGACGAGCCGCCCTTGTTGTACTGGAGTATTTCTCGATTTCGCACAGGCCTTTGACAAAGTTTGGCACGGAAATTCTAGATCAAATGTACCTTGAACCACAGCTATACAGCTATTACCCCCTTCTGTGTTATCACCGAGGTTCTCACTTATCAGAACGATATTTACCAGTGAGGTTCAACGACGCCACGTCAGACAGCTACCCTATAAAAGTCGGATTACCACAAGGCACCATTACTCAACCTTTTATACACTTACGATCTGTCTGTTAGTAATTCCACGACTGTAGCCGCCGTTGCGGACGATTTAGCTCTCGTCCCCGAAGACGAAAACGCAATTACTTCATCATCAAACATGCAGAACCTACTTCTCTAAGTACCGTCTCCTCAGCGGAGGTTGGCGACCATCAATTGGAATTCCTCTCTCTCCTGTGCTAAACGGATAATCAATCGCATTAAGCCCCTCTGATACCGAAACACTGACGCAGATTCTGTAGCCAAGAGAACCTTGTACGCCCGATGCCTTGTCGTCCTTCGATTTTTCCCTCAACGATTAGCTGTAGAAAACTACATTTGCTGTGTCTGAAAATATGGCCACAATAAGCTGCTTTTCTTCGTTTTATATTTGCTGACAGTTCTTGTTCTTTATTCATTCTTAGGAGTACCCAAGCATTTGTCACCCGCTCGATCGTTGTTTTACCGACATTCGTCATGGTTCGTGCCTTCAGCGTCCAACCGTCAACACCGTATAACAATGGAGACAATACATAGATAGCATCTGGTGGCTCGCCATCGAGTAGTCAGACTCAGATACCGGATGCAAAGCCATTTCTTCATTTTGACTTTTAATTTCCTCATCAGGATCCAATTTTTGTTCAGCCAGCATCCCAGGTATCTAAATCTTCTTACTCTTTCTATGTCCTGATTATCTATCCGTATCCTGTTTTCCTGACATTATCGATGTTTAGTTTAGTGATCACGGTTTTATCTTCTTCATGTTTATTTGGAGACCGTAATTGAGTCCAACATTATTCACTCTGTCCACCAGGTACTGTAGTTCTTTCTCATCGCTAGTTAAGAGCACCGTATAGTCAGCATACCGGATGTTGTTAATGGATTTACCATTCACCTTGATTCCCCCCTCCAAAACTTTCAAGGCCTCATGGAATATGGATCTGTATGGATTTGTGTTAATAATATAATAATAATAATAAATTTATTTCTGCAATTAAAATGTTACAAGAACAATAACACAGAAAAAGTCAATGGGTAACTCTTGTAAGGGGCGGTTCATGTGTCCCGGACACGACGCAGAAATGTAAGAGCGGCTCACTTTAAAAACTGTATCACCTCAATTCGAATGTCCCACTAAGCGTCTACGCATCGGTGAGCCGAAAGCCGAAAGACGCGAGACGCGAGAGATACCCAGGACCCAGGTAGTCTCGGCAAACACATCGGATCGATAATCCGAAGACTGTCGCCATTCTCAACTCTCGACCACTCGACCATCATGTCACTCAATTCAGATTTAGGGACTAGAACGGAACTGCGGCACTTGTGTTGTGAAGCCACATCTGGGCCGGAGCGAGAGCGCAATCCGAGCGATCTGATAATCAGATATGTTTTGCCAAACGCCCCAACTGAAGTAATAAAAATGCAGTGACCCTATAGTTAATTGCTTTCATGTTGATAGAAGGTACTTCCATCTTCCCTTTTCACTAGTGTGTCTTGTCATAAATCACCGGATTTGTGGTTATTCCTCATAACAAAATTAGGGTTGTTTTTTAGATGTTGCTTCTTTGACCGTTCTCACCGACCGAATATGCAGGAAGTTTGTTCTACAATGAGCGCTTCAACTTTAACGTCTAACGTAACGACATTATCCCCCTTTTTATCGGTCCAGTGTATGTAGTGGAACAAATTTTGTCTCGACTGCCTATCGCGTCATGAACGCCCGGAATGCCTCGCCTCATTGGAAGTGGTACACTGTACCGCTTAAATACAAAAGTAAGGCTCCTCTTACAAACTTACCGCTTAAATACAAAAGTAAGGCTCCTCTTACAAACTCAATATTAAAACGTGTACTACCCAACACTAGTATGGATACAGATTAAATAGCAATTGCGAGAATATGCATCTCTGTCTGACGCCTTTAAGGATTTGTATGTCCGATGTTGTCATACTTCCGATTTTTATATGAGCTGACTGGTTCCAGTACAAGTTTGTCTGTCATAGGATCATCAGAAAAAACTCTTGAATTACTTATCGAAAAGAGATCGACCGTTATGCGTTATGATGGTATCATATTTTATAAGTGTAGTTGACAAAAATATTTCTTTACCCAAAATATTTTGAATGTAAGCAAATGTTAACATATCAATTATATTCTTTCTGACATGAAGAATATCTTTTTTCTTCGAACTAAAAATACGATAATGATTGTTTTGTTTAGAGCTTGCTTTCAGATAAATTAGTCATTGAAGTCACTGCTTTTTACGAAATGCGAAACAGCCAGCAACCTGCTCCTTTAAAGAACGGGTGTTCCGGGAGCAGCTAGTTTTAATCGAGTCACGACTCTTTGCGGAACAGCGAGAAACCTGTTCTTTTAAAGAACAGGAGCGGTCCGAGAACAGCTTGATCAAATCGAATCACTGCTCTTTGCGGAACAGCCTGCAACCTGCTCTTTTAAAGAACGAGAGCGGTCCGGGAGCAGCTATATCGAAAGAGTCACTGCTCTTTGCGGAACAGCCCGGAATCCCGGAATCTGTTCTTTTATAAAAAACGGGTTTAGGACCGAGAGCAGGTATGTTTGAATCGAGTCACTGCTCTTCTAGTACAGCTGGTTGCCCGTTCTTCAGATGATCTGGCGATAATTCATTGCGCGGGTCCCTACATTGTTCATTTGAAGAACAGGTTCCGTTCTTTGAAAAGAACAGGTTCTCGGAACAGGTTGCGAAAACCTGTTCCCAATAACCTGTTCCGTTCTTTTCGTAACAACTCTAGGACCCAATAGTTTTATAGACGCTGTGGTATATACGAGGACCGGTCCCAATTTGTTTTCATTGGTGTATAGATAGATATGGGTACCGTTTCCGAAATAGATAAAACGGTAATTATTGGGACCAGTGTACATATCAAAAACGGAATTTCTTAGTCAAGTACAAATATACTTGGGAATAATATTTTCATTCTTTCTGAAATTTTGATCTATAATGCATTAATAGTTTTTTGAATATTCCAATCATTTTCAATTTTCCGCTCGTATGGATATTCATAAACACGGAAATACAAAATAACATCATAACCTAAGTTATATCTATTGAATTTCTCAAGGATCGAATTGTATTCGAGTTACTGAAATATACACCATTTTATTGAAAATTCGAGAACGAAACGAATCAATCTGATGAAATTATATCTTGTAATGGATACCGTTTCCAGAATACTTAGATAAAATGGTTGTTATTGGGACCAGTGTACATTTAAAATAAGTAATTTCACGTGAAATACAGATATTCCTGCCTGGAAATAATATTTTCATTCTTTGAGGAATTTAATTTTCTAATACGTGTACCGTTTTTTGGAGATTCTATTCATTTTCAATATTATTATTATTATTATAACAATGATGAGAGTTTAGGCAGTGCCTATAAACTCAATGAACAAAATATATATAAACACAAAAAAAAAACCCAAAGGGTAATAAAGAAAAATAAAAGTAGTAGAAGTGCTTAAAACAAGTAAAAGATCCCCAAAAATCCAACAAGTGAAAAGTAACTCCACTCATCCACGTAGACGCCAACTGTCATAACTGTTTTTGAATGAGTTCACCGACACTGACTCAACCACAACAGAAGGCAAAGCATTCCACACCCCGAATACGCGGTTCGTCAAAAAGTGTTGTCTTTGCACTGTCTTGAAGTCCTCCTTGCGGAGCTTAAAAGCATGACCACGCAAACGGCTGTCGGTATTCAACGTGAACAAGTTGCGCAGACTAACACCAAACATATCCTTCAGAGCTCTGAAAGTTATTATAAGGTCGCCACGTGTCCTGCGGTCCACAAAAGAAGGTAGGTTCATTATGGAAAGTCTTTCACTATATGATGGGCGTGAGATGCCGTATGGTAAACGCGTTGCACGACGCTGAAGACCTTCCAGTAAAGATAAATCGCGGCACAACGTCGGATGCCAAACAGGGCCAGCGAACTCTATGATAGGCCGCACATAGTTTCGATATAGAGCCGCGCACGTTAGGGGGTCACACCTGCCAAATGCTTTCTGAATCAGAAATAAGGATCTCTTGGCCTTGCCTACCGCATGGAGAATATGATCGGACCAACTCAGATTATCCGTGATTATAACACCCAAGTCACAATGGCTGCTGGATACAGGGATGACACATCCATTGAGAAAATACCTCCGGCGCGGATTGCGGGCACCCATGTGAAGAACGACGCACTTCTCACCGTTGAGCGGCAGCTGCCAGTCCTTACACCACCGTGAAATGGAGTCGAGGTCTTCTTGTAAACTAGAGGAGGCACCGACGGGGCTAAATATCTTGGTGTCATCAGCGAACTGCGAACAGTGGGATCTGACATGTCTTGGCAAGTCAGAAACGAAAAGAAGAAACAGAACCGGGCCTAATACCGAGCCCTGAGGTACTCCACTCAAAACGGCTCTCGGCGAAGAGAGAACATCTCCAACACGAACCTGGAAGGAGCGATTCGAAAGAAATGCCTCTATCCACGAGAGGAGGCGGCCACGAATCCCAACATGATCAAGCTTGAAGATGAGACGTCTATGAGGCACACGGTCAAAGGCTCGAGAGAAGTCAAGGTAGATGACATCAACCGGGTTACCTTTGTCAAGGGACGACGACCAGGAGTTGACGCATTCAAGGAGGTTTGTGATGACAGAGCGCCCCGGGAGAAAGCCATGTTGACAATCAGGAATTATGCCTTGAGCAAGCGAGAAGTGGATAACTTCATCCAGAATGATCCTTTCAAAGACCTTCGCAATGACCGGGACTAAGCTGATGGGGCGGTAGTTGTCGGCACAACGCTTATCTCCCTTTTTGAAAATAGGCGTAACACGGGCACTTCGCCAAGAAGAAGGGAGGAAAGAAGTCTCGAATGAGCGGTTAAAGATTAGTGAAAGGGGGAGCGCCAGGGAACGGGCACACTCCTTGAGCAGTTTTGCAGAAAATCCGTCAGTACCAGGAGCAGACTGTATATTCAAGGTAGAAAGCTTCGCCCTCACGATAGACGGAGAGAATGTTACGTCTCTGAGTTCGGCGGATATACGGGGCGAAATTATTGCGGGAGGCTGACCAGATTCTAGTGTGAATGATTCCGAAAAAGAATCGGCCAAAACGTTTGCAGACTCTTCTGGACCTGAGCATAGTCTATTGTTCCGACCACAGACCAATGGAGTATCAACCTTGGTGTTTAATGTAGACCTGATGTATTTGAAGAAACTTTTACGATCACTAGACCGTGTTAGCTTAAGTTCGTAGTCCTTTTTTGCTATAGTAATTATGGAGGAAAGGTAATTCGAGAAACTTCTATGGGCATCATAGTCTCTTTGATCTTTACGACGAATATAGCGCTGCCACAAGGATTTTTTATGACGAATTAGCCGGAGGATATTTGAGTTGATCCACGGTTTAGTCGGAATGAAGGTGATGTTTCTTCTCGATGTACAATTGTCGATAAGCTCATGCAATTTTCCAGAGAAAATGTTCCACATACGTTCCACGTCAGCTTCCGGCTGCAGGAGGGATACCCAGTCAATTACTTCTACTAAATTATCAAGCTGACGGTAGTTAGTTGTTTTCATAGTTTTCAAGATTTTCTCATTAGTAGAAGGAAAAATGAGCTGCAACTTAGAAGAAAGGATAATATGGTCTGATTTACCCAGAGGTGGATGTTGATCAATGCTCGAAACAATGTCAGGATCGTTGACCAGTATCAAATCAAGAAGTGAAGGAGATTGTAGGTTGCGATAGCGGGTCGGAAACTCAACTAATTGAGTGAAATTGTTTTCGCGAATGGTGTCAACAAGAATAGCGGAGGCGGTGTTATAAACTTTTGACGATAAAGGCCAATCCACTTCGGGCATGTTGAAGTCACCTGCTATGTATAGACTTCTCTTGCTCACAGAAAGACTGCCAAGAAGACCAGCAAGTTGAGAATCGGATGGACAAGGGCGAGGTCGGTAGATGCAACCAATGGTGAAACAGCAGGATCCTCCATTGCAAAGATCAATAAACAAACAATCAATTCCTGGCAGATCGGGCTCCGAAGGCTGAAGAGTGAAAGATGCGCAAACGCTATCAGCTACATAAATGCATACTCCACCATGACCAATCGTAGTTGTGCTGTCATGTCTAAAGATGGAATAGCCTGGTAATACTACCAAGCAGTCCGGAATACCAGGATGGAGCCAGGATTCAGCTACTAGAATAAACGTCGGACGATAGGATCCAACGTAGGCTACCAGTTCATTATATTTGGAGGACAAAGACTGTGCATTCGTGTAGAAGATAGACCACTCACAAAGCGTATTTAGTTTTTTGGCTGTTTAGAAACTGATATTTTAGTGATGGTAGGAGTTCCGGAACGATATTTGATGTCAATATCAGTTTCTCCTGCGTTTATCCTGCGTTTGAGCTCCTCACGTAATGTGCTCAGCTCCCTGACTTGAGTAGGTGTCTTGTCATCCGAAATGCTGAAACTTCGCCATTCAGGTTTATTCCTCATCATTATCTTATTCCTGAGAACCCTAGTAACAATCACAGGGTTGGTAAATGAAATTTTTAAAATTCGAGGACGATTGTTAGATGGTTTGCCAATTCTCATAACCGAAACTCTTTGTGAATTTGCATCAGGAGCCACACAATCAAGTATCCTCGAGACAATTGTAGAATCCTCGCTGAGATCGGTCTCAGGTACACCACGAATCAATACATTGTGGGACCTCCGAAGACGGTCAAGTAGTTCGGATGGTTGTAGGCCCGGACCAGAACTGACACCATCGGAGGCAGTCGATGTTTCGAATCTTGACAGCCTTTCATTAGTGGAGTCGACAACGTCCTTGAGAGACTTGTGGCTCTCAGTCAAGAAATCGATCTTGGAGGAGCAGGAGGCAATAGCTGTTTCATGCTGATCAATAGCTTCAGAATGGGTGGCCAAAGTGGAGTTGTGACGAAGTATATCAGATGTATGCATTTCTAGTATAGCTTTACACTCTGTAACATCGGTCTGAAGCGTTTGAAGGTTCGTTTTGATGGAGGATATATCGTTGCACATATCACCTAGTTTTGCCATGATCATATTGAACTGATCAGGACTCATAGGAGTCAACGCGAGCTGTTGGGAATCGACCTGCACCGACAAAGAGGAGGACTTACTGCGAAGAGATCGGCTCTCCATCTTACAGTAACCACACACCCAATTCGTATCAACCAAGTTCAGATCCTCAGGCGATAAGTTGAGACAGTCTAAGTGGAAAGAATTTTTACACCCAGAGCATCTCAAACAGCGAGTAGAGGAAATTTGCTTCGCACAAACATGACACTTGGCCATTTTAGCTGTGTGAAGTGAAAACAGCAGATAATTATTTCAGGAAGGAATAGGAGGTTACAGAACTTCACTCTCTTGGGCCGATAAGAGAGGCTCATATACAGAAAGGGTGGGCCACGGAAGAGAAAAGGTAAGCAACAAAGGTAAGGAATGAGAAATTGAGGAAGGAGAGAATCTGTAGTACAGTGACTGAAAACCGTAAAATCTCGCAACAACGCGAATATCTCCTGTATTCATGCGCTAACCGTCCCACTCCGAGTTATTAGGAGTACTGAGATAAGTGAGAATGAAGTATCGGATTGATTGTCTCAGGTATCGATATTCGACATTCAACGCAGAGGTGGGAATGGTGGGGTGATCGACGCAATCGAGGTGCGTGTTTATATTTAAATATAAACAAAGGTGAAATGAATTCCCAGGAAAAAACCAATTAAAAAATAAGCCGGAAAATAATTCAAATGGAGGTTTTCACATGAAAATTTCCTACCTTGGATGCACAATATTAGCACTTAAGAAAATTGATAGCGTAAATATAAGTATTCGCACTGAAAAATCTAGTTTTCTGAGGAGCTACTTCCACATACGTGTTAACTCTCTGAATTTTCAAAACATTATTCTGCTAGTATCCATTGTTATAAACACAAAAAATGAAATAATAACCTAACTTATGCCTATTATCTTCCTTAAATAACAAACTGTATTCGAGTTACTGAAACATACAACATTTCATCGGGGTCTTCCTCAAGATTTATCGGAAGGTATATCGTCCAAATGAATAATTGAAGATTCGAGCACGAAACGAATCAATCTGATGAAGTATCTCTGGACTCGCCTACGGTAGTTCTAGCTCAGGTTACCGTATATTAATTCACCAATGAAATACCCTGTATAGAGTACATCCCAAATTGCTTGATTTTGGCTGTTTTTGGTACTTCTAGACTAGATTTCGAAATTGTGCCATAACTTTTTCATTCTCGAAAACATCTAAAAACGATTGAAACTTTAAAGAACCATTTTTTCACTGGGATTATGACATCATATTCAGTTTTTTCAATCTCTAATTTATTGCGTTCGTATTTGAAATGAAAAATTTGTTATTTCATACTATATGAAAAAAATGGAATTAAGTGCTTTATTTCCAGTGAAAAATTGCCTGTACTACTTTTTAATCGTTTTCAGATATTTTCGTTAATGAAAAGGTAGTGGCATATTTTCGAAATCGATAAAATATCAAAATTTAGTAATATCGTTCAGGAGTCCATGGAACCTCAAACAATCACACCCTTTCCTGACATCAAGCTCAACTTCAGCAAAAACGCAAGTTCTAAAAGTTTTGTTCGTATATGACTAATGTCGATTACAGAGAAATATTTTGAAAGCCAAAAAGTTGATATATACAAGTTACTCTCAGGGCCGTTTTTAACCTCTTGGAGGCCCTGGGCCCATTATGATAATGGGACCCCTACCCACAATACCACATACAAAATACAAATACAGGGGAATTCCCTACCACCGAGTAGGTTTATTCACGACACACATAGACAAGGTATGCTAATGCCGTGATGTAATTTAATTATCAAGTCGAGGGAATTTTTCCGATTCACGGAATTTCGGTACTCGAAATGGAAAAAGGATTTTTCGCCTGAAATCCCCTGAAATTTCATGCAATGGCGTGGCGCAAAATTCGGCCTCCCCCCATCGGGGGGGGGGGTCCTCTATAGATCTATTATTCATGATAAGTTTTCCCTGAAGTTTTACATGGAGAAATAATGAAAACAATGTAATAAAAATAATTTATATATTGAATAGTTTAAGGCTTTCACGACCGGGTATACTGGTATGAAAAGAGTCTTCCGGGCTTATTGGCCCATTAGGAATAATTTCACCTAACGTTTCGCCTACATCTTCGGTAGGCATCTTCAGAGGATTCTCGGTCTAAGGTTGTACCTCGAACGCAGTGTCAGAAATTCAGCGTCCGAGGTACAACCTTAGACCGAGAATCCTCTGAAGATGCCTACCGAAGTTGTAGGCGAAACGTTAGGTGAAATTATTCCTAATGGACCACGACCAATAAGCCCGGAAGACTCTTTTCATACCAATTTATATATTGTATAACAAAAATTTCTAAACGAAATAATGTAAATTCTGATATAAAAGTAACTAGAAACTACACCATTTCCAATTGTAATTCAGAAATCGTCAATTGACATTCAGAAACATCACTTGTATTTCAGATTAGTCACTTTTATTTTAGGAAACATCAAATGAAATTCAATTGAGTGATCCGAAATACATTTGATGTTTTCTGAAATTCAATTGACTAATCTGAAATTCAATTGACTAATCTGAAATTCAATTGAAGCATTCTGAAATTAAAGTGACTAATCTGAAATACACGTGACGGTTTCTGAATAACACTTGGAAATGGTGTAGAAACACATCAATGTGGTACGAAGTTGAAAAAATTTTTATAAGAAAATTGGATCACCTTTTTTATTTTTTTTTGTACAAACATATCCATCAACTTGTCGATAACCAAGCTTCTGGCCACTTCTTGTCCAAAGCTGATTAAGCTCAAAAGTCTGATAGATATGTTTGCGATATGTTTAAGGAGAGTCCCGAAAAGCTTGACGGTATATTGAAAAACCCTCCAATAGAATGAAATTATTGGGACGTCATTTCATGCTTTTAGTTTCGCTTGGGGGCCCCTTTGGTGCCGAACATAGAGATATACTATCTCTATGGTGCCGAACTTACCTGCACCGCGAGTTCTGTGGAGCCCTCTGATACGCCACTGATTTCTTGTCTTGTAGCGCTGTCTGAAATTATGTGGTTAAATGGGGATTTCCTTGGAAGCTTCCCAATGAATACAATAATGTAAGAATGTGATCAACAACCCGATTCGAACAGATGTTTTATGGCTAACCACCCCAACAAATAACACAAGCTAATAATTGCTCTTATCTAGTGTATGCCAGTATGAGCAAGGGTCATACAAATTGCAACCTTCGAGAACTTGTTGATAAAAAACTGGGAATTCCAATCCATTTGAACTTGTGAATGATCACTTCTGCCTTTTTACCTGAAGGTAATTTTAGTACGCAAAAGGGAAAATTTGAAAGACAGAACCGTTTAGGTCTTTTCGAAAAAATCAGTTCTATAATAATATGAGGGAATTTTCTATGAAATGGGGAATTTCCTTTCGGTTCAGAACAATTGATCTGAGCGGGGCCCCTATCGATCGCGGGGCCTGGGCACTTGCCCAAAGTGCCCTAGGCGAAAGAGGGGCCTGGTTACTCTGATATGTTCTGAGTATCGCTCCGTGAGTTTAGCAAAATACTCAAATCCAATCGTTACTGCACAAATGATCGTATGCCGGCGCCGCAAAGTCATATGTAGAATGAAGGCTTGCTATATAAGTAGACCTGAAGTGTTCGACAAATAACTCAGCAATATGAAAATCAACATCAGCTCTGCGACAATCTAAGTGCATACTATGCGGCAAGTCATTGTTGTCTCTCTTACAGTTAGTGAAATTCCAAAATGATTTTATATTTTCTTTCATTGAATTCTCGACGTTTGATATTATATTCCGCGTAACATGCGGCTGCCATAGCAGCACACTCCGACCTTATTTTACTGAATGTCAGGTAGTCCTCTCAGCGTTTATGTTTTTTGTATATTCGGTGAATTTTTTTCTTTTGGAAAACATGACTCTTTAGGTCTGAAGAGAACCACGGAGGAAATGTTGACCTCTTAATGAATATCTTAGGCACGAACTTATTAATGGCTACCATGACAATCTCATAAAATCTATCGACAATGTCGTCCACTCGACCAACATCAGGCAAAATTGCGGCCCAGTTCAAGTTTAAAAAATATCTGTTCAGTGCAACATAATCGGCCTTCTTGAAATTGAAACGAGTGGTACCATCAACGGCAGACCTGACGGGATCCAATCGAGAGAGAACATCCACAGCAGGCTCAACGATGAGATTGGAGTCACCAGAGAGGACAAGGTCCAACATACCACCATGCACATTCCTTATGGAATTCACCTGGTGCAAGTCGTTAAAAGTAAGAACATCACAATTATCCGAGCACAAGGATCGGATACGCCACCCAGACAGGTATCATGCCAATCGACGTTCCCCAAATTATAATCACCAGCTATGAAGATCTGCTGAGTTTTGACTCCAGTAACAATATGTTCTACATTAGCAAAATGACTCTCACAAATCTGAAGTCTGTTCGGAGCGCAAGATCCCGGGGGCAAATAAGCAATTCCAAACACTATACCAGGTTTACCCTTAACCAAAACAAACAAGTCTTCAACTTTATTATCCAATACCGGCAATAAAGAAGAACTGAGTACTTTCTTAACCGCGATCAAAACCCCACCTCCAGTCTCTTTCAAACTAGAAAGATTAGACCTATCTTTTCGGAAAATATTATAATTATACAACTGCACTCGGCATCGGCGATCGAAGAGTCAAGCCATGTCTCCGTAAGCAAAATCATATCATAATCCGCAATATTAACATTTTTAACCAAATCATACAATTTTAATCTACCCCTAATACTACGTACATTTTGATAATATACACACAATTTGAGGTTATCCCTGGCTGCTAGTTTTTTTTTTTATTCAACTATTCTCGGAAAACCATCAACAAATCTTATGGTAAGGCTCGACTCTCCGTTCCCTTTGCGTCGGTCCAATTCTTGACGAAGAGTTTTCAAATACTCACGTTGTTTAATCGTTGAGTCCGATGCAAATCTGGCAGAAGGGTGCTCAATCCTATGTTTGTTCCTCAACACAGTCAAAGCCTCCTCGGATGTTGCAAACACCAGCTTGAGGGAGGGGGCCTGTTTTCTATCTTCCTTCCCAATCTGAACACTCTGGTTACCTTTACATCTGGAATCGCCTTTGACAACAAAGTCTGCACGACCTCTCTATCCTCGACAACAGATTTTTGAGAAGTCAAATTGTAGACGATGACATTCTTCGATCGTTTGAGACGTTCCTCAATCTCCATTATTAATTCGTTGGTCTTCCTCTCGGTCCGGCAAATCACAGCGCTTCTGCGAAGGTAGTCCATTTCAACTGCTGTGATTCTCCTCCTCAGGTCAGCATTAATAGACCAGATCTCAGAACCATAGCACAAGACTGACTCCACCAAAACATGCCCGATTCGTTTTTTGTTCTTATTCGAAATGATGTTATCCCACCAGAGAGAGTGTAGTGCACCCACTATTTTTCGACTTTGGTGTATTCTTTGTCGGATTTCAGTTTCTCCTATACCTGATTTATCGACTATGGCTTTCAGATATTTAAATTTCTCGACTTGTGTTGCTGTGTGAATAAGTACTTGGAATCGAGCATCCGAGTTTATCACCAAATACTTGGTTTTCTTCAGGCTCATATGAAGTCCCCACGATTCATATTCGTTTTATAAGCTTTTTCATCATGAATTCAAGGTCGTATGCATCCTGTGCAGACACCACCTGGTCATCTGCAAACTTTAATGAAAATAAGATGTCCTTGCCGATAGGTTGTCCCATTCCTCCACAGTGGTTTTTCCAGTTTTTCAGTACGACTTACAGGTTGAAAAGAAGCGGTGACATGCTGCAGCCCTGCAGCAAACCCTTTGTAACCTGTATTGGATGGGAAAAGCTGGTTCCATTTTCGATGGAATTATGGAATTACATCCAACAAATGTTCGCCAATCTCCAAAGATTCCAGCGCTTGCCACATCTTTTTCTTTGGGACCATATAATAAGCTTTTTTAAGATCTATAAAAGCCACATGTAGTTCCTTTCCAACGGCTATCAATTTCTCTGCGAGTGGTTGTATTATAAATAAGTTATCTGAGCAAGTTTTCCCTGGCATAAATCCGCTTTGATCTTCACTAATTTTATGGCATAAATTAGCCCTTAGCCGTTCGTTCATGATCTTTCCATATCTACTAAATGCTCAATACTCTGTAGCATTGTGGATCCTTGCGGTTTCCTTTTGTGAAGATAGACACCAAGGTAGCCTTTTTCCATTCTCTTGTGGTCTTCGTTTGTAGGAGGCAGTTGTTTATCAAACGAGTAATTCTCTGGTGAAGCACTGATCCACCTGCTTTTATCAACTCCACTGCCACGTTACCCGGACCAAGTGATCTTCCATTTTTCATTTTGAATATTGCTCTAAGTACTTCCTCCTCAGAAACTTGAATTTTCTCGCTTACCTCTGTCTGTGGCTGGGCTGATTCTTTGTATTGTTCCCGAGTTTCAATAAGTAGTTCTTCATAATGCTTTTGCCATTTTTTCAATGGGATGAGGTTTTCTACGGCTTTATTTGACTGATTTTTTTGGTTTGTAATAGTTCTCCATACCTCAGTGGTCTGTGCTTTCCCTATAAAGCTCTCTATCTACTCATTTTCGTTCCTAGAAGTTATTTTTTCTGATTTTTCTTTTTTTTTCCTAATTCTTTGTTTTTTTCTTTGTATATCTCTCTGTGTCTTGTTTGCTTTGTTGCCAGCCATTTCCTGTATGCCCTGTTTTTCTTTTCCCTCAGTTGTTCTATCTCCTCTGTGGTCCATTTTACTTGCCTCTGGAGTTCTTTTTTCGATGCAGTACCTAATACTTAACGGGCTATTCTTTTCAAACTTTGTTTTAGATTAATGTATTCTTTCTCAACGTCTTCTGATGGTGCAGTGCTGTTGAGTATACCGTTCAATCTCCTTTTAAATAGGTCGCTGATACTTGTCTGTTGAAGTAGGTATAATTTGAATTTTTCTACATTCTCTTTTACTTGCTGTTGGTCTTGCTTGAGCATTTTGTGATCTGGGATAGGGAAACTCGCAAATACCAAGTAATGGTCTCAGCCAAAATTCGCTCCTCTTTTCACTGTGAAATCCTGGCTTTTTATTCTTGAGTTTTGCTTTGTTACTATACAGGGTCTTTCACGAGGAACCTCACCCATATTTATACGGGAAACTACTGAACGTATTTTCATGAAATTCAGCACTTATAAGTATTTCACGATGCTGATGAAATCTAAAATATTTTCAAGGCATGAGCACCTCCGGTTTTTCCGGAAATGACGTCAACTTCCGTTTTTCAAATTAGAACACCATTTTTTCATTGCAGAAATAGATTCCTTAGAAAATTTTAAGTTATTTTGATCTAACATTTTTCAGTTTTGGTTGGAAAATTCTCTCTGAGCGGGAAAATTCGAAAAAAAAATCGAAAATAGAGCTCCGCTGAAACAAGAATAACTTCTAGGTTTTTGGATGGAAAATTTTCATTTTTGGGATTTTTCAAGATGTAAGATTGATGTATCCACTTTAAAAATCGAAATCGCGATTCATGATACAGGGGGTGAAAAAATCGCTTTCAAAGTTAGGGATGACAAAATCGTGAAAAATCAATTTTTTCAAATTAGAACCCCATTTTTTTATGGCAGATATTGAATCTACGTTAAAAAATAATGTGAGTGTATGCATCACACCCTTGCCCTAAAATGGATATTTTCTGAGTTATTCACAAAAAACTGTTTTTCGTCTTGAATTTTCAGCTATTTCTTTTCCCTTCACGCCAAAAAGATGAAATTTTCAGCAATTGTTATTTGAACCATGCTGTAGATTTTTCACCCCTTCTTGAAACCGAAGTCAAGTTACTATTAGGAGAACCATGGCAAACTCTCGCAGATATAACTAGAGAAGATGCTCAAAGTTTTGACCGTTAATTTCTAGACATTTATTTATACGTCTCAGGAATGCTTCGTGCGTTGCTCTTCTTATTTCATCGGGAGATCTGCAAAAGTGTTTAAAAACCAAATTGAGTTTCAAAACTATGAATCTAGAAATCTAAACAAACCTGAACGCATTTCTGACTCGTTCTATGCAGTCCTCTTTATCAGTCAGGGGAGTTGAGTAGACAATATTTTTTATCCTACCCCAAACATAATAGTCTAAAGGAGTTAAATCGGAAGAACGTGGTGGCCAAAGATGTGGACCATTGATCGCCAACCATCGATCTTCAAATAGCCTGTAGAGGATATTTGACACATTGAGTGAATTGTGTGGAGGCGCGCCATCTTGTTGATACCATAACTCATTATGGTTCTGTACTAGCGGCTCAATTATTTGAGTCAATATGTCAGAATATCTATCTCCTGAAAATTTCATCTTTTTGGCGTGAAGGGAAAAGAAATAGCTGAAAATTCAAGACGAAAAACAGTTTTTTGTGAATAACTCAGAAAATATCCATTTTAGGGCAAGGGTGTGATGCATACACTCACATTATTTTTTAACGTAGATTCAATATCTGCCATGAAAAAATGGGGTTCTAATTTGAAAAAATTGATTTTTCACGATTTTGTCATCCCTAACTTTGAAAACGATTTTTTCACCCCCTGTATCATGAATCGCGATTTCGATTTTTAAAGTGGATACATCAATCTTACATCTTGAAAAATCCCAAAAATGAAAATTTTCCATCAAAAAACCTCGAAGTTATTCTTGTTTCAGCGGAGCTCTATTTTCGATTTTTTTTTTCGAATTTTCCCGCTCAGAGAGAATTTTCCAACCAAAACTGAAAAATGTTACATCAAAATAACTTAAAATTTTCTAAGGAATCTATTTCTGCAATAAAAAAATGGTGTTCTAATTTGAAAAACGGAAGTTGACGTCATTTCCGGAAAAACCGGAGGTGCTCATGCCTTGAAAATATTTTAGATTTCATCAGCATCGTGAAATACTTATAAGTGCTGAATTTCATGAAAATACGTTCAGTAGTTTCCCGTATAAATATGGGTGAGGTTCCTCGTGAAAGACCCTGTATAGTCTATGATTTAATTTTGTTGAATCGAAGGACGTTCCCACGTGTATGTCTGTATGTTTCTTTTTTGGAAGAAAGAATTCAGAATTTTTATCTCGTACTCTTTGCACATTTCTATCAGCAGTTCTCCAGAAATATTAATCTCTTTTCCAAATCCACCCACCACCCCAGCTATGATGACCTCCTGATGTCTCTTCACTTTATCTAAGGTACCCATCAGATCTTCAAAAAACTGATCTTTAAGTTATTGGGAAGAGTCATCTGTTGGTGCGTACACACCAACTATGACGTACATCTTCATGGTCAAAGTGATCAGTCTTTCTGATATATAGTCATAATCTGTTATATATTGCTTTAATCTATAATTAATTAATAATGCGACCCCCGCTTTGGCGCGCTGGTCTTTGTTGACTCCTGACCAGAAATGAACATAATCTATACTTTCATTATTGCCCTGCCTATTTTTCTTTGTTTCTGATAAGGTTGCAATGTCTATACGTTGATCCTTTATTTTCCTCTCTACTTCCTCGAATTTGTTGGTTAGTCCTTGCAGGTTCCAAGTTGCCACTCTCAAAATCCTTTTCCTTGCCATAAGTCGTCGTCGCGTTTATTCCTGTCCGTGTTCCGAGGCGTATGAGAAAAATCTTGAGCAGTTGAGTTTCTTTTACTGATGATGAGGTGCTGGTTCATCGCTCGAACCCCCAACTCGGAGAACCAGGTAATTTGTCATCAAGGTGTTCTTCCCCTAGCCTTCGACGAGCCAACGTCTAACTACAAGGCAGCAGCTTCGCCGTGTCCTGGCAGGAGCCCTCACGAAGTGCTATCATCCGGGCCAGATGAACCTTGGTTTTTAGCGAGGTGTTACTCCTCCTCGATCCCTCCTCCTTTCCCTTAGCACATTGAGACCCCAGGCTTGGGACTGGTATAGCGGAGTTCGTGTAGTTTTTTCTCCTGTGACATTTTTTTGAAAAGATTCAAAGTGTTCCTAGTATACGAAATTTTCAAGCATTTCTTCAGATGAAGGAACGAGCAATTATTTTTACAATATTCGGCTAATCTATCCAGATCACACTACAGATACAAACAGTCCTTAAGTGACCGAATCATCATGAATATCAGGCCCGGTCTTCCAGGTCGGCGGGTCGGCGATCGCCGAGGGCCTCCGGCTCAAGGGCTTCCAGAAGCAGAAAAAAAATTATGTGAAAAAATTGTTTGAATATAAGAAGTCTATTATTAATAGAAGAAAGATATATATATATATATAATAATAGATTGAAAAATTTTTCTAAGCTAAGAAGAATCAAGAATAGTTTCAGGTCTAGTTAAGGCCAAGACTTTGTCCTGTCTTATTTTTTAAGAGTATAGAGCGTGCCAAAAAAATAACGTAACTAGTCAATAATTCTTGTACGAACAATTTTTAAGGATAATCCTCGCACCCGACAACTTTCAAGATCAAAAGCAGTTTATCATATGTTTTTTTTAATTTCATATTTCTCACCCCTACGCCCTACGCACTACTTCTACCCTACTTTATTATTGCAAATGGGAATATGTATATGACTTGTGATGCATCAAATGAAAAGTAATTTTATTACCAAATCAGTGATGTGGGCGTGACTAAAAGTAGACTAGGTTGTGGCATGTTTTTCTATTAAAAAATTAGGAAACAATTTACAATTTGTGATTGGGGAGAATTTCAATCAGACCATTATTATTTTACCAATTATTATTGAGGAAAATCCACGAGTCCATGGATTTGTATTTTCGAAAGCAGTCCTATACTTCTTTGATTTTGAAATCTCTCATTCATTTCACTTCCAATCCCTCTACTATTTTTTCTTTAAAAACAAACACAAATCGCAATCCATATATTCCTTGAAAAAAAGTGTAAAGGGTGAAACATTTCAAATTAAAAAAGCATGAGAAAATCTGCTTTCGAAATTACAAATCCATGGATTGGTGGAGTTCCTTTAATGATAAATAGTAAAAGAATAATGCTCTGATCGCAGTACTCTCCAATCACAAGTTGTAAGTTAATTCCTGAATTTTTAATAAAAACACTTCACAACTAATTCTTCTTTCAGCCACATCACTGATTGGTAATCAAATACCTTTCATTTGATGTACCTATCATTATCCATACAATCCATATTCCCGTTTGGAAAAATAAAGTGAAGTGATGCGGGGCGAAGGGGGTGAGAAATATCAAATTCGAAAAAGCATACGATGAATTGCTTTTGAAATTGATAATCGACAGGTACAAGGATTCTTTTTACAATTCTTCGTACAAGAATTATTGACGAGTTACGTTACTTTTTTGGTACGCTGTAGAAAGGGAATTGTTTTCTGGCTTGGACAAAGATGAGATAATTAATGTCGTGGGCAGGAGTAGTGATGAAATTACCATAGTTAGGATAGTAATATTTGTAGATATATCAAGTTTTCTTATAATTATAAGAGTTGCATTTTTTTTATTGTCCTGTTCGTAGTTGAGACGTATCGTCAAAGCATCATTACAATCGTTCTATTTGAGTTATGACCACTCGTAAATAGTACTATATAAAAAATCTTGTTCTTCAAAGAAGGGATAAATAATAAAACAAAAACAGCTGCTGATAAAAAAGTGAAACCATTTTAAATTTTTTAAAACCACGTCATTCGAATTCAAAACCATTTTGAATCATGTTAGCTGCCAGAAAAAATTAATTTTTTACAGGTAAAAGAGCTGTGGTACTTTCTAAATTGAACTGTTTGAGAAGAACATACTTGAGGGCACCGGAACAGACTCTCTAATGATTTACAAACTGAAAATACAATTAAACCAGAAGCAGTACCAAATCAAGAACTATCAAGAAAGATTAAGTGCTGCACTCGTAAACCCGATAAAAATTCAGGCAAAAACTCTCTATAAGAAAAAGGGAACAAGCAAATCTCGAGAAGCTAACTTTTTAAATGTACACTGTGTCCCAAATTGGGTGTGACTGCACTGTATCTCAGCTATTATTGAAGATAGAGACATGCAGTTCTCGCGACTCTGTGTCACTTTTGGTAAAACTTTTAAATTTATATGTTTATTTTCGGTAATTGTCTAGACTGATTAGAAAATTGACGAAAAATTTAGTAAGCACTAAACTTAATATGCAGAAGAGGAATTTTATTTCATATTTATCCGGTCGGTCTTGGTTTTTTTTAAATAAATTCTCAAATTCATTGAGGAGCAACTAAATACTTCAATTTTAAAGTCCGTTATAATATTTCTTTTTCGTGGACTCATTTCATTATGATTACAAAATTCTCGATTTTTTCTTAATTTATAGCCTTCTTTATTACTGAATTTCCCTAAAATGTGATGATTACTAAGTGTGTACAATCCGGTGATATGATGGCCATCTTCATTGCTACGTCATACGAATCACGTGATATTGCGCTGTTGACGTAGAAATGAAGATGAGTAGATGGCAAATATCATTCATATCACCGGAATCACTTAGGAATCATCACATTTTAGGGAAATTCAGTAAAGAAGAAGGCTATAAATTAAAAAAAAATCGAGAATTTTGTAATCATAATGAAATAAGTACACGAAACTGAAATATTATAACGGACTTGAAAATTGAAGTATTTAGTTGCCCCTCAATGAATTTGAGAATTTATTTAAAAAAAAAACAAGAAAAAATAGAGAATTTTGTATTCATAATGACAAAAAGTCCACGACACAGACTTGAAGAGGATAACCCTCAATGACTTTGAGAATTTTTTTTCAGAAAAACCAAGACATGAAAACAGATTCTGCATATCAAGGTTAGTGCTTACTGAATTTTTTGTCGTCAATTTTTCGATCAGTGTAGACAATCACCTTATTTCTTTGTATATTTATATTATATTTGTATATCTTTGTATAGAGAACAGTAATAAATATTTATGAAGGACTATTATTTTTAATTCCTAAGAATTCAGAAAAGGTTAGCCTACTGAAAACCGTACAAGGCAGAATAAGAATGTAATTTGAATTTCGCGCCAAGCCTGCCGTCAAATGTGATAAAGTAGTAACCTGTAATATACTAGTTCGGACGACAGCCGCTTGGGCTCTAAAAAGTTGTTTTCATCATAGAAGGTCAGTATCCGATCTATTTTACTTTGTTATCTGTGGCCCGCACTCGCTGTTCGCTGGTCCCGGCGAGCGGCGTTCCTTCGCCGCCGACCACGCGATCTTTCGCCGCTGCGAGGAACACTCTGGTCGCGGTGATTTGATTGCTGCATTGGACGGTATACATTCTGAACTCAAAGCAATTAACCCTAGAATACTAACCTTAAATTCCACACCCCCGAATACTAATCATTCGTATAATTTACGATTTCGCATTCAAAGAACAAAATCAACTAAATTGAAGAATTTTTTTATTATCAAATGACGTTGATAACTGACAAATTCAATTGAATTAACTCTCAACACAAAATAAACTTCAAATTAATTGTCGTAGGTAATTGCAGGAAACACAACAACGTGCACGATACTTTGCGCAAAAAGCTCGGTAACAATTGTTGCAATAAAGTGATGTCATTTGGCAATTTCTCTACGGTCCGACAAAAAAATGTCGTGCGCTTCAACACAGCAGGTGTTTTTCTCTGATCCTATGCTTGTTTCATTCGTATTGTTTTCTCCAGAGCAGTTCATTTTTACTGTCTCAAAATTTTCATGTGAACCCAGTAAACTTCGTTCATATTTTTTACGTCGGACAGGTCGATTTCTGTTTCGAGGGGACAACTTAGATGTAGGTTACGGACGCATAGCGCTTCAACCCTTGCTACTACAACCCTCACCCCCAATTTTTGAATAGGGAAGATGGGGTGAGTGATACCTCATTTGAAAGGTATTTTTATACTGATTTCAGCACAGTAATTGTTTTTTCATTTTATGCATTAGTTCTCGAAATACAGGGTGGCCATTTGAAAACGAAACAGACGAGATTACAGACGAAATAAATTTTTTCGATAGAAGTGCTCGTACAGGTTGATTTCTGTTTCGAGGGGGACAACTTAAGATGTAGGTTACGGACGCATAGCGCTTCAACCCTTGCTACTACAACCCTCACCCCCAATTTTTAAATAGGGAAGATGGGGTGAGTGTTACCTCATTTGAAAGGTATTTTTATACTGATTTCAGCACAGTAATTGTTTTTTCATTTTATGCATTAGTTCTCGAAATATTCTTGACTAAGCATTTGAAAATGAAATGGTGTTTTCATGGCACTTGTAGTGTTTTTTTGTGAAAAACCTTTCAAATGAGGTATCACTCACCCCATCTTCCCTATTCAAAAATTGGGGGTGAGAGTTGTAGTAGCAAGGGTTGAAACGCTATGCGTCCGTAACCTACATCTTAAGTTGTCCCCCTCGAAACAGAAATCGACCTTTACGAGCATTTCTATCGAAAAAATTTATTTCGTCTGTAATCTCGTCTGTTTCGTTTTCAAATGGCCACCCTGTATTTCGAGAACTAATGAATAAAATGAAAAAACAATTATTGTGCTGAAATCAGTATAAAAATACCTTTCAAATGAGGTATCACTCACCCCATCTTCCCTATTCAAAAATTGGGGGTGAGGGTTGTAGTAGCAAGGGTTGAAGCGCTATGCGTCCGTAACCTACATCTTGAGTTGTCCCCCTCGAAACAGAAATCGACCTGTCCGAGCATTTCTATCGAAAAAATTTATTTCGTCTGTAATCTCGTCTGTTTCGTTTTCAAATGGCCACCCTGTATGTATACATACTTAGAAACATCTAAACCGAATATTGTTTTTATGAATCTCTTCATCACTGACGAAATGCTCGATTTTTCAGGTGTCTTCACAGTTGGAAATGTGGTCTGAAGAACTTCAGCATAGTGAACTAACTAGGGATATTTCGAAGGCAGAGCAATTTCTTAGACTCCATAACGAAAGTGTCAGTCAAATGCAGAACACTGTCTATCAACTACTTCAACAGGGCCAAGACCTCATTCAGGTATTTGAAAATTCTGGGCTTTGCATTATGGCAGACGCTCAATATAATGCCCAAACACGTGTTCAAGTTCTGCTGGAATTTCTTCATGATCGTGAGATAGATTTAGAAGAAATGGCTGAAATGAAACGAGTGAAACTTGAGCAGTGTATCCAACTAAGTCAATTTCAAAATGACGCGAACCAAGTTATCAGCTGGATCAGGAACGGGGAAAGCATGCTGATGGCAAGTTTCACAATACCAAACAGTCTATCTGATGCAGAACTTTTGAAGAAAGAACACGAGCAATTTCAAGTTGCTATCGAGAAAACTCATACCTCTGCTGTACAAGTTAAATATAGAGCTGATGCGCTCATAAATGCCAACCATTATGATCCGCAAAGTATCAGGGAAATATCGGAAGAGGTAACTAAACGTTGGCAACAGCTCGTGAGCTGTGCGGAGGAAAGGCACAAGTTGGTGACTGCCAGCCTAAATTTCTATAAGACTGCAGAACAAGTCTGTTCCGTGCTCGATAGTTTAGAAAGAGAATACAGAAGAGATGAGGACTGGTGTGCTGCTGGACAAAGTTCAGATAAGGCCTCGTCTATATCACAGTTGATAAATAAACACCAAGAGCAGAAAGAAGCTTTTCTGAAAGCTTGTACTTTGGCTAGGAGAACTGGAGAAACCTTTTTGAAGTATACTACAAGAAGTTTACAGTTTTATAATTATTCTAATACAGCAGGAAACCACGAGAGTAGAGTTAAAGGTGAGCAAATTATGATTTTTTCATACATGTTTTCTGTGATTTCATCTCCATATTTTATTGAACTATTGACCAAAAACATGCAATGGGATTTATTCAGCCATCTTAAACACATCTAACTTTTTGATAGTTATGAGGAACATAAGCTACTAAAGTTATCTCACAAAAAGTTCATGGCCTTATATCCATGCTATTAAAGCCACACCGACACATTGAATCTAATTATTCCCTAACAATAGTGATTTTTTCCTAATGCTTAAGCTTCCTGAACCACATCTACTCCAGTATCAATGGAATCTGATGTTTTTTCCAAGGAGAACAATGATAATTGAGTGGATAAATCACAATGCATTTGCACTTCAAATCATTTACATGAAAGAGCAAATTTCAAATGCATTTGCAAGACTCTTATTGTAATAACCACTGTTCACAGTAATATTTTTTTTGACACGTATTCAAAAGATCATTCAAGAAGTAAACGGAATTATGATTATTATTTACTCATTATTGGAAATAACACATTATATTGCGCATGGACTCGATATTCGTTGATTGATAACAGTTTGAACAGCATTAATAAGATTTTCCCTACATGGATTCGACCAGGTTATTCTGTTTTCACTCCGCGACATCTGAAAAGTTAATATCTCCCAAAAAATTACTTTCTCTATTTCAGGATTGTAATGAGTTCATTACAGTACTAAAAGTAGTGCTGTAATGAAACTCATTACAGTATTGTTTTCAGTTATATTTTTCGTTTTGTGGTTTTCAGTACTGACCTCAGATCCTCTCAATTTCCAAATCAAATCAATTCAAATTCCGTAATCTGTCAAATTTCGTAAGTCACACCAACTGCCAAGATACGATACAAAAGTCACTAATCTGAATTTTTATTTGAAAATATCGTCTGATACTCGTTGCAGAAGGCAATTCCAACACTCATGCTTTCGAAAACTCGCTCCTTCGTCGCTCGTTTTCGAATTTCGCATTCGTGTTGGAATAGGAGCTCATTCTGCAACTTGTTTTAGAATATACTATTAAAGAATTGTAGACTTCATCATGAATGATTGGCCTGTACCATAGGTACAAGAATTTATGTGTCTCGAGGTACAAATTACGTGAGTAACTTGAAGACCAAAAAAGTGGTATATTTCTGTTAAAATACAGTATTTTAAATTCGTAACTAATCTTAATTCAATCACTTATCTGGAAGCAAATGCACAAAATCGAATATCACAACACCTACAAAAACACTGTCCTTCACTGATCGCGGATAGTAATCAAAATTGTCAATTTTAATCATGACCTTTTTATGTTATACGAAGAGAGATACTAATTGCAATATTTTGGTCATATCATGGTTGTCCTGAGGTACAAGGATCTCCCCACTCATTTATGACTGAGTTCCTACCATATGTTTTGACATTTTTCATCAAATAATCTCAGATTTAAAACTGCAGCCGTCATTTCAGCTTAGTGGTGAATTAGTTCAGTATGTATATACCCATGTATTCATTTTAAATCACGATGGGACTAGCTGGTGGGAGCTGCAGAAACATGCATGTTGAAAGATGCCAATCAGCTGCCGACTTAATTTTTTTTTTTACTCATGTATGATGAATCAAAATCTTCGAACACTTGATAGAAAGTTTTGTATTGACTTTTCAGCACTTTTAGTCGAAATTTCGAAAAAGGATACTCAGGGGAGGTTAATATTTTGCTTTTTTTAATATTACCAGCTGACCCGGCAGACTTCGTACTGCCCCAATCGATAAATAAAAAACTTTAATATTACAATAAACTAATATGGTATAATACTCCTTCTTATATGTACATTTTGCTATACCACAGAAAGGTTCTGGGCCAGTGAGTGGTTTCCGAGCACCCTCTCTGGTAAGTTTATTGGCCTCTTTGTTACCTGTGATTTCCGAATGACCAGAAACCCAGATCAAAGAGACCTTATTTTTCTTGCCTACCTCATTGAGTTTGATCCGGCATTCCAATGTCGACTTTGAGTCGATGACATAGGAGTTCAGTGCTTTAATAGCAGCTTGACTATCTGAGTGAATAGCTATGTCGCAATTCTGATAGTTTCTCTCTAGATTGATGTCTAGACATCTTTCGATTGCTAATATTTCTGCTTGCAGAACACTCACACAGGAGCCTAAAGATAGTGCACACTTGGCTTTCTCCCCGTGAACCCCAGCGCCAGTTCCCGTGTTGGTTTTAGAACCATCTGTATACCATTTAACAGTATTTTCTTTGAAATTTTGGTCGGTGTATTCCCGCTCCCATTCCTCTTTTTTGCATAGCATCGTACTAAAGTTTTTCTCAGTACTTACTTTCTCGACCATTTCATCACTAGGAAGGTTCGCATTTCCTGCGCCTTCTCTAGATATTCTTTGGATGGCCTCATGGGCCATCCTGTCAATCACCAGATGTAGGGGTGTGAGATCTGTTATAATCTCAAGTGCTCTGGTTGGGCACGTTCTCATGGCCCCCGTGGTGCACACACAGGCAAGCCGCTGTGCTTTATCGAGCATTTTCCTCGTACTTGTCTGACTTGCTTAAGCAAACCATACTACTGCCTCATATGTGATTACAGGTCTCACAATCATGACCTAGATCCATCGCAGTATTTTTGAGTTACAACCCCAATTCCTGCCGCAAAGACGCCTGCACGCCATAAGAGCCTTAATAGCTCTACTAGTAGCATTACGTTCTGGACTCCTACGAGTCGGATGATCCTCCCCAACTCCATTTCTTGGCTTCTTGGGAAGAGGACCGTAATGTTTTTGGGCTTGGGATGTCGTCTCCCTTCAGCACCACCACCTCGGGTCCCTTCCAAGACTTCAGTTGCGGAACTGAGTTGATGACCCAGTTCGCTGATTTCTCGGATCCACAATTCACCAGCATAATCCCATTTCTGAAATGGACGCCAATGAAGTGGATCCCCCTTTCCTGGCTCTGGCACATTTCCTCCACCAGAATGTCTTCCAGGGAGGTCAATTGCTCGGCCTCCAGGATAGCCTTAGGGTAAACCTTAGGCATAATTCCTATCCTGGAGGTCTTCTTGGCTTTGACAGCTGCTGCATAGCCAGTGACTCGCCCGGCTGTTGCTGCGGCTGCCTTTTGCTTCTTTGAAGGAGGCCTAGTCGGAGGTGTTATTTGCTCCGGGCCTCTTTTATTTTGCTTCCCCGTGGGTGTTAACTCCGGAGTTGGGCGCTGAAGAGCCTGCTTCCTAGCCTCCTCAGGTTCAAGACCCTGATGGAGGAGTCGCAGGTACTTCCGCACCCCTGCACCACTGAGTCCTCTTCTCAGGGGGTCATCTCTGCCACCAGGCTGTCCCAACTTGGGCAACTGGATTGGCTGCTTTCTAGGTCGTTTGACCTCCCCCTTTTCAGGGTGCCAGGATGAAGAGGTGGTGTATATTATATACGGTACATTACAATGGCGGTCCTAGCCTTACATTTTGGGGGGGGGGGGTTGCCGTTAGGAGCTTGAAGTTTTCTGATCAGAAACAAGTGTATTTGTATGAAGAGCAATGTATTTTTAAGGTTTTGGGGGAGGGGGGGGGGTCATGACCCCCATGACCCCCCCCCCTGGGACCGCCCCTGATACAGTACAAGATGACTGCTACTACTCAACTATTTGCTTCAAATATAGAAGTTTTTATGAAGATTTTTGTCTCTGAGCGGTATGGGATACTGATGATGAAAAATAAGGCTGAAACCGTTATATCTCTCTTCTCAGTTACAAAATCTGATATTATTTCTCCAACCTCATGATGTAAGATCTAGGAATTGAAAATGTCATTTCGATGATAACTATTTTGAATTCATCTATGTTTCAAAAATATTTGTACGACTTTGAAAGACTCCAAACATTATGCGAATATGATTGTTTTTATTCCTACTCATCTAGGTCTCATTGAGAGGCTCAGAGCTTTTGCTGCTTAGAAGTTTACGTATTTTCTTGTGTTGAATAAGAAGCGACCTGGAGGGTGGATAGAATATTGTGACTTCCAGGTGAACAAATTGAATTATAGACTAAGATCATTCATATTTAAATTGTGAAAACATGATTTTCTGATTTTTGTCAGGTTTCTTCGCGAACAAATTTTCAAGTATAAGTAATTAATTAAAATTTATATATATATATATATATATATATATATATATATATGACGAAATTGGCACTTCTAAGAATAATCACATTTTTTCTCGGTCGGCACTACTAGCTTAATAATAATAATATTTATTCATTTCATCACAGTTATTGATTAGGTACAATAAAAGGGAAATACGTCATACAGAAAAAAAAGGAAGAAACACAATTTTTAGTTATTTATAGAGCAGCAGTAGTCAAAAAATTCTTGAATAGTATAAGGTTCGCATTGCGAAATCAGTTTTCGAGTTCTATTTTTGAAGATTTTCTCGTTCTGGGCACTGTGATAAGATGATGGTAGGCTGTTATAAAGCTTAAGAGACATAAACTCTACTTGATGCTGGGATAAAGTGAGACGACACTTGGGCAATAAATATCTATCCATTCCTCTTGTTTTGTTGCGATTCTCAAAATCTATGAAAAGTTCTTTATGTTGACGAACAAACATTAAACATTTATAAATATACAATTCAGTCATCGTCATTAAACTGTGCTCCTTAAAAACACCACGGCAAGTCTCTGTTTTTTTAATTCCATAGATTGTTCGAATTGCCCATTTTTGATCTAAAAATATTTTGTGTGATGAAGAACTGCCACCCCAGAAAATGATACCATATGATAACAGAGATTCGAAGTTTGCAGAATATATTACCTTGAGAACTGGCGTATTCAAGTGATACTTTAAAACGTTCAGTGAGTATATCACCGAGTGCAGACGTTTACTAAGGGTGCCGCAGTGGGTTTCCCACTTCATGTCGTCATCAATATAGATTCCCAGGAATTTTGTAGACGAGTGTGCAACTATCTCTTTGTTTCCCATATTAATTGCCCTGGGAGGTGTGAGATTGGATTTCCTTGTTCGGTAAAACATTGCCTCTGTTTTGTCTATATTTAATTTGATTTTATTTGCTTCACACCATTGATTTACCTTCTTCAGTTGTACTCGAGCGGTGGATATCACGTTTTCTATAGTATTTCCAAAAGCAGTAAAGTTGATATATCGAGAGAAGTTGGATATCGAGAAAAGCCGGTAGATCATTTATATAGATGAGAAACAAGAGAGGTTCTAATATACTGCCCTGCGGGATCCCAGTCTTAGCCCGTGCACCTTCAGAGATACAGGGAACACCATCCCTCTCGATCATTATTCTTTGAACTCTATTTTCCAAATATGATTTTATTAATTTTAGTTGATTGTCTCTTATTCCGTAGGCTTCTAGTTTTTTCAACAATATTGCATGATCTACAGAGTCAAATGCTTTAGAAAAATCCATGAACACACTTAGCGGTATGTTGCCGTCCTCTATGGCGCCCATTACGTTCTTTACCAAGCTAAAAATGGCAGTCTCTGTACTTTTATTCGTCATGAATCCATGTTGATGAGGAGAGAAAATCCCGAATTTGCAGAAGAAATTGAACATTCTTCTAGACAGTATTTTCTCAAATATTTTGGAGAAACCAGTTAATATACTTATCGGTCGGTAATTTGATAAGTCCTCCTTATCACCCTTTTTAATTAAGGGTTTAACTATGGCTATTTTCAGGGAGTCAGGAAATATTCCCATCACATAAGCTTGATTCATCAAGAGACATAATGGCTTAGCTATTAAATGGATAGACCGTTTGAGTACTTTTATAGGCAGACCGTCATAACCATAATAATACTTCGTTTTCATGGAATTCAATGTATTTATGAGTTCTTTCTCTGTAACAGTGAACAAGTAGAATGATTTCTCTGCGCGATTTATATGAAGGAGTTGGATGTCTGTTTTACTGTTTCCATAATTTAATAGGGGGTTTGAGAAAAAATGGCTGAATTTTTCGACTACTTCCTTTGGGTCTCCTGAAGGCAAGGGAAGCTATTTATTTCTAATCCTACCAGTCAGTGAATTCACAATTTGCCAAACTTTTTTTGTTTTGTTTTCTGAATTTTTTATTTGATCAGCATAATATTTTTGTTTATATTCAGTAATAGCGTGATCATATTTCCTCTTCAGTGCCTCATATTGACTCTGATATCTTGGATTGACATGTGATATCGTGAAGAGTTTGTCAAGCTGAACTTTCAGATGTTTTATCTTAGGGTCGAATTTATATTTTGATGCATACCTAATTTTAATATTACGATATGGAAAATTTTCCTCAAAAACCTCCCCATACTTTGAAGCAAAAGCATTCCATCTAGAGTTTACATCTGTTGAAGCATTTTCAATGACTTCATCCCAATTGACATTGGATAATCCATTACAAAAATTTTCAAATGCATAGGCTGCCATAAATCTTGGAACTTCGACCGGGACAATTGGCAGAAAAATATATTAACGTACCACACCAATATTAAAAACTTATCTGATATAAGCTATAATAAATCGAATAATAGGAATCCGTGGTTTTTTAAATCGTTTCCATTTCCACCCGAAAACATCTTGATTCCGACATTTCCTTATAAATATTTATGAAAAATTATATAAAATCCTCGAAAACAAAATCCTCAAAAGTTCTTCTGGAACGATTTTTGAGAAAATGAAGGTGTATTTTTACACTCCTTTCTTACATGGATTCTGTGAAAATGAACACTGTATTGGAATTTGTCGAAATTTTGGTATTGCCTCACCGAGAAAATCATTTTCATTTAGTTCTGCTTCATGATGTGTTCTTGTGTTGCACAAAAATCTTTGGCTTTGAACAGTTTTTTTGTATTGCCGATATCTGAATGTTTTAATTTTTCCAGTAATGTTTTATAGAATTTGTTGAAGTCTTGTTGGTTGAGATGTAGGTATCCATACATGAATGCCACGGCATTTTTTTAGCCACGTTTGCTTGCAGCACACTCTCCGCAGTTGAAATTCAAAATTGTTTAATCCATTCTAAAGCATTTCAAACTATAATTATATGATTTCGCACGTACGCAGTGTCAAGGTATGATTCTTTATTTTACTATACAAATATCACCTGTATTCTTAACTTGCACGTACCCAATAAAATCGTTGGTTTGTATATTTTAATATGCAATCTATTTTATGTATTTTTTCTGATTGTCTTCCATTTTCTAATCCTCCATTTATGTCATACAATATAGGTATAATATGCGAATAGATACAAAACACTATTGGCCGGTTTCCGAGGTCTTTTTAACGGTAGTTTAACTATTCGATAACTTTGATGGATGGATTAACTGGTGATTTCTGTTTCTGAACACCCCTCCTTGAGTTATCCATTCGATAAACTCAGTTTATTTTAACGGGACGATTTTGGCAATTATATATTGGATAAAACTAACTGGCGCATGGGCAAAGACGTAATGTTGGATTTCGAACCTCACTTTTGCTGCAAGTTTTGTTTTGAGATTACTCTGATTTGCGTGTTTTAGTTTAGAAAAATGAATGTGAACATAATGTACTGTTGTGGAATGATGAAATATATAGGAAGAATTATGATCTATACGATATCCAGCGAGATCTGATAGTGGAAGTCAACAACTAAATGTACGCTTACAAGGTTATGAATATTTTCATTGGCTCCCGTTTACTGCTTTCTCCGCCTTCTCCAGATCTGTATTAGGTACGACAATTGAGTGATTTATTTATGAATATATATTTCAAAATTATTGGTCGTTTTTGATTCAAAGTATGTACTTACAAAGTCGGCTATAATCTGGGGGCACGGTAGTGCCCCCGCCAACACGAGCCAAGCGAAGCGCGGCGCCGGGGCACTACCTATCTTTTATCGAAATGTTTCGTCGTATTTTTGAACACTCCTTAACTTGAGTTTGGGATATAGTAGATGAACAAAATTCTCAGGATACAATGCAAGTAGTGAACTCATCAAAAGTGGAAAAGATTTGAGTGCATAGCTCCTACACTTCAGCTTCAATACACAAACAATGAAAAAATTCTTAAATTTGAAACTTTCACCCCCAACCCTTAGGACCAGGGGATGTATGAGTTTGTATGAGACTTCCGCCAATTTTGATGCTAGTGGTCAGAAAATTGATATATACAGAGGGCTGCTTATTGGAAGTGTTAAACAAAAAAATTCTAGAATTCTCAGGGTAAATTACACCACATTTTTATGAGGGGACAAAAGAAGCGCCCGTAAAACGCCTCATATGTATTTACACCAAATACAATTTCCCTGTAATAACCTCAACCACAGTTTCCATTGAGCAATTTTCCGTTGTGATCATTCTTTAATGATAGGAATCTTTATACAATGGTTGTGATGGCAGCTGTCAAATACATCGCCATCGCAGTTTGAACCTTGTTAGATAAATATTATTTATAATGCTTTTTTTCGTACTACTAAATGCACGTTTTTTTGATCGCTATTTTGTTGTAAATTCCTGGGCAGAATCTGTAGAACTCGTCATTGTTTTTGAAATTATAACACGCAATATGTTTGATTGAACGCGCCGATATGGGCAATCACCACGAAAGATATTTATCGACTGAACTGAAATCTGATCTATCTATATGTAGCGTATGGTTAACATAGAAACATAATTCTTCGGAAAATCTGAAATCTGAAACATTGAAGATAAAACCCGGTTCTGATGAATTTGGCTCCGCCTTGTTGTTTTGAAGCGGTATCGTCTCTCGATGGATGAAGTGTAGTTTCAAGTTCCAGCGATCATGAGATGAGACAATGCATCATGAACAATATTTCTGCAACCACATTCGTAAATCGAAATGTTTACAGTTACAAATGATTAATTTGAAAATAAATACGGGTTGAACAAGCAAAAAGCAAACAGTTATATACCTTCGTAATGAATTGAAAATGTATTAGATTCATTTTCCCAGAGAAAATACAACAGAACGTATATCAAGACAAGAAATCCAATAGTTAAAACAAGAGGCATTTGGTGTGATGAAACTTAGTCAGAAGTTAGATTGTGTTATATATCACAGCCAGAGCGGTGCTTCACGATATAGCTTTGCAAAATACAGATTATTTATGAACTTCAAGATACATCTTCTGTAACCACGGATAATGAAATTCCTAGTTCGATCAAGGAAAATAATCTTCGGAGAACAACTGTTACCCAGTATTTGAGGTAAGTAATGGCTAGAATGTAATTAATAACAACAGGTTATACAATGAATCATTAATTTTTGGTTTGTTGACATATTTACTCTCAAAGTTTGAAGTTCTGAGTTGTAATGTTGAAGTTCTATTGTTTTTAATCGGAGCACAACATATTACAATTGCACTTCAATCTTTTTCAGTGATATGTCCAATTGCAATAACTCTTGTGTTCTCATTCATCAATTAAATTATTTTTTAATCAAAAGACCATTATTTTCGTTTTCCAAATTCTACCTCACAATTTATTTGGCAATTTTATGAATAACTTTCTTTTTTTTTTCAGTTAGAGACATCTGCCTCTTGAAGCTGATTGGAATTGGGAAAGGATAACCCGTACCCTCAGTTTGAGATGGCTCATTTACATTGTCACCCTCTTCGATTATGGTCACACAGCAGGTTCACATTGCTGCCTTCGTTATCTACATCTTCAATTATGGTTGCTTCTTCAATGCACCCAAGATTCAAAATCTTACTGTGTAAAACTGGTGGCTCGAGTTGTACAACTTGGTCTTGAAGTTTCTGTTTACTCCCTATTCTTTTACATGTAAATTGAACTAGTAAAGATTTCTCACATTGGGCTTTTATATTATTATTGAATTTCAATAAACTGCAGTTTTTCACCTGTTTCATAATAAGGGGACCTCTACATCATTGAACAAAGATTTATATAAATATATATGAATAAACCTAAATAAATGAATGTTATCCCATTATTTAAAGAAAAAATCCTATAGGTCAGGGGTGGCCAAATTTTTGACCTCTGAGGTAGAGTGTTCAAACATATTTCTTGCGGACGACTGTAAGGTAGAGTTTACAAGGGAAAATTAAAACATTTTAGCAATAAATTTATGACTATTATGAATTTGAATCTTACAAATGAAACACTTATGTTCAAACATATTCCTTGCAAGTGATTGTAAGGTAGAGTAAATTAATAAGTACTTTGAATTTAAACGTTACAAATGAGACGCTTTTGACCTCTGAGGTCTTCTCGTGTTCAAACATATAACTTGCGAGTGACTGCAATGTAGAGTAAATTAATAAGTACTTTGAATTTAAATGTTACAATTCATGCTAAATTATGTTTCTGGGCGAATACTTAGCACTGCAATTTATCATTAAGATAATAATACGTTAAAAAATTGTTTTTTCTTGAGTTTATTTATCTCTCGGAAGCTTCCTAAAGATCTTTCACGGTCAACCTCTGACCACCTCTGCCATTATTGGTTATTCATCTAATCATCCCTCATGATCCTCTTCCCCTTTTTTTTAATTATCAATTAAAGCATGAAGTTGCTTATAGTTTCTAGTTCTTAGGACCAATAACACAACTAGCATTGAACCGTCTAGTTATTTCCAACCATACTTCTTTCCTTTGATTCAGTGTCGAGTCCTTTTTTGTGCTCGATGATATTTGTGCACTCTTACGCAAAATCCAGGAAGCAACATTCTTTCATGCTCTATCAAATTCTCGCTACGTTTTGATCCTTTCCACAAAAAAACTTTTTTTGCTCAAAAAAAATTTCATTCAACACTATCAACACAGATAATATGTAAAAACTTGATATTCTGTATAGAAAACTTCCACAATTTGAATTTTAGGAGTGGAGTTTCGAATAATGTTTTCAAAATTTATCGTTGAAATATGCATTTGCATGTGGCGACATCTGTTGAGCTAGAAACAAACTTGTGATCCAGTCGATAATCATCAGTTATCTATTCGATAGTTAACGGACGACAGAAAAATACCTCAGAAACGCAGTCAGGTTTAACGGGAGTTTATCGGTTGGTTAAAGTTATTGAATCGTTTACTATTGGAAGGTTATCTCAAGACCTCGGAAACCGGCCCTATGTCGAACATACATCCAATAGGTATTTCAACTACGGCCCGGTAAAGTGATGAAATCGTGGAAAGTGTTTACCTAAGATGTTACACAAGGGTTGCTCATGACCTGAGGTATTAAATATTCAGAATTTACCTACTTATTCCTTTAGATTGAAACCAAAATTAGTGTACCTATAGGTCCGAATTCATAAAAGTTTTACTTTGACAAAATTTCCAACTGTACTGAATACCTATTTTCATAGCTTACTGAGTAAAGGTTTTCGAAAAAAAACTCTTTCTCAGAACTTTCTATTTATTTCATTCGTCAACGTGTCTACCAGGGTTTGGGTTTTTTTCAGGACTACAAAAATCATTCACGATAACATGAACATAAACATATCGAAAAAAAGAGCGATAGACCCTTCTTTTGAAGATTCCAAGTGCATTATGATATTCTTGAATTGTCTCGTTGACTTGTTCATTTGAGAATACTCTGGAACTGCCATAAATGTTGAAATATCGACCGAGACAAAGCAAAAAAAGGTTGAAATGGGTTTTTTTTTATTATTATTTTCATGTTTAATGTCCCGTTTGTCTTCATATCATTAATTAATTATTTGTCTATTGTGCAATATTTTATCAATCATCTGGGACTTTTTTTTCCTAAGTACCTAGTTGAATTATACCACATTCTCCGAAATAGAAACATTTGTTCAGACATATTCATTGAGAATAAAATAATAAACAACAACAATATTGATCCTAACAATCAAAAGTAGGTACCTTATTTTTCTTAGGCTTTATCCTCGGTATCAGTTTTCTTTACCCATTCATATTTATCTGAAGTTTCGTCTATCTCAAGTATTTTTTTTTTCATGCATTTTATAATTATAAACGCATTGAATGATGCTCTCCACTGTGCTTGTATTTAATGCATCTTTGCGATCTTTGGTCCACCACGGAGAAATCATAGAAAGCATGAGCATTATGTCTTGGAATAGCAAAAAGATATCGGCACATTTTTGAAGGGTTTGCCTTTCTTTCCCGTTCCTCTGTTTCAGTGAAAAATAGGATCCATTTATCGTGCATATCTTTAGATTTCCACTCATCGGACATTTGTTTGTTTAATCATTTTTATGGGTTCGACTCTCGGTCATGTGCCCAGTCTCCTCTTTATAATCATTAATTATATATGAAAATTCAATTATGGACATACACAAACACCCTTGACCGCGTGGGAGTCGAACCCACTACCTCCGTGTGCAAAGCTCATCGGACATTTCTGAGTCAATGAAACATAAACAATGTCTTCAAGCGGAATGCCTTTTCCATTCAAATATCCAACAGTTTCTTCTACTAGATTCCATTGAGGAACATATTTCAAAGCCATCTATGCAAACATGTTTACCTCTCATCTAACATACATGTAAGGAAATATGAATCTCGATAACGACCCAATGAATGAGCGGGATAACTGAACAACTGACCGGGACTCGAGGACTCAATGCCTCACACCGAAACATGTCCCGGTGTACCGGGACCTATGGCAGCCATGATACTCCCATGTTCCTGAAATATTGATGAAGCATGAATAAAGGTGATGGCGTTTTTTCGATAACAAAATTGTGCATTTGGTATACCCCTGTATATTGTAGGCATATCAAGCTTTCAAATATTATTTTATAATGAGTTTAAATATTTATTTTCAAATGGAACTGATAATCTGGGGATTGAATGAGCAAGCAAAATTAAGATAACTCCGTTTTACAGAGAGTACGGGCACTCCCTTTAGAAAGTTTCAAGATCATGAGACCACAATTAGGATTTAATGATTAGAAAGCATTAATCAATATTTCCCACTTTCTAATATGTTCTTCACCCGCTTAATAATCGGTAAAGTTATAATTGATCTTCTATTCGAACTTTTTAGTTTGTTCTTGAAGAATTAGTGCCATTATTATCACCTAGGTTTGCTCTGAAATCTTTTTATGTGAGGAATATTTTGATATAATTTAGATGCTATATAACTTCTTACCATTCCTTTGTTTTTTAACATCTCGGATTTTCAACACTTTGTATAATGATCTCCTGTGTTATTGTTACATTCCCCTTTGCCTCAACTTTTGTTAGAAGGAATGCTGAAAACAGCATTCTTTTTGTTCTTCAATTTATCGACTACTTTTATCGCCTCTCATTGTAATATCTCACAATTTGTGAAATTTTTATATTTAGTTATATTATTATGACTCAGATTAGTATTTTTCATCTTTGAAATGAATATCCAATTGAAGCCCCCTTTATTTACCAAGGAAAATATTCTTCTTAGGCATCCTAGAAAAGTTGCTGAGTCAAGAAAATAAAGTCTTGGAGCATTGGACCCAGAGAAAGAAAAGATTAGACCAATGCCAACAATTTGTTCTTTTCGAGAGATCAGCCAAACAAGCTATCGAATGGATCCATGACACTGGCGAATGTTATCTCACCACTCATACTATAAACCTTGGGAACAACACAGAAGAAACAGAAAGTCTGCTCAGAGAACATAACGAGTTTAAGAGTACTGCAAAAGAGACCAAAGAAAGAGTGAAATTGCTAATCCAATTGGCTGATAGTTTAGTGGAGAAAGGACATGCACATGCAAGTTCTATTAAACAATGGGTGGCGGCCGTGGATAATAGATATAAGGATTTTAGTTCTCGAATGGAAGAATATCGACAACTTCTCGAGGAAACACTGGGTATACAGGGAGGAGACACTGAGACTGAGAGAAAAGAATCTTCAAATAGAAATTCAGATCCAAGTTTAGAGGCAAAAGTTAAAGAGGTTGCTGCTAAAGAATTGAAAGAATTAAATGAAGAGAAAAGAAGATCTGCTAGGAGAAAAGAGTAGGTATTTTCTCAGATTTATATAATCAGCATGACTAAACTTTTCCATTTCACTCCGAATTTTTTTATTGCTTTACTTTTGCAGGTTTATAATGGCCGAGCTGCTTCAAACAGAGAGAAGTTATGTCAAAGACTTAGAGCGGTGTATTCGGTGTTTCCTGAATGAGATGAAAGCTCCCAATGCAAATATTCCACCTGTCCTTATTGGAAAAGAAAGTCTAATTTTCGGTAACATCGAAGAAATTTACAATTTTCACAATAATATATTTTTACGAGAATTGGAAAAATATGAAACTATGCCTGAAGATGTTGGTCATTGTTTTGTCACTTGGGCTCAAAAATTTGACATCTATGTAAATTATTGTAGGAATAAACCTGAGTCAAATAGTTTTTGTGTGCAACACGGGGGATCTTTTTTTGAAGAACTCCAGAAGAAACACAAAGTTGAACATCCTTTATCTGCTTATCTAATCAAACCTGTACAAAGAATCACGAAATACCAGCTTTTGCTGAAAGACCTACAATCTTGTTGTCAGGAAGGGCAAGGAGAAATAAAGGTGGGTACAAAATATACAGTATTTTCATTGAAAACATACCTTAAGAAGATGCAAGTATCTTAAAACAACTTATTTTTTACAACTATAACTTGGGAGATTATATGTAGGAAAGATTGACATATAGTGAGATGAATTTATTATTAAAAATTTATATTCATCTAATCTCATCTGTGAACAGGGTGGTCCTAGTGATTTTTGATTAATTGTCATTCATAGTGCAAGCAGACATTTTAATTTATCTACACCTATGAATAGAAGGTTTACTTGAATATTCTAAAATGTACTGAAAAGAACGAATAATTGTGACAATAATATGAAATATTTTGTGATACCATACATCAAAGGACCATCAGAACAGAGTTTTTAAGTCGACAGGTATTATTATGTCATGAAGTCGATAGTGGATTATCCAAATTTAAAAAATTAACCAACCCATATGGAGAATCTGCATATTACAGTTTAATGAAAAAATAAAAGTTTTCAATTTGTCATAAATGAATTAAATTGAAAAAATGTTGTTCTTATAAAAATTGAGGAAATGATCAAATCGATTATGTAAGTGACTGCTTGTTTTGCATCCCTGAATTTGCAATTTGATTTTCCCTTATTCACTACATTGCCTAAAGACTTCATATTTTCACTTTTTGGTATCTTGTCCGACAATTTGGGAGTTATTTTTTTGTATGTAATGATAATTTTTTTTCGAATGAATTGGTTGATTCATGATCTCTGATATGTCTGTCCAATACATTGTTATTTTGAATCGCTCTTCCAGATTCCCGAGAGAGCTTTTAAATATTCCAAAATTTCGTATATATGTATATAATATTGACGGTCATTAATTTTTTTTTCCTATCTATTCCACAAATTTCTTTATTGAAGAACCAATATGAAGGAGGTAATGAAGTAATATTTCATCATTCCTTCAAATTTTTTTTTTAGGATGGATTGGAAGTAATGCTCAATGTACCAAAAAAGGCCAATGATGCAATGCATTTATCCCTTCTTGAAGGCTGTGATGTTTCATCGGATAAATTGGGTGAAGTAGTGTTACAGGATGCTTTCAGTGTATGGGATCCAAAGCAGATAATCAGAAAGGGCAGAGAAAGGCACATTTTTCTATTTGAGTTATATCTTTTGTTCACAAAGGAAGTAAAAGACTCGACTGGGAAAGTGAAATATATATATAAGAGCAAACTCATGGTAAGTAATTGAAAAATGGATGTTGAATTCCTGATGTATATTCATTTTTTGCATGAAGTCTGGAGATTATTTAAATTAATTTTACTTTAAAATCATACGCTTTTGTCGGATATAATACCAATGATTGCATATGAGGTGGTATATAATTGGTAAATCTATGTGTTGTACACACATGGTTGGGAAAAAGTATGAATCATGTAAATATCTTAGAAACAAAGAAGACGATTTTTAGAGAACACAGCAGACAATAACATTTTTTGTTACAACTGTAATCCTTTTTTTTTTCTTTATGGCCTAGGCTGGGCTCAATAGCCTAGCCGCTGCACTGGTCAGTTCTTGAAGGTGCCAACTAGTGTTGGACTTTAACCAATTAAACGAACCCTTATGAGCTGCTTGGTTGGATCACCAAGGACACAAATTCCATCAAGGCAACTTGTTTCAGCCGCTGGGACCCCAATTATCATGGTATTCTTCAGCATGTCATTCAGCGTCTTGCTCATTCATCTCCTGGGATGTAGGTTCAGAGCATGCTTGTCAACAGTATAAGTCATCTAGTATACAGCTTTCATTGCAAGGAGGGACTGTTTACTGTTTAACTCTCCGTTCTGTATGTTCCCACTCTTGGTTAAGGAACTAGGGTGGTGATTAGATCCTCAGGTAGGTCTTGGACGACTTTCTGCCCTCCCATTTCAACTTACAGGTAGAAAGCCAATGCCCCTGGCTTCTTCGAGAATAGAGCTATGAGAGTTCGGTATCGGCAGAGTACTAATATTACTCATTGGGTCATCCCATCTGAATATACATAAAAGATACGTTTAATAAATAGTTTAAGGCTTTCAAGACCGTATATACAGACATTGAAAGAGTCTTTCTGCCTTATTGGCCGTGGTCTAGTAGGAATATACAATTCCATTCGACGTTTTGACTTGTTGAGGAAAAGGAATCCAGACCAACTTTGCACCCTCACGTTTCTGAAACGTTGACGGGATTCAAACAATTTCTCCATTCGAACTAAACAAATTACTGTAGAGAATATCATAGCCCATGTTGGGGCAGCAATTCTCTCTTTACCTGAGGCTAGGGCTGAGGAAGTGAGGACTGAAACCTCAAGAATCATCAGGAAGGCTTCTTCTTGCAATTCCTATCCGTTCCGGAAGTTGGCTACCAAACATGCTAATTTAATTTTATTGGCTGCCTCTCGAAAAAGCTCAGTCGTGTTCACATCACACCAGGTTATCAGATTTTTTAGCCATGAAATCCGTCTCCTTCCAACACCCCGCTTTCCCTGCACTTTTCCCTGCAATATGGTTTGCAACAGCTGGAATCTATTTTAATTCCGCATTATGTGTTTGAAGTATGGAAGTTTCCGAATTTTCACAGTTTTCACCACCTCTGTGTCTTTACACCAAAATGCAATATAAAGAGCCTCAATGAGGACACATCCATTTTTCTAGCTGACAATGAAAACGCGGCGGTAGTGATGGAATCCTCTGATTATGATTCCAAAATGAGGGAGTTAGAACCCTCAAACTACAGGAAACTTAGTAGAGATCCTTACTCATCCAGGCTCAGACAAACAAAGGCCCTCATTAAAATTTCTTCTCTCGATGAAGATTTGTAAGAATGGATCAAGGTCTCCTCGTGTATACGGACTTCCGAACATTCACATCGACTCACCAGCATACAACTTAGCCAAAGTTTTAACGACTATGTTGAGACCTTATGTGAGAAATACGGAAACTTTCGTCAAGGAGCTGTATAACAGCTGGGACCAAATAACCTACTCGTTAGTTTTGATGTTGTGTCTCTGTCTGAGATATTCCCAAATAACATAGCACAGCTCTTTGAACTTTGCCTAACATCCAGCGAGTTTTATGAGCAAATTGACGGTGTCGCCATGGGACTCCCTTTAAGACCTGCAATTGCAGATTTCTTCATGGAAAAATTGCTATCGAAACGGCATTGAAGAAACCACCCACAAGGCTATGTTATGTGGATGATGCTTTTCTCGTTTGGAGTCACGAAGATGAAGAATTGGAAGCTTTCTCATCCATCTTAACAGTACGCATTCAAATATTCAATTACCTATGGAAATTGAAAAGGATGGTGATCTACCCTTTCTAGACGTCTCAGTAACTCGAAAGCTTACTGGGAAACTAGAACTAAGGGTTTATGGAAAACCAACCTACACTGACAGATATCTACACAAAGATCCAGTCATCACCCACAACAAAAACGAGGAGTTATCAAAACAACATAAACAGAAAAGAAGAAAGTCCCTTGGTACATAGTGCACGATTGCCTGCCATCAAACAGGGCATAAATAACCGGATCGAACACGGCATCACTGTCAGAAGTTCAGCGGTCGAGTTACAATCTCAGACCAAGAATCCTCTGAATATGCCTACCGTGAATGTAGGTGAACCGTTAGGTGAAATAATTCCTAATAGACCACGTCCAATTAGTCCGGAAGACTCTCTCAATGTCATTATATCCGGTCGTGACAGCCTTGAACTATTTATTGACCTAATAAATCTTTTTGTACTTTATAGTATTCTGTGTAGGTGATCTAGTCCATTTCAAGGTTACCTTAACCTTCCAGCGGGCGCGCTGTGTAATTTTTCTTGAGCGGGCGCTCGTCGTAAATATTACGTCATCGAGTTTTTTCTTGTGAATGGTGTTTTCTATATATAAATATCAGGGAATTGCTGTAAGGTTATGGAAAATGATATATGACAATATTTAAAAAAAAAATTTATTTGACTTTCTTGAACAAAAAACCAACCAACACTCTAAATATGTTATTATTTCAAAACAAAACATTTTATCGACCTATGAGTCAGAATCAATATTCTCATCCTTACAATTATTGCAAACCACCTCAACTGCAGAATGGTTCTTGCGTGTAAAGGACTGGAACTTCATCGATGCTGAGGATCTTTTCTTCTTCAGTGCACATGACCAACAAACACCTCGTTTTGGGGGGCTTCTTCTTTCTTCTGTTATCGGTTGAACTTCCCGACCGTAATTCTCTTTTAGAAAAGTGTTTGCTTCTCTCCTTCAGATTCGTCTGAAGTGTTTTATTGTTCGGTAGCACTTTCTTCAGCTTGTTGCTCGATTTCTCCTACCGAAAACTCGCTGTCACTCGAGGAAAAGTAAGTCTCCTTATCTTGCTCTGACTCTTCGAATAAATCTTGAGCAATTTTTTCAGCTCATGTTGTGTAAGCGGCCTACGGGACATAATGGAACACGTCTAAAACAAAAAAATACATAATAAACTATACAGGGTGTCCCACCGGGAGTGCCCATTAGAAGTTTATGGAGAAATAATTATTCGATCGATTTCAAATTTTACGTGGATATATAAGCCAAGTAGACCTTCATCTATGATATATTTTCAAATATCAATGACTTCCGCTTTCACCGGAAATGGTATCAACTTTCTTATTTCAAATGGAACACCCTGTATATTATGACATTTTCGGATAGATCTTCGAATGCCACATTGATTTTATGTATCACCCCCTATAGCCATCTAGAGCCGTTTTCGAGTTATTCACTGTTTTTCGAAGAAATTTACAAATTGGGGCTTGTAGAACACTGAGAATTCAATGAAAGCGCAACACACAATCTCAGATCTATTTTTCGAAATGGGTCACTGACAAGATATTCGACGTTACTCTGTAGAGAATATAACGTTTCGATATACTGGGAGGTAAAATGAGAGTGTCAAAGTTGGAATTCAAAAAAAGCCAAAAACTCGATTTTTTCAAATGGAAACCGTATTTTTTTCACTCACATATGAATTTGTTGGGTAAAAATAAGTTGAGTCTATTCAGGGTTCCCTATATCTAAAATGTACCATTTTCGAGATATTCAGAAATAACGGCTGCGAGCTTAATATTATTATAATATGATCTATGTTCGCCCTTTCATGAAAATGTTTGACTTCAAACAGAATATTTTTCCATGCCTCTGTTGTTGATATTCCTCAAAACTTATTTCATTGTTCAAAGAAAACGACCTCTAGTTTTTTTACTGCTCATAATGAAAATAACGAGTTATTCTTCGAAAAATATGTCATACATATCGAAAGCTTAAATTGTAATGCAAAACTCATAAAACAAGCCATGAAACTTCCCAAACTTTTATTCAGATATATCAGAATAGAATATTGAATCAACACATTTTGAAAATTTCGTCCACCTACTTCCGAACATTTTTCGCACCTTCTCATTATTTCTTGGTGGGTGGGTTTCCTTATTTATTCTGAAACAGAATTCTGCCATTACATTGCACGATAATTTCTTCAGTTGGAACCAACCTGGATTATTTTGTATAAAGTCATACAGGTTCTTATGAAAGGGTGAACATAGATCATAATTGATACCTCACCTATTATAATATGCTCGTTGCTAACAGTTATTTCTGAATATCTCGAAAATGGTACATTTTAGATATAGGGAACCCTTAAGAGACTCTTATTTCTTCCTCACAAATTGAAATGGGAATAAAAAAATACGCCTTCCATTTGGAAAAATCTAATTTCTGCCTTTTTTGGAATTCAAACTTTGACACTCTAACAGTTTTTCCTGAATATCTCGAAAATGGTACATTTTGGATATAGGAAACCCTGAATAAACTCTACCTATTTTTACCTCACAAATTGATATGTGAGTGGAAAAAGTATGGTTTCCATTTGAAAAAATCGTATTTTTGGCTTGTTTTGAATTACAACTTTGACACTCTGATTTTACTTCCCAGTATATCAAAACGTTATTTTCGCTACAGAGTTATGTTGAATATCTTGTCAGTGACCCATTTCGAAAAATAGATCTGAGATTGTGTGTTGCGCTTTCATTGAATTCTCAGTGTTCTACAAGCCCCAATTTGTAAATTTCTTCGAAAAACAGTGAATAACTCGAAAACGGCTCTAGATGGCTATAGGGGGTGATACATAAAATCAATGTGGCATTCGAAGATCTATCCGAAAATGTCATAATATACAGGGTGTTTCATTTGAAATAAGAAAGTTGATACCACTTCCGGTGAAAGCGGAAGTCATTGAAACTCAAAAATATATCATAGATGAAGGTCTTCTCGGCTTATATCTTCACACAAAATTTGGAAATGATCGAAATATTATTTCTCCATAAACTTCTAATGGGCACTCCCGGTGGGACACCCTGTATAAATGAGAAAATATTGAATAAAACAGTTTATACTTACACCTTAAGGCGCGTGTCGTAAAATTTACACTCAACGGAAATTTCCAGAAGTTAATGAATAACAAAGACTTCTAAGCAGGGATGTAGTTTAGAGAGTTACTGAGCGTCACAAAGCTCAGAGCTCGATGCTCATAATTGAGTGGTGAAAGTGGGGGAAGCGATAAGGCGCATTGTCGTAAATTTTACGACAGCGCGCCCGCTGGAGGGTTAATCTTCGAAAAACTTGAAACGTTGTGGATCAAATACCTTGATGCAAATCCTAGAGGCAAGAATTACTTATGTGGTGAACAGGACAGACTATTTGCGTGAAACTATTTTTATGAACAATGACAGTTTGAGCCTATAAGTTGTCATAAAAGCTCAGCTCAGTTTTTTATATTTAATCGTGCCGCCGCTAAAGACGAAGTTTGGGAGCCCTACTCCAGCGTTTTCCAAACTTGGAGGCGCGGACTAGTCTAAAGGGAGCCGCGAAAATTAGGCACAGTGAACAATTTTCCAAAATACTGCTTAATTTTTCTGTGCTAAAAGACAAGCACATCCATCTCATCAAAAACAATAATGAAGGAATCTTTTTTCATTAGTTTGTATGAATGAATTTTATAAGAATTTTTATTTCATGAAATCTTCAGAGGGGGACGGGGAGGCGCCAATTGATAAAATATTTTTAAGGGAGACGTAAAGCGTTTTCGGAAACCTACCCAGGGTTACTAACTCGATCCATTGAGGTCATGTGATGGATCACGGACCCGGTTCTGAGTTTACGAACATGTCAGGTTTGGAAATGTCAGTCGTAACAATAACATAACCTAGTAATATCAGATTGTCTCTGATAATATGATTTTATTTACAAAAATCCTAGTTAAACAGGGTTGATAGGACTGATGATGATTGAAACTGTTAAACTAGGATACTCATACACAAAAAGGGCGTGAAAAGTCTAACTTTATTTTATTGACAATTAGATTTTGGATTGTCTCTAGCTTTGTTTGAATTTATTGCCACATTATGTGTTGTCGAACATTTGATTCTTGGCAAATAAAACCACATACTTCACATTGAGCCCAATTCTCTTCGCTTTCCATAATTATTAAGAATAGTACAATTAATTATTTAGAATAGAATAAAAAGCTTATTCCCGCGTTTTAAAATTCAAAAGTAAACCGCAGTGCGCATGCGGTGACCGAACGACCCTGCTCTTGTGTAGGGTTACGGTGGATCAACCCGAGTCAGTGATCGAGTTAACAGCCCTGTACTTTCCGAACATGGGTTGGATGTTCGGGTTAGGGATCAGTCAATAAATTGAATATAAATGAAAAACAAAATTGAAATTGAAGCTAATTGATTAATGTTTTATTCAATTTATTGTCCAGCAAGAACCACGGGGAGATGTAGGGCCATTTCTCGCCAAAAAATATAACTCTATAAAATTAACTTCAATAAAATTCTCTGTATAGATAACAAAATAAATTGGAATTTTCAAAAAATAACGTAACATGAAATTTTCCATAATATTCTCAATTGATCAATAATAATTTCTAGTTGCCTAAATAGGTCAAATTTTCATGTGATAAAAATGCTTCCAAAGAAGTCGAGGTATCTCTCAATACATCTGATGTAGATGTAACTTAGTTACTTGAGGCCATCTGCTGAGAATCAAATCAGAAGGAAAGTAAGTATCAATTTTATTAGGTCGTTAGCGTAAATTTGAACATTTCCTTGAAATATTTTAATCTGGAGGAACTTCAACACATGATAATTTTTCATAATTTAGAATTAAATTGCGTTATCGCATTTTTCAATTCCCCCTCCAGGTATATCAATTTTAGGCGAATAATTTTCAAATGGGTCTTTGTAATCTATGATTAAATCGGAACTCAGAAAAGCTTCTGCTTCATTATTATTCCTAGTAAAAATTACTTCCCTTCTACACTGAGGATCGGTTCTTTTTATTTGATTTGGTTTCGTAAGGAATGAGGGTAAATTTGGAAAACTTTTTTCAATTTTGCAAATCTCAAAGAGAGTAATTTAATGGTTCTAACTGCTTGCAAATATTTATCGAACTCAATTATATCGTCGGAATCAAAATGTTTCTCGCAAGCAAAAGTATTATTCGTTAGAATGAAATTTCGCGGTATTGCCCTCATCCATTAAAGCTTACGCTTACGCTGTTCATCTATAGGAAAACCAAAACAACTGAAATTTTTGGTAGACGGATATTTACTTCTACACGATGAAATACAATACGTTTTGACCATTTTTCAAAGCAGATGACCTCAAGTCAAAGTTGAGTTTATAGGTTAGATATATATTAAATAGATTAATAGATCAATTATTCTGTTATTCCAAGGAAAATTCACTAACATCAATATCACAAACACATTTATTTTTTCCCATAGATGACCACAATAAACGCTAAACTGAGCGGAGGCTACAACAAAAACGCGGGACTTGACGTTTCTTCGTTTCTTGTTTCTTTATCTCCGCCGCGATATGTCGAGTAGCTATCCCTCAGTGCATCGTTGCCGCTCTTGGCAATGCCCGGGACAGGGGATTTAGAAGGCCGTGGATAAATCTACATGATAGCTCTTTTGTTATGAGTTGTTCATTCTCCTTGTGAATTTCAGTATGGCTGTTATTCCGCGCTACTTATTTTTTTCGCCACATGAGGAAAAATATATAGTTTACTTATCATTGAGAATATAGTTTCTTTCCAATAATATAATAGTAGACATTGATTTGCAGAGTTCAGAACTTGGGGTCACAGAGCACATGGAGGGAGATGAGTGCAAGTTTGCTGTTTGGACAGGCAGAGCTCCTATTTCAGACTATAGAATTGTTTTGAGAGCTTCCTCTCTGGAAACAAAACAGTTATGGGTGAAGAAACTCAGGGAAGTAATACAAGAAACATATTTCAGTGGTGCTCTTCCACTATCACTTCCCAAGAGTCCAGCTAAGTTGAAACCACATAGCCAACGATCTAGCAGGTAGTGATGATTATTTAAGAAAATAATAAAGTCCTAAATATACGATGTTACAGGGATTTGGAGGAATGCATCTCACTGGACGAAAGTGTAGAAAATTTGGATAGGAATTCTCTGACTTCCTTTGGTTCAGGCAATACCACAGATTCCGATAAGGTAAGTGACTTAGTTGAAACAAATGTGGGGGATTATTTAAAATGTTGTAAATCGAACAATAGAACTTTTCTAGCTTTCCTATCAATAGCGGAAACAAGATACATGATTCGCTTCAAACTATTTCTTTGATAAATTGTGGCATTGAGATTGATGAATTCAATCCAAATATTTTAAATCCATATTGATTGTTTTTTAGATTCATGTAACAGCAGTATCACCCTTCGTATCTCCTGGAACACTGCATTTGCACATTCGTCATTTACTCTCGTTATTTTTCAGAAGACCTGATTTTTTTTATTGGGGTTAAAGGACGATGGACGTTACCTCTACTTCAAATTTTCTTACAATTTCACCCAAATATCTGTTTTTTGAAATGTTTTTTTGTAATTCATCATCTTCAGCTTTATTTTTATTCGTAACACTGAAAATTTTCGCATTATAATGACGGTTTTTTTCGACGGTTGTTCATCATATTCGAAAAAAAAACTCAAGGGTGTGACATTGACGATTCAATTTTTTATATCCATTAAAATTTTTTATGATGATTCGTTTAAAAATAACCCCGAAATAGATCAATTCCAGATAGAATCCTTCATTATTCTAGATTATAGATAACTTAAATTGAAAAAAAAACAAGTATTCACTGGAAAAAAAAGATGAATTAGTAGGTGCAGTTTGTAAGAAGATTTGAATAGTGATACTGCCCTTAATTGTCGATAGTGATAACTCCGCTCAAGCTTAGTATTATGCAGGTTCTTGGAATTGTGTATTCGCTTCCATAGCTGCCGAATCAGAGATTTTAAAAGTTTCGTTCGAAAGCTCGTCATACTTTCATTTCTGCATTTCAGGTAATTATTTTCTTATAGACTGAGTGTTCTTCAACATATGCGTGATTCTTTTCAATGGACAACTCCGAATATTTTTACATATCCTCGATAGCCTTCAATATCATAACTCAGACTAGAGATTTTTTCTAGCGGTACAAATCATATTCAGAGAAAACTGCAAAAAGTTCGGTAAAAAACGTCTACCGATTGCCAGAAGCAACTAATTTGATGACACATTCCTAGATCATCGGATTTCCCAAAACTAGATTTTCTTGTAAGGATTCATAGAGGGAACCATGTAATATGAAGTACTAACAGCTTTAAATATGTAGGGGAGAATAGTGGACCATTATTCCATGCTGACGAGGGTTAGTGGGTACCTAATTCCACAATTGGATTTGTATTGGGTAGAAGACGGACGACACTTTGAAATTTTTATCTTCTTGCCATAAACCTGTAAGTTCCAATTCATCTCTGTTGTGATATCGATGTCCAAGAATCTTTCCATCTTTTGTAGGCTTGCTACTAACGTCCATTCTGTTCATGTTCTGGTTCCATTCTCGTCCCGCTTTCGACCCCATCTAACTACGTCCGCGATCTGGCATCCTTTCTTATTTCGCTGCTACGTTTTATATCTCTCAGAGCATCGTGAAGGCGAGGGTGTGAAGTTTCGAGGGTTTTCATTTCTGTTGTTTGTAAGATGATTTTTTATGTTTTGGTTATTAGAGAGTTGATGTGCTTCCACGAACGCAGACGTAGACGTTATAATTGACATATACACATGCGCATTCGTCAGTTTTTAACGTTAACGGTAGCGTCAGCTTAACGGCCGACGTAAACTAGCGTCCTCTCACGTATACCCTAAACGCCAACGTACGTTACCCGAACGTTAAACGAATCTGCCCGATGAGTTGCGAACGTTTGAATTTTGACATAACTTCCTCCTAACCTGGTTGGCTTTGCTAGTTCGTACATGGCAGCACTTCAACTCTCTTTTCACTGCAGCACGTGAACGTTATATTTGACGTTATTTCTCACGTTAACGTTCACGTTCGGGCTTACGTGCTGTGCGCACTTCAACTCTCTATTACCCAGGTTTTTAAGGCGTATGTTAGAACAGATCTTTTGAAGATATTATAAATATTAGTTTCAACCTGAGTATTCAAGTACTTACTTATTATTCTATATCAGCATCTCAGAGGTAAAGTGTGTTAAGTCACATTTTTTCAGACACGAACTATTCACAGTATTGGATTTACATTAGTAGATTCTAGCTAGTGGAACACATTTTCGACTCCCTAGGTATATCAAGTGGCAGTAAACATTCTTTGAAACAATAATCGAACTGAAAAATCTCTTTTTTATCTAATTTTGATATTGTGACTTAACACACTTTACCTCTGGGGTGCTGATATTATATCCTTCAGTTCTCGGAATATGTGGTAATTTTTGGTCCTGAAAAATATTCTGTTTTCTTGGGTTATAAGATGTTTGGTTTATCTATGGGAGATGATTTCCTTTCATTAGGGTCCCGTAGCGGTCTTCAAACATCTGAAGTTCCGAAAAATCATCAGTAGGATGGTCGTACCTGGTGCGAAAGAACCCTCACGATCATAGAGCAAGGCTGAGAATTTAAATTTGAATATTGGAGGAATTCGAAGGACAAGAGTTATTACGTTCCGAAATTAGCCACTGAACATGGTGTTGAGATCTTCTAAGAAACTCACATGGCAACAGAGGAACTTCTTCGTGAAGGAGGACAATTGAAAGTTATGTACTCATTGATTTTTCACTTAGTCCAAATTACGCTTCAATTTGTTGTGTTATAAGTTTTCCTTTGTTGAACAATTCGAAAAGGGGAAATTTTTCATTTCTTTCAAACATTGTGACATTTCTGTCATAACTAATTAATGAAGAAAGAATTTCTGAAATGGATGGTTAATTCAAAAACCATTTAATCCTACTAATATTATAAATGCGAAAGTTTGTGAGGATGTGAAGATGTTTGTTACTCTTTCACGTTAGAACTACCGACCGGATTCAGATAAAACTTCACATCAATATAGTTTCTATATCCGATTAACATAATTTATGAAAAAATGGTGGTATTTTAGCATGAAATAACCACAAAATATCAAGCGAATCGGAAAAAAGCCCAGGTTTGGGAGCTATTTGGGCGATTCCATTATGTCGATACGTCGCGTAGTCGCGAATCATCCATGTTATTCTTACGGTGATATGCAAGAATGACCCTTATGCTTGATTCAGTGTTCACAATATTTACATAATTTCTACATTTACATTCGACTTATGAAATTCAAACGCGAAATTGTACCTATTGTGAATATTTTCGTATGAATTTTGAGAGTTTCAATTTTGATTTTCAAGCATGTACAGGGTGATTCAATTATCTTGGTAACCCCAATTGTCCCAAAAACGTCCGAATATTTTTTCATTCTGTGAATGGCGTTTTGAACAAGTCAATGTCGACTTGAGATGCGCATAAAAATCTGCGAAATAAATAAACATATATATTATATATATTTCTAAAGGAAAGAACCTCAACTAACGATAATGAAAGACAATTGCACACTCTGAACTCAAAAAAATCTAAAATTTGTTCTTTTTAATATTAATATTGTATACTTTCAGTTGGCCTGAGGATGGTCAACTGACCGAAATCGATAGCCAAAGAATTAAATGAAATTAGAAAGTGTGTTTCATTATTCTACGAACATTCAGTTAATAATTTTCGATCTGCCTGCACGCCACTGATCTCGCCGTTCGGGTGTTTTCGTCAAACTGGCCGCTGGAAACAGTCTGCCAAGTTCACACCGGTGTTAAAATTAACGAAGAACTGATAACAGACCAAATAAAGCTACAGAGGGGTGTCAGACAAGGAGACACAATTTCACCAAAGCTGTTTACCTTGGCGTTAGAGGGCGTGTTTAAACAACTTTATTGGGATCGCAAATTAATCATCATTGACGGTCACTATTTGAACCACCTCCGTTTTGCTGACGATATCGTTCTTGTCAGTAGCGACCTGGAAGAACTGAAGGAAATGATAACAAAAAGTACAAGTCCAATATATTATATATATATATATATATATTATATATATGTTTGTTTCAACATTTATTGTATTATTTTAGCTCTCTTTTTCATAAGAATATATATTATATATTCTTATGAAAAAGAGAGCTAAAATAATACAATAAATGTTGAAACAAAAAGTACCTAAGCTGAGGTAAAAAAAGAACGGGGTATCATAACATTCTTCGTATGATACTATAGAATCATACGACACTATCATCACTAGTATCATACGATACTATACAGCCAGGGAAAAAAACCTCAGCCGAAAAAAACCTGTCTCCCCGTTGAAAAAATAACATAAAATATTAAATATCAGGAAAATCTTGAAAGACATCAGTGTGATCATCTTCATGTTATCTGTCGATGGGCTCGGATAAACAGATTCTTCCCAAAACGACTCGCAATTCTTAATCTGAAATGAAAAAAGACAAAAGCAGAAAAGAAACCGATTATTCACAATGAATCAAATGCATTTTAGAAATGCATTTGCTACTTTGAAAAACATCAACATTCAGATTTCTTGGCCAAATAATGTTCGGAGGTTTATAAATATTTATGACAGAAATGTCACAAAATTTGAAAGAAATGAAAAAAACTCCATCAATTTCCCCCTTTCCGAATCTGTTGAAAATTACGAACTAATAATTTTTTAACATAACAAGCTAAACTTGTAAAAAAATCGATTAATACATAACCTTTCAACTGTCCTCTTTCACGAGGATTTTTTTTCTGTTGCCGTGTGGGTTTCTTGCAGAAGAATCACTTCGATACCATGTTCATCAGCTAATTTGGAGACGTTATCACACTTGTCCTTCGAAATTCCTTCGATATTCAAATTCAAAATCCACAAATTCTTGCTCTCTGGTCGTGAGGGTTTTTCAAACCGGATACGACCTTCCAGGTGATGATTTTTCGGCACTTCAGATGTTTGAAGACCGCTACGGGACCCCAATGAAAGGCAATCATCTCCCATAGATAAACCAAACATGTTATAACACAAGAAAACAGAATATTTTTCAGGACCAAAAACTATGAGTGAATACATATATATCTTGGACATCTCATTAAACTGGGAAAAGAAAATCAACAAGCAGAGATCAACAGGAGTATAAGAATGACCTGAGCTGCTGTAGGCAATCTAATGAATATACTGAAGAACAAAGATATATTCCGATTAATCTGCAAACAAGGTCTTCAATACTTGTGTCCTCCCGGACTTAATATATGGAGTAGAAACAACGACACTGACATCTCGACTATCTCGAGCAGCGAACAAGTTAAGAACAACTCAGCGAACAGTGGAGAGATCGATGGTGGGGGTTAGCCTTCGAGATCATGTTCGCAACGAAGAACTGAGACGACGAACAAAAGTCGATGCTGTCATCCAACGGACAGCAATGTCAAAATGGTCATGGGCAGGACATATAGCCAGGCAAGAGGAGGCAAGATGGACGTGGCGCATAACCCAGTGGCGACCACGATTGCAGAAGAGAAATGTCGGTAGACCCCCCAAACGTTGGATGGACGACATTAAAAGCATAGCGGGAGTTAACTGGTATTCGGCAGCGAGGAACCGGGACAGATGGATGGAACTTGGGGAGGCCTATGTCCAGGAGTGGACTGCTACTGGTTAATGAAAAAGAAGAGATGATGTTGAGGGCTTTAAGAGTTTTCTGTTTAATTCCCGATGGTGTTGGAACTTTTTTTGTCAGCTCCTAGTTTAACAGTACCTAAGTGTGTGCTTGTATTGAGATTAGGCTGCTTTATGTCTGAAATTATTGCAGGTACTCGCTCCTTACTAAGAATATTTATTATATCTTCTAGTTTTACTCTGTTGATCATGGAAATAGAAAAATCTCGAGTGTTGTCAAGCTTTTCAATATTCGGATTATCATAACCATTACATGATGGTATATCGAGGATATCTTGTGCCTGCTGGATGCAGGAGTGAAAATAGTCCAGAGGTTACTTCTGGAAGAATGTCAGGTATCCAATTCTCTACATTATTGTGAAAAAATACGGGTGTTACATCTGAAAAAACCGAGAAATAACAATTTTAGGTTCTGACATTGAAAGAGTTTTCGGGGCTTACTGGCCGTGGTCCATTAGGAATAATTTCACCTAACTTTTCGCCTACAACTGCGGTAGGCATCTTCAGAGTATTCTTGGTCTAAGATTGTACGCTGAATTTCTTACACTCCGTGTTCGAACCGAAACTGTTATCTACACTCCGGTTAATGGCGGGAAAAGAAGGTGAGTTTACGCGCGCTAAGTTGATTGGCCCATCGCTCCCGCTTTGTATCGGCTTGATCTTTGTTTTTTCTAAGATCGACAACCGTAATGCGTTATTTATTTATTTTTATTTATTTATTTACATAAGGACCTGTTGTGGTAATTCAATACCATAAATAGTGTTCACAAAATAATATGAGAAAATTTGTCAAACAAAAGTGCTTCATACAGAAAATAATGGGAAAAAAAACTTTATATAATACATTTATATGAAAAAAAAAAATTTTTTTTCTTTTTTTTTGGTAAATCCCAATCATTAAATGAATATAAAGGTAAGGAAAAATAATTTTTCTTTGGAAAAAGAATAAAACGGTAAACAGAAAATTCTTTGCCTTTACGGAGGCCACACCGAAAAATATTTTTGAAACATAGATGAATTCAAAATAGTAATCGTCGAAATGAACACCATTTTCAATTCCCAGGCTCAGAGATCTTTTATCATGAGGTTGGAGAAATGATATTAGATTTTGTCACTGAGATGAGAGATATACCGGTTTCGGCCTTGTTTGGCCTATAGTTATCATAGAAATGTATACCATTTTCAATTCCCAGGCTCAGAGATCTTTTATCATGAGGTTGGAGAAATGATATTAGATTTTGTCACTGAGATGAGAGATATACCGGTTTCGGCCTTGTTTGGCCGAAAAAAAAAGGAAAAATAAAGTCTTTCACATTCAAGATCCATGAAGCCGTATCAGAGGAATTCAGCTGACCGATAATGATGTTGAGAAATGTTCCCTCAGAATAAACTTTATAGTACCTGCACTCTGGAAAAATATATCAATCAAGTCATTGAGCTGATTATACTATCTCAACATTATAGAAATTGGGCTGTTCATAGCGCTGTTGGTACGCTTGAGGGTCAAGTAGAAAGTATCTAGCTTTCGAAATCTCCTGGTTGGAGCATACAAGTTCATTTGTGATATTATATACTCGGATTCAATACGGTTACTGAGCAACTTATGAAGAAATAGAATATCACCAATAACTCGGCGGTTTTGGAGACTCACCATTTGAAAATATTTTAACATCCTATCAACAATAATCCACACATAAAATCCAAAACACGCAAAAATGTTCTCTGAATCTTCTCGAGACGTTCAATGTAATCTTGATATTGGGGATTCCAGGCAAATATCAGTTTGTTGAAAATAAAAGCATGATATAATGTGAGCATAGTTTTATAATTTGAGAAGAAACGACCCTGCCTCAGTATGAATCCCAACATTACACTACACGATGTTACAACACGATCAATATGTATATCAAATTTCAGCCTATGATCGAAAGTCACTCCTAAGTCTCTCACATGACTTGACCGAGCCAAGAAAACATCATGCAATTTGTAAGGCCACTTAATTATATATTTATATCTGGTGAATGATATGACAAGACATTTCGACAGAATAAGGTAAAGACCAAATGTTTCACAAAAATTTATTAAATTTTCTAAATCTTGCTGAGGAGAAAGGCAGTCATTACCGTCCCTTATTCCCGTAAAAATTTTGAGATCATCAGCAAATAGCAAGATCTTACAAGTATCAAAATATTGTACTATATTATTGACATAAATCAAAAATAACATGGGACCCGAATGAGAACCCTGAGGTACACCGGAACTGGCTACGAAACATCTAGATCTGAAATTGAGACATACTGCGATCTATTGTTCAAATATGATTCGAACCATCTCAAAAGAGAACCACATACTCCAACCGCAAATAGTCTGTTTACTAATCTGGAAATACTAGTTCGATCAAAGGCCTTACTGTAATTCGTATATACTACGTCCACTTGAATACCCTCTGTATATTCCTGTAGATATTCTATGAAAGTTATTAGAATTGTCTCAATGGAACGATCCTTGAAAAATCCATGCTGTTCTGGAATTATTTGCGATTCAACCAGATGTAGCAGATAAGGATGTATCAACGATTCAAAAATTCTCTCGAAAATGCAGAGCTTGCTTATTGGCCGATAATTTTCAATTAACTGGCTATTACCTGCCTTGAAAATGTGAGTAATAGATGCTACTTTCCAGCGGTCTGGAAATTTACCCTCTTTAAGCAATTTATTGAATAAAATTTTCAAGGGAAAAGAAAGGGACGAACTACATGATTTCATAAAAAAACCTGGAATTGTATCCCGTCCTGTTTGCTTATTTACATCAATTATGTTGAGAGCCTTTTCTACATCCTCCGTTTCGAACTGAATTTTTCCCAGAACAAAACTAGTGAATCCATCTGGTGCCCCGCTTTCACAAATATTATCCGGCTGAACATTTACACTTCCAAAATAATCAGCAAAAAGATTGCATATTTGCTGCCCCCTGTTTACTGTCCTGTTGTCGTATGACATAGAGTTGGGACAGCTGAAAACTTTGTTTTTCACAGATATAAATTTGAATAATTTCTTTGGATTGACCGTTATTTCAGATTCAATTGATTTTTTGAATTCTCTAAAATCACGTTTGATAAGTTTCTTGGATGCTGCACGTAAAATTTTATATTCTCGGAGATCTGTTTGATTCCTATAAATTTTCCATTTCTTGTAAACTTTATTTTTCCTTTTTATAAATCTTATTAATTCATATGAAAAATAAGGTTGGTATTGCCTATTCAATTTTCTCCTAGGGATATACTGTTCAATTACTCTATATAATATATCATAAAAGACATCAATATCTCGGACTGTGATTTAACAGTCAGACAATGAGATTTCAGATATCTATTGAAATATTGTCTGGGAGGTCTTTGCATTTTCCTGAAAACTCAATTTGGGTTTTCTCTCCCAGTTGGTAATCAGCATATTTATAATTGAAAACAAAACAGTTATTGGAATTCATCAAATATTTCAAATTTTGAACCTCTAATAGTAACTCAAGTGATGGATGGTAACCATCCTCAGGTACTAAAGAAACTTCACATCCACCAACATGAGTGACCATCTGAGTGTTACACAAAATCAAATCAAGAATTTTGTTATTGCAATTACTAATCGAATTAAATTGAGACAGTTCAAGAAATGAGAATGAATGAACAAGCTCTTCACTTTTATTATCAACATTGATGGCCTCAAAAGCATTACCCGTTTTGTTTTTTCCCAAACTAAACCCGATAATTGAAATTCCCTACAACAACTACACTGTAATCGACTAATTTTTGTTTTATTAAAAACAATTTTGTACAAAAAGACTTTGCAACATTTGAGTCTAATGGAGGAATATATACACAACATATCAACATTTTTGTATTATTGAGAGATACTCTGATCCACACATCCACAGCATCACTTTGAAGCTCCGGAACTAACAAAGGTCTCAGTTCATTTTGAGAGCGATGAAAACACCTCCTCCTTCCCCTTAGCACATGAAGGCATGTATCGATCTCTTCGGAAAATCGAATACTTCCCAGTGTCAATCACTTCATCATCAAATACACCGAATGAATAAATATTTATTCATGACATTTATGTCCAAGTGTCAGAACAACTCGAATTAAATGAGAATTTCCTACTTCAGTAGACTGTTAGTCAGAGTGGGTTGAGTTTCGGAGTTTACACCTCTGACAGCTCTCGTTTGCATTCCCACAACTCAGTTGGATAGTATGGAGCTCAAAAGTCCAGACGGAACAAGTTTGGCAAAGACCGGTCCTTCTCAGGACCAACAACACCCTGATGACGGCAGGCGAATGCTTGCCGAAACGTCGGTAAATACAAACAATATAGATAATGGAAATAGCCCAAATAATGACCCAACAACTTCGTTTTGTTGTTCCAATATAGACTTTGCAGCAGTCACAAGTTGTCCTGTAAATACCGGCTTGTGAAAGTATGTCGACTTTGTCTTTGGTAGTTCATTTGCCCAAGTTTTTGTTACGGCTTATAAACGGTCTCGATGTTGTGCCTCTTCAGTATTCTACCAATTCTATCTGTGACCTTGGGGATGGATGGTAAAATAGCTCTTCCATTGGAGGTGAATTATGATGTGTTATCATAACGTGTGAAAATTTTTGGTCTTATTGCCCTATGAATTTTTTCGACATTCTATCCATTGGCGATGAATGCTGTAAATATTCCAGTTCATCCCCCAAAAATTCCGGCTCGCATAAACGGCGGGCTCTCTCTACAAGTGTTTTGAGAACTCCTCGTTTCTGTTGTGGGTGATGATTGGACTCCTTGTGCAGATATCTGTCAGTGTGGGTTGGGTTTCTATAAACCCTGTGTCCTAGTTTCCCATTAGGCTTTATAGTTACTAAGACGTCTAGAAAGGGTCACCATTCTTTTCAATTTCCATAGTGAGTTACCCCATCTTAACGGCAGGCACCCAAATATTCAATTCACTATGGAAATTGAAAAGGATGGTGCTTTATTCTTTCAATGCCAGTTCTTAATTTCAACATTGTTTACGGAAACTCTGTATGAGATCGGTTGATCATTTGGGAATTATGACAAGACCAACCTTTCAGTTAAAAAAAATTCTGATCAAATTCGTATCAATTAGTGAAGGATTTTTAACGAACTGCTGTTCCTTCAACTTTCAAAGGAACTTTTTCTTCTCTCTTTCCAGGTTTTTTATATATAATACAGCAGTATATAAAAACTATATGGGAATAATCAAATCAAATACAATTCGTAAGTTGATCAGTTATGCTGATAGCTTGTAGCACCTTCACTTAGTTGTTTTTTATGATGATTACAATTGCCGACTTACTAAAAATTACTCGAATCAACTCTTATCCATCTAAGGCGCGTCTGGAAGATAGGGTGGGTACTCTGAATTTCTCTGTCTTGTTCTAGGGGAAAAAAATTTGAATATAAACAAAATTGTTAAGACAAACTCATAATATAACAATGTAGAGGCAATGTTAGACGAAGCGTTTTTATAGGAGATGTTTCCCGAAGTGAAAAGTCTTACCATTCGTATCGCTACGTTTCGATCAAGAACGTTGCCTGTGATATAAACTTCAAATTACTATACACAAAATTGAATTAAATCATCTGAGGTGTGCCTTTTTTCCCTAGATAAAGGCCTTCGATGATTTGTTATTTTCAGCTAGGTGTGATTCAATTTTACCACATTCAACTATTATTATTACTATCAGATAAGAGTTTAAGCAGTAACTGCGCACTCACCAGAAATACAACCAATAAAAAAGAAAACAAAAATATATTCAAAAAAAGTGGCCAAATAATATACAGGGTGATTTTTTTAAGTGTTTCATTAGAAGTTTTCGGAGAAGGAATTGTAATACAAATTCCAGATTTTGCATTGTTGTTTTAGACTACATGATCTTGAATTATAAAATATTTTCAAGCGAAACCTATTTCCGGTTCTACCGGAAACGAATGTGAACTTCGTTATTCCAAATGTAACACCCTATTTTAATTCTTCGTTCAATTCTAAACTAATTTCATGTATAATATGCGCAACCTCACAAGCGATTGTTGAGTTATAGCCTAATTGTTAAATGATTTTTCAGAAAGATTGTGACAAATTAGTTTTTATATCTTCAAAATTTCTCATCGTAAAATGTACTCTGATGCTGTTGCTGCTATAACTTATGAGGAAATTTCATACAGGGTGTCTGAAACAAAGCTTCAAAGTGAGCCTTAATAAAACTATGAAATCTCCTTTTTTTCAAATGGTAACCATATGTTTTTGTTCTTCTAATCGATTGCTCGTCAAAAACTAGTTAGAGTATGTCTAACATTTCATGCCTTCAAATACAGTAGTTTTGCCGTTATTGAATAAAATTCGAATTTCAGGAATAAAGTCAGGTTTATTAGTCTAATAATGGATTTGTTCAGATAATTTTCAAGTAGGCTTTGTCGAAAGTAAATACATCAATTCATTTATAATGCATTGTTAAGAATTATCCTTCATAATACTTGTTGTTTGATTAATCAAGGACTATGCAGAATCGGTATTACGTTAACAGTGATGTATAAAATATGTTCTTCATTCATTGTATCTATGGGGTCATGTAATCTAAAACAACAATGCAAAATCTGGAATTTATATTACAATTCCTTCTCCGAAAACTTCTAATGAAACACTTAAAAAAATAACCCTGTATATAACCGAAAATAAAGTTCTCCTAACTACGACGAAGCCAGATTAAAGTTGATATAGGTTATAGAGAAAATAGGACTTCCCGAAAAAAATTCCCTTGCATTGTTTCAAAATGTGCATGGAATGTGCTACGCTCCAGATTGAAATGCAGTCGCCAAATTACTCATCGAAAGCGCGAAATGTGACTATGAGGACATCATAAGTCCTCAGGTCCCTAAACGCAGCGTATTTCATTTTCGAAAGCATTTTTCTTGTGGTAAGGACGTGAAACAATTGATTTCCATTACATGGCCAAATATCGATCCACAAAATTTGAAATCTTAGCCATAGTTTCCATAATAACCTAATGGACCACTCACCTTGGGACACCCGATATACAGGGTCTTTCACGAGGAACCTCACCCATATTTATACGGGAAACTACTGAACGTATTTTCATGAAATTCAGCACTATAAGTATTTCACCATGCTGATGAAATCTAAAATATTTTCAAGGCATGAGCACCTCCGGTTTTTCCGGAAATGACGTCAACTTCCGTTTTTCAAATTAGAACACCATTTTTTTATTGCAGAAATAGATTCCTTAGAAAATTTCAAGTTATTTTGATGTAACATTTTTCAGTTTTGGTTGGAAACTTCTCTCTGAGCGGGAAAATTCGAAAAAAAAATCAAAAATAGAGCTCCGCTGAAACAAGAATAACTTCGAGGTTTTTGGATGGAAAATTTTCATTTTTGGGATTTTTCAAGATGTAAGATTGATGTCTCCACTTTAAAAATCGAAATCGCGATTCATGATACAGGGGGTGAAAAAATCGCTTTCAAAGTTAGGGATGACAAAATCGTGAAAAATCAATTTTTTCAAATTAGAACCCCATTTTTTTATGGCAGATATTGAATCTACGTTAAAAAATAATGTGAGTGTATGCATCACACCCTTGCCCTAAAATGGATATTTTCTGAGTTATTCACAAAAAACTGTTTTTCGTCTTGAATTTTCAGCTATTTCTTTTCCCTTCACTCCAAAAAGATGAGATTTTCAGGAACTGTTATTTGAACCATGCTGTAGATTTTTCACCCCTTCTTGAAACCGACTTCAAGTTACTATTAGGAGAACCATGGCAAACTCTCGCAGTTATAACTAGAGAAGATGCTCAAAGTTTTGACCGTTAATTTCTAGACATTTATTTATACGTCTCAGGAATGCTTCGTGCGTTGCTCTTCTTATTTCATCGGGAGGAAGAGATCTGCAAAAGTGTTTTAAAACCAAATTGAGTTTCAAAACTATGAATCTAAAAATCTAAACAAACCTGAACGCATTTCTGACTCGTTCTATGCAGTCCTCTTTATCAGTCAGGGGAGTTGAGTAGACAATATTTTTTATCCTACCCCAAACATAATAGTCTAAAGGAGTTAAATCGGGAGAACGTGGTGTCCAAAGATGTGGACCATTTTTCGCCAACCATCGATCTTCAAATAGCCTGTAGAGGATATTTGACACATTGAGTGAATTGTGTGGAGGTGCCATCTTGTTGATACCATAAGTCATTATGGTTCTGTACTAGCGGCTCAATTATTTGAGTCAATATGTCAGAATATCTATCTCCTAAGGGAGAACATTCTTTAAATAATGCAAACATGTGTAGTGTTCTATCTTACCAGTTAAAGTCCAATCATAAATTTGAACATCGAGAATTGCATTATTTTTGATGGCGCAAAAAACATTGAAACTCCAGGTCTCTTGAAAGTTCCATTGTCTGAAGTGGTGGTTGTTCTCTTCATCCCAATAATGACTGTTATGCCTATTGAAAGAACCATTCTTTGTGAATTTAGATTCATCTGTCCAAATTATACAGTCCAAAAAGTTTTCATTCTCTTGAAATCGAATCATCATAGCTTCGCAAAACTCTGTTCTCCTGACGAAATCAGTTTCCTTCAAATGCTGTACCCTATTGAATTTATATGGGTGCATTTTATGTTTTTTTAATATTCTCCAAACACTCGATTGAGATAATCCCAGATCAATCTCGGCATCTTTGAGAGAATTTTGAGGATTCACACGAAAATATGCAAGAACTGTAATTTCGTTGTTCTCATCTTCTACTACACTTCTTTCTCTGTGTATATTTTTCTTAACGAAAGATCCGACATTTCTCAAGTTTGTCATGGTTCTGATAATGGTATCTCTCGTTGGTCTGGGTCGGTCAGGAAACCTCTCAATGAACAGTCGAATCGTTCTATCTACAACTTTATTACATTCTCCATGAAGTAGAATGTGTAGTGCATCTAATGTTGAAATATAAAATAGACGATTACTAATATTGCGGATGCAGCACCTTTCCCAATGTTCATAAATATATCGTAACAGGTGACACAGATACAGAAGTACAACGTACTCTATTGTGAATTGACATAGTTAGTAGTGAGTAGATGTAGACTAATAAATAGTTAAGAGGAAGGTATTCTTATTGGGAACCCTTACCAATGACCCAAGTTACTACATGGCGATCCTGATGGCGAAGCCTGGGAAATTTTCGAACAATTGGTGTGAGTGTGAATAGGAAGAGAAGTGAAAATGGGGTCAAGCCAGTCAAGGCAGGAAAAGGAAGAAATTATAATCGCACAGGCAGGTGATAGCGGTGGCCAGCTCGTACATTTTCAGTATGTGCAGAAAGAGACTGGAAAAGAAGATTAGGAAAGAGGTGACCAGAAGCCAGATGTTGGCACCAATCGGCAGCGCCTAGTGTAGTGTAGTGGTAAGCAGACTACAAAACGATACTAATGACTTTAATTGAATCTTTTGTTTTCGGGAATAATAGTTTTACCTAATTTTTTTTTAACTAGATGTATGGCAGTTGATAATTTAAATGAAATTTTGGAATCCCTGTAATCTATAAAAGTATATCTGAGGAAAATTGGCCCTGAAAGGCGAAAAAAAGAAGATTCTCGATATTAAAATTAAAGAAGCCAAAATTATCTATGAACAATTTGAGGATGATTTTAAGGAAATTCAGAAACATTTTGCAGACGTTCCTACCGATATATTGAGCGCAATTCAGCAATTTTCCTCCGAAATACGGGATACATATAGTTCAATATTAAATGTACAGATCAAGGAGAGCCCAAGTTTGATAGAAATGGAGTCTTTCGATTTGAAAACTGCTTCATCTTTGCTACCTATGCTCAATGATAGCGAAGATACGACTAAACAATTGATAGATGCTACGGAATTCTATGATTCAATGCTTAAAACAGATCAAAAGCAGCATCTTATAAAATTTGTATTGAAAACTAGATTATCTCCAAGTGCTAAACTTCGTTTAAATAAGGAATATGCTTCAACATCTTCGTTAGTGGATGATATGAAAAAACATCTCCTCACGATTAAATCGGATACTACTCTCCAAACTAAATTAATAAATTCACGTCAAGGAAATAGGTCGATTGAATCCTTCGGTAAATCTCTAGAAGAACTTTTTGTTGATTTGACAATTTCACAGGCCAAAGGTGATGACAATGCATATTCGGTTTTGAAACCTATTAATGAGCGGAATGCTATAAAGCAATTTGCGGACGGATTAAATAATAGACGATTAAGTACAATTATTTCAGCACGAGATTTTTCGTCTCTTAAAGATGCCATCCGTGCTGCACTAGACGAAGCTTCTGCTTCTACATCGGAAAATATTCAACCGATAAATCATTTTCAAGTACAGAGAGGTAGAAAATGGCAATATAGAGGCAGTGGCAGATCCAGAGGCCCATCACATAGATTTTGTGGTAATAATTTTAGATATAACAACAATCATAAACCAGATAAATTTGTCGGTCATGCGCCATCGAATGATAGTACTCGAAATTTTGCAGGACGCTCTCGTGGTCAAACACAGAGAACATTCAATACTCGAGGGAGACAATCGAGTCATCATTCACAAGAAAACAGAGTCTTTTATTTGAATGGCAAAGATAACGAAATCGCACAGAAAAATTCAAACAATCTGAAGTTTTTTCTTGACTCCGATAACTGATTCTATATTCGCTTGTTTGGGTTTGAATAATGTAGAGTTTTCAGTGGAATCAGAAAAATTTAAATTTTTAATAGACAGCGGAGCTTCACTCTGTGCAATCAAATTGGATTGTATTAGAGACAAATCCTTGATACGCAAAGATAATCTTACCGTGAACGGTATTTGTGGAAATATAACAGCTATCGGGAATATCTCATTAGAATTGCATACCAACGGTGTTACTTTCGAACAATTATTTTATGTATTTCGAGATATCCCTTGTAATTACAATGGTATTATAGGTCAAAATTTTTTGCAAAAAATATAAAGGTATAATAAATTTTGAAGAGAACACGTTAATTCTAAATAATCGCCATAAGATGGTGGAGGTTTCTCTAAACTCTAAAAATGATTCGGTGCTGACAATTCCATCTAGATGCGAAATCATTGAGTACTTATCAATAAATACAGAAAAAGAATGTGTTGTAATCCCTCAGGAAATATGTGAAGGCGTTTTCCTAGCAGGAACCGTGGTGAAACCAAAGCATAATATCATACCTGTCAAAATCCTTAATACAAGAGAAACCGAAGTAACTCTCAAGAATTGTGTACCAGAAATTCATAATCTCGACAAATATCAAATATGTTCATTTAGCAAAATTACTGGAATTTCACCAACTAGAGTCAAAGAATTATTTTCATTGATAAACGTGAACGGTTTGAATAAGGAAGAACAATTGTCTATCGAAGAGCTATGTGCTAAATTCAGTGATATTTTCCATCTTCCAAACGATAAATTAACCACAACTACAGTTTTCAAACAAACTATCACCTTGAAACCGAATGAAGCACCAGTATATAGAAAACCGTACCGTATTCCTCATTCGCAAAAACAGGAGGTAGATAAGCAAATTGAAGATATGATAAAAAATGATGTTATAGAGGAGGCCCAGAGTGAATGGTCCTCTCCAATTTTATTAGTCCCAAAGAAAGCTGATAAAAATGGCAATAAGAAATGGAGGCTTGTAATCGACTTCAGATCATTAAACGAAAAAATTCAAGACGACAAATTCCCCCTTCCTAACATAGTAGACATTTTCGATTCGCTTACCGGAGCCGTATACTTTTCTCACTTAGACTTAAGTCAAGGTTATTACCAGGTAGAGCTAGCAGCTGACAGCAGACCGTACACAGCATTCTCTACTCATAAAAATCAGTATCAAATGAAAAGACTACCTATGGGATTGAAAATATCCTGCAGTGCGTTTTCACGGCTAATTTCAATTGCAATGACAGGATTAAATTACGAAAAATGTTTTTGTTATCTCGACGACTTGATTGTTTTTGGTAGAAATTTAGAACAACATAATCAGAATTTGCTGAAAGTGTTTTCCAGACTCAGAGAGGTTAATCTGAAATTAAACCCTTCTAAATGCGAATTCCTCAGAAAACAAATTTTATATTTAGGTCATATTATATCTTCTGAAGGTCTATCACCCGATCCTGATAAAACCAAAGTTCTTAAGTTATACCCAGTCCCAAAAAACACTGACGAAGTCAAAAGATTCATTGCCTGTTCGAAATTCGAACATTTTCTTTTCAAATTATTCATAATTATATTCCTCGAATAATTATCGATGGAAAATTCCAATAAATTCAACGCTGAAATTCTCGTACGATCGAGCGGAAAACGCTGACTCCGAGGTAGTAAGTGGGTTACCTGTGACGAATGTTGTTTAATTTAGAATAGTATATAAGCTTAGCCTGTAACGAATAAAATTATCATTCACCAAAAGTTTGATCAATATACCTCACGGCAAACTGTGGAGTTAAGACTTCCCTTGAACTTCTGAGTCTGGTTGTTCAGTTTGCCCTTCAATCTTCAAGTGTTGTTTCGAGCACAAAGAAACAACATTTTTTGGTCCTTCGAGCCGGATCGAGAAAAAGGATTTACAACCCTTATCTCGACCACACCGATAGCACTGGGGAAGAAGCCTCCCGGAGTCAACGCCAGCACCCGAGAAGAAGCCATCCAGACCCACTACGAGCATCTGCGAAAAGGCCTTCCGGAGTAAACGCCAGCACCCGAGAAGAAGCACTCCAGAGCCCCTACCAGCATCAGCGAGAAGCCCTCCAGAGCGACTACCAGCATCTGCGAGAAGCCCTCCACAACCAATACTAGAATCTGCGAGAAGCCCTCCAGAGCCAATACCAGCATCTGCGAGAAGCCCTCCAGAACCACTACAAGCATCTGCGAGAAGCCTTCCGGAGTCAACGCCAGTACCTGAGAAGAAGCCCTCCAAATCCACCAACAGCCAAGCGGCAGTCTTCCGAGTCTGAGCCAGAACCCGAGAAGAAACCCTCCAAAGCCGCCACCAACATCGTGAAGAATAGATCCATCGCCAAAAACAAGCCTGCAAACTACACTTTTGAAACTAATCTAGAAGATAGGCGCCGGAGATCCTAATTCATTTAATCATAATGGAACAAAAACTAGAGGAGCAGATCAAGATCGGCCAGGATCTCAAAAAAGTATTATCCTCAATGAAGAAAGATGGGTCAGCACGCAAAACAGAAGAGTACTTCAAGAAAAAATCCACGGCTGCCGCAGGTCTCGTCAGTCAATTTCAAGAGATCGACGCTGAACTTCAAGCATCTCTCAGCAAAGAACACTATTATTTCACCCAAGATTTACCTGGGCAAATCTCCAAGTGCTACCAGGAAATCAAAAATTATATCGACACATGGCCTCAATCTACCCCAACGGCAGAAGAAGACAGCTACCAGCATCCCTCCATTCTAAAAATTCAAATAAAGTTTAATTTATTCGAAGAAGAAATGAAGAGAGCCGGGGAAAGAATAAAGTCGCAGCTACATCCCAGAATCTACAAACTACTAGAAGAAAACTTAACCAGGATATGGCGGGACATAGAGGCACTCTATGAGCAGATTCTCGCCATCAATTCCGAAGAAACCATCAAATATACTAAGAGCGGAGTTTACAAGAAATTCAAAAGTAGATATGAAAATATCATAGAAAGCATAATCACAGCCTCCCCTGCCGAAACCAACCAACATCAACCCAAGAACACGTCTATAAGTCTACCACGAATCAGCATCCCAATCTTCAGTGGTGACTATGAGACTTGGATTACCTTTCGAGACATATTTCTCCAGACTATCCACCAAAATCAAGAGCTAGGGGACGCTGAAAAGATGCAGTACCTAAAGGGACAAACCCGCGGTGAGGCAGCGAAACTCATCCAACATTTAGAGGTGTCATCAAAAAACTACAGTACCGCATGGGAATTAATTACAAAAAGGTACAACAACAACCGACTCCTCTTCATCAAATACGCAGACAACATTCTGAACCTACCAACCCTTCAACAAGAATCAGCATCATCAATCAAGAGACTTCACGACACAGTCCAAGAAAATCTCCGAGCCATTGAAAATATGGGAATCACAGCCGAAGAATTGGGCAGCAAGATAATAGCACACATGTTGCTAAAGAAATTAGATGGTGATTCAAGAAAACTTTACGAACAATCGACCTCATCACACAAGGACATTCAAGAGCTGGAGGATCTCTTAGAATTTCTGGAAAACAGATTCCAATCGCTCGAAGCACTCAGAGGCACAATCAAAAAGTCAGATCATCAATCGACAAGTCATAGGCAAAGGTTTCAAAATTACCATGCTGACTTCCGTTCCTGCAAATTGTGTGGCAGTAGCCATGAGATTTATCATTGCCAAAAATTCAAAGAGATGCCAGTACAGGAACGAAACGACCTAATAAAAAAGCAACGAATCTGCAAGAATTGTTTGAGACATTCAAACAACACAAAATGCCTGAGCAAGAAACTCTGCTTCAAATGCAAGAAACACCATCATACAATGTTACATTGGGACAATCATCGGAACCCTAAAAATGGCCCACAAGCACAGCCTGAGACGAGGAACGATACTTCCGAAACTCAACGTTCAAGAGAGCAAGGAAATGATGTCGGATCCCATCTAGGAAAAACTGATGGACCAGCCATTCCCCTCTTAGCCACAGCGTTCGTCAACGTCAAAAACAATAATGGGTACAATGAACTCATGCGGGTTCTCATTGACCCAGGCTCACAAGTTTCATTCATAACTGAAAGAGCCGCCAATACTCTAGGAATTCCCAAGGAAAAGCAACATGCAAATATAACAGGAGTAGGATCATGTAATGCTGGCACTTCGAAATGGAAAATTCACACCATAATGACGCCAAGATTCTCAAGCGACTTCGAATTACAATCCGAGTTATATATCCTACCAAAATTAACCAGCTCCATGCCTCAGCAGCCAATCAAAACTGAGGAAAATTGGAGCAATGTAATTCTCGCAGATCCGACTTATAACAAACCCGGAAAAATCGACATTCTCCTTGGAATCGATTTATACACGGAAATAATACTGGAAGGTGTTAAGAAGTCAAGAAGTGGCCTGCTTGCACAAAACACGGAATTCGGATGGATTCTCTCTGGTAGCACATCAGCTGGTCCACAATTTCAAATATCCAGCATGATTGCCACTGCCGAAGAGGAAAAACAAATAACTAAATTCTGGGAAATAGAAGAAGCCGACTCCTCAAAAATAAATAATGGAAAGGACAACCCCTGTAAAGACTTCTTCGAGAAAACCTACGCGAGAAATCAAGATGGCACATATACCGTGCGACTGCCATTCAAAGAAAAGGAAGAAATGTTAGGTCAATCAAAAAAGACCGCCATCGCCCGACTTTTGCAGATGGAGAAAAAGTTCGAAAGGGACGAGCAATTGGAAACAATGTACAAGGATTTCATGTGGGAGTACATTCAACTAAATCACATGATACCAGCGGATCAAATGACCAATAGAAGAAGATACTATATTCCACATCAAGCAGTGATAAAAGAGGACAGAGAGACAACAAAACTTCGTGTCGTATTCGACGCAAGCCAAAGAACCAGTACCGGAGTCAGTTTGAATAATCTATTGCATACTGGATCCAAACTTCAGCAAGACCTAATGGATATACTATTGAGATGGAGAAAATACGAAATCGCCCTAACTGCAGATGTGGAAAAAATGTATAGGCAGGTCAAACTGCATGACGATGACCAAAGATTTCACACTATTTTATGGAGGTTCAACAAAAACGATCCAATAAAAGAATATCAACTAACGACGGTTACCTATGGGACTGCTCCAGCAGCCTACCTTGCTATAAGGACCTTACACCAATTAGCTATGGATGAATCTGAAGAATTCCCAAGAACCGCAAAACTAATTCTTGAAGATTTCTACGTTGACGATTTTCTGTCTGGTGCCCATAACAAAGAAGATGCACAAATAATCAAACAAGAAGTGAAAACGCTTCTACGAAGGGGAGGATTCAACATTCGAAAATGGAAATGTAATCTAGCATTAAATGATGATGCGTCTCCCCAAGACTTCAACAACGGAGACGATATAACTAAAATTCTAGGGATACGATGGTCCCCTCTAACTGATAACTTCCAATACATCATTAAACCAACTGCAAATAGCACGAACACAAAAAGACAAGTGCTATCTGAAATCGCTTCGATATTTGATCCATTAGGTCTTATGGCCCCAATTGTCATCAAAGCGAAAATAATCATGCAGGACATATGGAAAACAGGAAAAGAATGGGATGAAGCAATTCCTGCAGAGATCCAGATAGCGTGGGACAAATTCAAAGAAGAATTACCAATTATAGAATGTCTGCAACTACCTCGATGGTTTCGATATAATCCAGATCAGCCCATTGAACTACACGGATTCTGCGATGCGTCGCAATCAGCCTACGGAGCAGCGATATATACAAGAACCATCTCAAAGGACAATGCCCAAACGACATTATTGGTAGCCAAAACGAAGGTCGCACCTATCAAAACCAAATTGACCATTCCACAATTGGAACTGTGTGCCGCTACCTTATTGGCAAAATTAATGAATCGAACCATTACGGCCCTGAAAATCGACGACATAAAATTGTATGCATGGTCAGATTCCAGAGTTGTGTTAGCCTGGTTACGGAAAACTCCGAGTAAGCAAAACGTTTTCGTTATCAACAGAGTCAACGAAATCCGTCGATTACTAGGTCAAGTTCAATGGGACTACGTGAAATCGGAGGAGAATCCAGCTGATCTACTATCTAGAGGGGCACTTCCAAGTAAACTTCAGAAAAATTCATTTTGGTGGAATGGACCTTCATGGCTTAAAACGTTCAGTAAATTCAGAACGATTGAATGGAATCCAAGAGAAATCATAATGAATAACGATAAATTAGAAGAACTAACGGTGCTCACCACCAACATAAATGAACCTCTAGAATTGCTAACAAAATATTCATCATGGAAAAAGACAAAAAGGGTGATGGCCTATTGCAAGAGGTTCATTGATATTTGCAGACCTAGGATCAAGACGGACTCGACACCAAAACGTTTACCGCCTTTCCTTACAACAGCCGAACTTCAATGGTCAAAATTGGCACTCATAAAGATGGTTCAGACAAAATATTTCCACGAAGAACTGAACAGATTAAACAACAATCTAACCATCAAAAAGACTGATCATCTGAAGACCTTGGATCCATATATAGACGAACAAGGAGTTCTTCGCGTTGGAGGTAGATTACAAAACTCATCAATGAGCTTCAACCAAAGACATCCCATAATTTTACCAACAAAATGCCATTTGACCGACATAATAGTCAGAAATGCGCACTATGAAACCCTGCATGGAGGAACACAGCTGACCTTGCATCAAGTCAGACAAGAGTACTGGATTCCGCATGGAAAAAACAAAGTTAAATACATCATAAGAAATTGTGTAACATGTACCCGATTTCGTTCAACACCATGCGTACAAAAAATGGGAAATCTACCAAAAGAAAGAGTCAACCCAGCCCACCCCTTCACCAATGTCGGGATAGATTATGCAGGCCCAATACAAATGAGATTATCCAGAGGTAGAGGATCCAAATCTTTCAAGGGATACATCGCCATTTTCATCTGTCTCGCAACAAAAGCAATACATCTGGAAGCAGTGAGTGACCTTTCTACAGAAGGTTTTATGGCTGCCTTCAGAAGATTTACCTCGAGACGTGGATTATGCTCTGCAATATTCAGTGATAATGGAACAAACTTTATCGGAGCTAAACATGTTCTTGACAAAGAATACCTAGAAGCCATAAATGAAGGTACACTAGAAAAGGCATTAGCAGAGGAATCTATAAAATGGCATCGAATACCACCTGGAAGTCCACACTTCGGTGGTTTATGGGAAGCAGGAGTGAAATCTATGAAATTCCACTTACGACGAATTGCAGGAGACAACAAGTTGACCTTTGAAGAAATGAGTACACTTCTTTGTCAAATTGAAGCATGTCTCAATTCACGTCCTTTCATCCCAATTACCGAAAACCCTCATGAATTAGACATATTGACTCCCGGACATTTTCTCATAGGAAAATCCCTCAAGGCAATCCCGGAGTCAGATGTAACTGAAAAGCATCTCAGCATGCAGGATAGATGGAGGTTAATACAAAAACTCAAACAAGACTTTTGGAAAAAATGGACATCGGAATATCTCTCCAGATTACAGCACAGGAACAAGTGGACAGACAAAAGGGAAAACATTAAAGTAGGCGATATCGTGTTGATCAAACAGGACAATATCAGTCCCAACTCTTGGCCCTTGGGAAGAGTGACACAGAGTCACCCAGGAAACGACGGACTAGTTAGAGTGGCTACGCTCAAATGTAAAAATGGAAAAGACATCACAAGACCCATAACCAAAATCTGCAAACTTCCAGTAGAGCAAGATATCGAGACAAACAATGAGACAGTCAAAATCAAACATTCGTATAAAAATGGCCTTATTCAAACATTGGTGATGGCAATGCTACTATGCTTAACCAATGCCAAAAACGCAAGAGCACACCACACAATTCACAATCTACCCCCGGGATTCTACGTGGAACATTTAGGCAAAGCACACATAAGTGGAGGAGAACTAAGACTGCTTACACCGTTTTCTCTCGGTCAACTTGAGTTGGACAGAAACAACCTCAACAGAACCGTTAAAGACTTTCAAGGGTTATGCACAACAGCTCATCAGTTGACAAATACAAATCACTGTCACGAATTCCAACACCACATCGCAGAAATGGAGTATGACAATATCCTACTTATCGACAGCATCCTACATCTATCTTCGAGATCCAGAAGGGGAATATTAGGCGAACTAATGACATCTATCTTTGGCGTCAACGACGAAGTCTATCACGACATAGACGACCTTCAAGAAAATCAACAGCACATCATAGACGTCACCGATCATCAGAGGAAAATTATGATATCCACAATGAATGATGTTCAGCAAATCGAACGAAAAATAAACCAAAAATTGGAACATTTTCGTATAAAATTCAACAATGGCATAGCCATTATCAATGAAATGCACCTATGGTACAAGCATGTTGACGAAAACACCATCAACTTACAAATTATCCAAAATTACCAGTTAGCGGCCAACTACTTAAAAGAAGTCAACAACAAATACACGAAGATCATAAAAATATGTCACGGTCAAGGTCACATTACGGATCTACTTTCGCCTAGTGAATTAGGTAGATTAATCCAGAAAGCTGAAAAAACTATTCCTTCGGACATGCACATATTGCTCAAACCCGTCAGCAGAATGGAAGTCTCCTATCATGCCAACCAGCTGAAAATAATCACCTTTTTCTTTATCATTCAAAGGCAAAGCTATGACATTATCAAAGTATTACCAGTTCCACTAAAGAAAAGCAAAAACGTATTCATAACACCCAAAGTATCGGATGGACTACTTGCAGTAGAATACAATAGCCAAAAATATTTTGAAATTCATGAACACGAAGTCAAGGAAGCTGTGAAATTACAAGAGGGATTGTACATTTATAATCCTGGAATGGTGAAGAACATGGAACAACATCCTAACTGTGTTATCCAGAGCATATACCACAAAACTGAGAGCTTCGACTGTGAATTCGTCAGCATGAGAGTTCAAGATATATTATGGAAGGAATTATTGAAACCAAATACTTGGATGTTCATCTCTAATCAATCCACCTCCGTCTCGAAACTATGTGGGGGAAAGCGAGAAGAATTAACCATCAATGGAACTGGCACCATTCACATTGGAACGGGCTGTCTCCTCAAAACGAAAAACATAATTCTTCGAGCAAAATTCACGAAAGAAATGACAGCAACTACAACATTCAGCAAACCAATCCCCTTGCGTTTATGGAAATTAAATCACCTCTCCTCTAACGGAAACATAATCGAACCCGAGAAAGCAATGGAAGATTTATCTGCAAATTTAACAGAGCATCTTGTTGAAGAAGAAGAACGAAGCCCACATATCTGGAGACATCTTATACATCCCCTTACTACAACCACGGTAATAGGAATCTCCGTGGCTGTCACACTAGCTGCAACATTTGTATGGATAAGATATATTCATCCACTTCTTCATGCTAGAAAAACCAATCGATCTGCCCCGAAAATTGAAGCAGAAGAAGAAATTCCGTTGAAGGAGATTGTACCTAAACCACAACCACGCCAACAGAATTTCGATCTCGACCAACTTTATGCCGAAGCGAAAACTGAGACCTAAGAAACAGTGAAATGAAGTTTCCAAAGCACAATCTCAGCAGTTCCTGACCCGGCTCACATAGATTATATTACCACTACAATTAGGAATCATGAACTCATAACAACATTGGGTCACAGTCCCCCCACGACGCTACAACAAAATTCATAGCATTTGGCCCTTGGAGTAATGTTCGAAATTCGAACATTTTCTTTTCAAATTATTCATAATTATATTCCTCGAATAATTATCGATGGAAAATTCCAATAAATTCAACGCTGAAATTCTCGTACGATCGAGCGGAAAACGCTGACTCCGAGGTAGTAAGTGGGTTACCTGTGACGAATGTTGTTTAATTTAGAATAGTATATAAGCTTAGCCTGTAACGAATAAAATTATCATTCACCAAAAGTTTGATCAATATACCTCACGGCAAACTGTGGAGTTAAGACTTCCCTTGAACTTCTGAGTCTGGTTGTTCAGTTTGCCCTTCAATCTTCAAGTGTTGTTTCGAGCACAAAGAAACAACATTGCCTTTGCTAATTATTACAGAAAATTCATACGAAATTTTGCAGAAATAGCTAATCCTCTGAATAAGTTATGCAGAAAATATTCTGAATTTCATTGGTCAGAAGAATGTCAAAGTGCTTTCGAAAAATTGAAAATCGCTCTTTCTACGGCGCCAGTGCTGGATTACCCCGATTTCTCAGATGACAACGAATTTATTTTGCAAACTGATGCAAGTGGAACATGCGCTGGTGCAGTCCTTTCTAACAAAAATAATAAGCCAGTGGCATTTGCCAGTCGACTCTTCAATAAATCCGAAACCAACTACTCTACTATAGAAAAAGAATTAGCGGCAGTAGTATGGGCAGTAAAATATTTTCGTCCTTATTTATTTGGTAGACATTTTAAAATTCGTACTGATCATAGGCCTCTCGTTTATCTTTTTAACCATTCAGATCCTTCTAGTCGTCTTACAAAATTTCGTTTGTGTCTACAAGAATATCAATATCATATTGAATATGTTAAAGGTTCAATGAACGGACCAGCAGACGCGTTGTCTCGAATAACTTCAACGGAATTAAATGAAATGAATCGGAACGTACTTGCTGTTTTAACCAGGGCCCAGGCTAAAGCATCAAGAAACCTTCCTAATTTAGAAAAAACTTCAACGAATAATCGGTCTGATCAACCAAATGTCGTTGAAATTTTGAAAAAACCCAATGACGGTAACGAATTAATCGTTCTCAAAAGAAACGATGATCTAAGTAGTTTTGGAAATACGGAGAACATATTGTCGGAAACAAGATGTGTATGTTATGAACCAAATACGAAGTTAGTTTATATCCACCCAGATACTCCATCGATAATCTCGCGAGACGAATTATTGAGAGATTTGGAAGAATTATGTAGAAGAATGAATATAAACGAGTTAATCATAGCGAAAAATGAATATAATGCATTTATAGTGGAGTATTTTATGAAGACAATTGCTTAGATAAAATGGACCGGTCCACGAATTTGCATAATTACAGGTGTGAAAAGAATTTTCAATCCTGATACGAAGAAACTTATACTTAACGACTTTCATATTTTACCGACAGCAGGACATTCGGGAGTCCGCAAAATGATCAATAATATACGAAGATATTATTATTGGCCTGGATTATCGAATGATTGTGCCTCTTATGTGAAAAAATGTGCGAATTGTCAAAAACACAAGTTTAGTAAACCCATAAAGGAACCAATGGTAATAACACCAACTGCTCATTCAGCCTTCGAAAAAGTTTACTTAGACATTGTCGGCCCTTTAGAAAAAGATGACAATGGTTTTATTTATGTTCTAACTTTACAATGCGATCTAACGAAATTTGTCGAAGCATATCCTTTAAAATCAAAAGATACAGTAACAGTAGCAAGAGCTTTCGTAGATAGGTTCATCTTAAGATACGGTGTTCCCTCAGAGATTGCTACTGATCAAGGAACAGAATTCATATCCAATACAATGGCAGAGATTTGTAATTTTTTAAGAATATCTCATATAAAAGCAACTGCATACCATCATCAAAGCATTGGATCTTTAGAAAATTCACATAAAACATTAAACTCTTTTTTAAGAATACAAATGAGAAACTATGGCTCTTCGTGGTCTTCATGGATCCCATATTTTTGTTTCATGTATAATACATCGTATCATTGTAGCACACGATACTCACCTTATGAACTGGTATTCGGAAAAAAGTGTAATTTGCCTAATAATCTAGTGAATAGCGACACTGTCGAACCATTATATAACGCGGATTCGTATCCTCTAGAACTCAAATTCAGATTGCAAAAAGCACAACAGGATGCAAGGCAAAATTTAGAATCCGAAAAATTCAAAAGAAAAGTGATATACGATAGACAGATCAATCCGATAACATACGAAAAAGACGATTTAATTTTGTTGAAAAGTAAAAGTGGAAATAAACTGCAAAGTGTTTACGAAGGTCCTTTCAGTGTAATAAAAGATGATTCTCCGAACGTTTGAATCAGCAAAAACGGCAAAGAGTGCGTGGTTCATAAGAATCGAACTAAACCTTTTGTGCGCGAGGTCAAGGACAAGTAACAATTAAGAAATAAAACCTGAATGTGAGATCGGATATCCGATATCATTACAAGTCAAATGTTTGATGTATAGTTAAGCTAGGTTAGTACTATGAAGAGTAAGCAAAGTGGGTTCATTATTCTATTGTAATAAGGTTAATTAGTTATAGGAATTGGCATTGATAAAATTTTCATTTCCAAGTAATGAAAATTCTTCTTGAAATTCCGGGGAAGGTGTAGTGCATCTAATGTTGAAATATAAAATAGACGATTACTAATATTGCGGATGCAGCACCTTTCCCAATGTTCATAAATATATCGTAACAGGTGACACAGATACAGAAGTACAACGTACTCTATTGTGAATTGACATAGTTAGTAGTGAGTAGATGTAGACTAATAAATAGTTAAGAGGAGGGTATTCTTATTGGGAACCCTTACCAATGACCCAAGTTACTACAAGATTTAAATAATCTTCATTGGTAAAATTAGGCATAGTGATCGATTTTATAACTTAATACGAATTAACACCAAATTAATAGTAAACACAAAATGCTACTGAATAAAGAGGAATTTGGCAGATGTAATTAATGATATCTATCATTAAAAAAAAAAGAATGTAAAACATGGTAAGTTTTTGCATATGGTTCATAAGGAATTATTTATTTATCACTGGAGAGAAAACCGATGGCCGATTAGTTGAAATAAAGAGGTTTCCGATACAAATTCGAATCAAAATTCGCCATCTATTTAGGAACAACCTGTAACTTTTTTCTCTTGCATATTAGGGTAGTAAAATCTAAAACATGGTTTAAGTAACAGTTCCTGAAAATTTCATCTTTTTGGCGTGAAGGGAAAAGAAATAGCTGAAAATTCAAGACGAAAAACAGTTTTTTGTGAATAACTCAGAAAATATCCACTTTAGGGCAAGGGTGTGATGCATACACTCACATTATTTTTCAACGTAGATTCAATATCTGCCATAAAAAAATGGGGTTCTAATTTGAAAAAATTGATTTTTCACGATTTTGTCATCCCTAACTTTGAAAGCGATTTTTTCACCCCCTGTATCATGAATCGCGATTTTGATTTTTAAAGTGGATACATCAATCTTACATCTTGAAAAATCCCAAAAATGAAAATTTTCCATCCAAAAACCTCGAAGTTATTCTTGTTTCAGCGGAGCTCTATTTTCGATTTTTTTTCGAATTTTCCCGCTCAGAGAGAATTTTCCAACCAAAACTGAAAAATGTTACATCAAAATAACTTGAAATTTTCTAAGGAATCTATTTCTGCAATAAAAAAATGGTGTTTTAATTTGAAAAACGGAAGTTGACGTCATTTCCGGAAAAACCGGAGGAGCTCATGCCTTGAAAATATTTTAGATTTCATCAGCATCGTGAAATACTTATAAGTGCTGAATTTCATGAAAATACGTTCAGTAGTTTCCCGTATAAATATGGGTGAGGTTCCTCGTGAAAGACCCTGTATACATATATGTACAATATATACTCCACTTTAGGTTGAATAAAATACCACTGTTTAATATATTTGTATAGGTATAATATATATTGTGAAAAATAAAGTCGTTATTTGCATTGGCTACATTCAATTGCTCGATCTACTGAAACTCTAAATAAATATAAAAATGCGAAATATCTGGATAATAACCTCTTAAAATCAACAAAATTCAAATATCACTGCTCTCTCATAGCAAATTCTGTGAACCGGAATAAAACGGTATGGAATATTGTCAGCACATACACTGGAAAATCAGGTGAAGTTAATAATTCCTTTACTATCGATATTGATGGAATATCATATGATGAACTTAATAAGGTAGCAGATATATTCGGAGAATATTTCTCCTCAGTGGCTAATAAAAAATTAGACACATACTATGGTAATGGAATATCGCACTCCTGTACGGTATCTCCTCCATTAGTATGCAATTTCTTTTTCCAACCAGTCCTCAGTTTTGAAGTTCAGGATATTATAAAAACTCTGAAAAATAAAAAACGTGTTGGCGCAGATAGCATTTCAACGAGGATTTTGAAGAAGATTGCCCCAATAATAGGCGAACATCTTGCTCACATAATAAATATATCTATCACATCGGGTCAATTTCCAACTGCTCTGAAAAAATCTGTTTTTGTACCGATTTATAAAAAAGGAGATTTAACTGAGATTACTAATTATCGATCAATTTCAATTCTAAGTATTTTCTCTAAGGTTTTTGAGAAAATTGTTTTCAAGAGAATGATGTCGTATTTGTGTAGATTCAATATCCTTGATAAAGTCCAGCACGGTTTTAGAGTTGGTTGCTCTACTCAGACAGCCGCACTCAAGTTTGTGGAATCAGTTTACGACTGTCTTGATTCAAATTTGCATGTATCAGAAATTTTTTTCGATCTTTCATGTGCCTTCGATACTCTATCCCTTCAGTTCATCATCGAAAAATGTTATAATTTGGGCTTCAGGGGAATTTTTTCCGATTGGATGCATAGTATTCTCTATCACAGAACTATGTCAGTAAAAAACGATACATATTATTCTAGAGAATACAATATAAATATGGGTGTTCCTCAGGGCTCCGTGTTGGGACCTCTGTTATTTTTGTTGTTCATAAATGACTTGCCCCCTCATTTATCATGTTTACTGCTCATATTATTTGTTGATGACACATCTGTCGTGATAGCGGCGCGAAGTTGCGATGAGCTTCAGATTGCTTGTGAAAAAATTATGGCCGAATTCATATCATGGTGATTGTTAATATCGGCAAAACAGCTTGTCTTTATTTTGGTCTGCGAAATTGTGAAAGCGGATTTTTGAATATAGATTGCCTGGGTACAACTATTATTCCATCAGATTGTACTAAATTTCTTGGGATCTATATGGATCGAAGTCTTAGTTGGTCAAGCCATGTTGACTACTTATGCAAAAAAATTAATAATGCTTATTTCGCTATAAGTAGACTGAAAACTACCTTACCACCCAGCTCTCTTATCGATGTTTATTATAGCCTTGTTTATTGTCATATTTCATATAAAATTTTTACTCTGGGGAGACTGTAGTGCCTTTTCCAGAGTCTTTGTAGCACAGAAGAGAGTAATACGTTTGATATTTGATATGGACCATCGTGCATCATGTCAACCTGTGTTAGTGGCAAATAAGATACTGACGCTGCCCTGTATCTACATATTAAAATGTCTCATATACGCCAAAGATAATGAGACAATTTGGAAAAAACTTGCTAGTTCGCTTTTATTCAGTAAAAGAGTTTCTCTCTGATACCTTAATTACTTAGATGAATGATGATTTATCTGTAATATTTACATGACTTATCCTATACACCATTCTTGTGTCCTGAAGGATCAATAAATTATTATTATTATTAAATTTAATATCTGATATTTAATGAATTTAATAATACAACTCTTACAACCATTTGCATATATGTCACGTCTCAATTACACAGAATCAATCTTAATAGGAATCTAATTAAGGAGCGTGCGTACTTCAAAATATATATTTCGACCTTTAGGAGCGGTTCGCTCTTCAGGCGCATTCTAGTGGATTATAAATTTAAATTATCAAATAACAAGTGGAAATTTACGTCAAATTACCACACGCCTCCTTAAATTTACACTTTCTCAGAGAAACAAAATTGAAATTTGAAAAAGATTCACAAAAAAATACAAAATTTTTCAACTAAAATAGGTATTTGATTGACATAAACAATTCTATTCTAGATAAGTCTCATCGATTTCCTTATATTTATGAACTTACTTTTACATAGGCTTTTTCTTAGAATATCGGCAATATTCTTCTCAGAGATGACTTCAATCAGATCTATAAGCATAAAAAATACTATGAGCAAAACAGAAATCTGAATTGCACTAGACGAATGCATACATATTTGTATTCGCTGCAATTTTTATCACTATCAAAAAACAGTGTCATGAATATGTGCATGAAAGTGTATAATTCATTGCCTGTAAGCATACAAAGAACAAATACAGAAAGCCTTTTCAGAAAGCAAATACATAATTTATTAGTGCAATGTGAGCCATACACTATTAATGAATATTACCAATTTTGTGAACACCAATGATGGCGATTGATTTTTTTTATTTTTTGGCTTATGTGTAAATCTTTGGAGATCATGAAATGTCTCTTTTTTGACTTGTTTCTATTTTATTGTGAAAATCAATAATTGTTGAAATAAATATTTTTCTATTCTAATGCCTTCTTCATAATTTCCATTCACATAATGATACTGTACTTCAATATGTTTCGAGTTTTTAGTGAAATTCCCATACTTTGCAATTATCAAAGCTCCTAAATTATCTTCATACAATTTGATTGGTACATTGATCTTAATATTAAAAGTTTCACTTAACATATTTCTCAGAAAATTTACATCAGTCACTGCTTCTGATAGAGCTATATATTCTGCAAAAGTTGACGACTTAATTACTGTGTTTTGCTTATGAGTTTTCCAAAAAATTACATTATTATACATTCTGGTAACATATCCAGAGGTCGATTTTCTGTCTAAAATGTCACAGTCACTATTATTTTCATAAGTAAGCTTTAAATCTTTGATCCCATACAAATATTTAATAATTATGATAGCATATTTATAATGATTCTTACTATAACAATTCTGAAAACGACTCAAAGAGTTTACGCTGTATGCGATATCTGGTCTAGTACCAGTGCTAATATGTAATAGTTCACCAATTATATTTCTATACTTTATTGTCATGTCAATTTCTAATGCTGGTTCTAGTTTCAAATTTGTCTCCATAGGAGTCTCATATAGTTAAGCATTTATCAAAATATATTTTGGAAAAAGAGATTCTATATATTTTGTTTGACTTAATGTTACAATATGTTTCAGCATATCATTTTTTATTTCTATGCCTATATAAGTCTTTACCTCACCGATATCTTTCATTTTAAATCTATTCATTAATTTCTCTTTGACATCTGCAATTTCCTTTTGGTTTTTACTACGAATCAACAAATCATCAACAAATAAAAGTATTTATGTAATTTCTTTTCCAACCCTTTTCACATACAAACAATAATCATAATTGCTTCTTTGAAAACCTAATTTCGTTACAAATTAATTGAAACAGTTGTACCAGGATCTTGGACTTTTTCTCAATCCATACAATGATTTGATAAGTTCACAAACTTTATTTTTACCTCCTTCGTATCCCTTGGGCTGATTGATTTCAGAGTTAATATTACTATTAAGAAATGCTGTTTCGACATCCATTTGATCAATTTCGAATTTATTCTGACAACAATACGCTAGTAATAATTTCAAAGTCTGCAATTTAACCACCGGAGAATAAACGTTTTCTATATGTTCTTTTTGCTGAAATCCACGTACAACTAATCTGGCTTTGAAAATATTTTCATCTTTTTTTTATAAACCCATTTTACATCTATAACATCTTCTTGTGCTGGCCGATCAACTAACTGCCGCGTATCATTTTTAATAAGACTATAATACTCTTAATCCATTGCTGATTTCCATTTATCCGATTCAGTGCTACTAATTGCTTCTTCAAAACTATTAGGAACTTTAGTATCACAATATAATATATCACGGATAACTGTACTCATCTTTTTGTGGATGCTCTTTGGGTGTAACCTGTTTGTATCCCAGTTCTCAATAAATAAATAAATAATATATACGAAATTTGGCGTATTTTCCTCATAACCTAAGAACAGGAATTTTCGTCGTAGTCGATCGCCTAATTTCTAGAAATTCATTTTCCTCATTTTCTTTTTGATTTTCTCAGTTAATCTTTTCCTTATCTTTCATTTCATCATCTACAAAATTTTCAGAACCATTCTGATAATTACTAATATTTTCTTAATTTTCATTTTTTTTCTTCATCCAAATATATCAATTTCATTCCAGTTTCTATAACGTCAACATGTCGAGCGTTTAAAATTTTATTTTCTAGGAGAACTCTATAACCATTTTCGTTATAACCGACTAAAATACCTAATTTCGAATTGTCATTTCATCTACTTCCTCTCATTTGATCTGGTAAGTGTTAAAAAGACTCTACTCCTCTACTCGGCGTTTTGTTGAATACTATTTCGAATGGAGTTTTGTTTTCAAATGTATTAGCTAGGGTCCTATTTTTCAAATACACCGAAGCTTCAATTATTCCAGGCCAAAACGATTTACTTATCTTGCTTTGTCCATGATCGATCTATTATAACGCTCAGCAATTCCATTCAGTTCGTGTACATGTGGGGAACACGGATTTATTTTAATACCTTTATTTTTAGCGAATTCAAAAACATCATAATTAAAATTTTCTCTCCCGTTATCACAATGCAAGTTTTTTGTTCTCTTATCAGTTAAATGTTCAATTAAATTTACGTACTCACAAAGCATTCAAAGCGTGCTTACGTCAACATATATTTCGACCTATAGGAGCGGTTCGCTCTTCAGGCGTATTTTAGTGGATCACAAATTTAAATTATCAAATATATATATATATATATATATATATATATATATATATATATATATATATATATATATACAAAGAAGAAGTTTGTCATTTTTATTGTAATTGTTTATAAAATTGCCCTTTACAGTTGCCCTGAGGAAGGAACTAAATGTTTCCGAAAGCTTGGCCTATGAATAAAGAATAGATTAACCTTTGGTGTATTGATCGATATAATAATAATAATAATAATTGTCTTTATTCTCACAGAAGCTTTTACAACTTGAATCATGTGTAAATTATATTAAATTTTGCAAGAAAAGGCGAAGTCCAGATTTATGCGAACATAATATCTGCTCTACTTAACCTAATTAGATATGAGCAAAGAAACAATTTATGAAATATTATTATCGCTTATATCCCTTAACGATTTTGGTAGATTATTTAACGATCATTACTTGGAATATTTTATATATATATATATATATATATATATATATATATATATATATATATGGAAAAGATTCAACGGACATAACCCTCTGAAACGAAAATGAACCGTAGACAGCTGTTTCGGGCTTTCGGCCCTCATCAGTACGGTGAAAAGTTGGAAATTGAAATCACATAACGGAGTCAACACAAGGGAGCCAGCCGCACATTTGCGATTTCGGTTGGAAGACCCTGCATTCCAGGGCAACATCCAACGTCACCACGGAGGCAGCTTTAGCCACCTGCGTGACATCCGAGTCCAGGAATACAATATATATATATATATATATATCGGTTTTAGAACATCCTTCGTCGTTGTCCGATGCCTAATTTCCATGACCTTCTGTCACTCCTTTGGTTTTCTGCCAAATTTCTCACGTTCATGGCTTTGGAAACGCCCTCCATCCACGTTTTTATTATCAAATAACAAGTGAAAATTTACGTCAAATTCTTTTGAATAAGAGAGCTAAAATAATACAATAAATGTTGAAACAAAAAGAACCTAAGCTGTGGTAAAAAAAGGAACGGGGTACCATAACATTCTTCGTATGATACTATAGTATCATACGATACTATCATCACTAGTATCATACGATACTATAGAGCCAGGGGAAAAAACCTCAGCCGAAAAAACCTGTCTCCCCGTTAAAAAAAATAAAATAAAATTGTTGTATCTGAATATTCTATATAGAAGGACATCACGATTAGCAGAACGGCTCTTCGGAGGAAGGATTTCCAAACACATACTTCATCAAATTGATCTTAAATTTTCAACCCATTGCAAAAATGAGTTTGATATATTGTGTATGGCTCTAATGCCATCTTGGAATTTATAAATCGAACAATTATTAATTAGGTGTTCAACTGTTTCCTCTGATTCACCACATTCACAATTAGGACTATCAACCGAATTCCACTTGAAAAGCATGCTATTGGTACGACCATGACCTGTTCTTATTCGATTAAGAAGGGACCATATTCTCCTGGGAAGGTTAAAACCAGGAACTTTATTCGATGGATCAGATATTAGATCTTTATTAGATAAAGAACATACATCCCATTCGGATTTCCAGATTTCGTTGTAGCTGAAGTTCGAATTCAGAAAGTTTTTCGACCAAATAGGTTTACGAGATTTCAGTCTTGGAATTCTATTTTCTGGAACGTAGGAAAGTATCGGAAAAGAATCCGGAAATGAATTGAATTTATTCCAAGAATTCCAAGTTGCAGACTGTCTTCGAATATGGGGAGGAACTATATTTGATAGCACTGGTAGCCATTGAATAGGTGTAGATCGGATGGTTCCAGTAATTATTCTCATTGAAAAATTGAGCTGTGCATCGATTTTCTGAACATGAACACTATTGAGCCAAACAGGGCAACAATATTCAGCGGTGGAAAAAAACAGGGCAAGGGCTGCTGTGCGAAGAGTAGTCGGGTCAGCACCCCACGACGTACCAGCAAGTTTCTGTAGAATGTTATTTCTCGTTTTCAGCTTCATTCGTAAGTCATCCAAATGTGCTTTGTAATTCAGAGAGGAATCTAATTTAACACCTAAGTATTTGGGAGTAAAATTATGTTTCAAAGGAAAGTTCCCGAAAAGGACATTCAATTTTCTAAATTTTTGGTGGTTATTCAAATGAAATAACGAAACCTCGGTTTTATTCGGATTTGGCCACAAACGCCATTCGAAAAGATAATTTTTCAAAATTTTCAGATCAGTAGTTAAATTTTCCTCAATACTTCTAAAATCAGAATGACGGAAAGCGAGTGCAATATCGTCGGCGTAAATGAATTTTTCAGATGAAGTACAAGGAATATCGCATAAATATAAATTGAATAGAAGGGGTGCTAAAACAGATCCTTGTGGAAGACCATTGTCCAATATTTTGAATTTACTACTATTATCATCAACAAAAACACGAAATCTTCTATCCGACAACATATTCTCTAATAAACGAATCATCTTTCCACATTTAAGATGTGCATAAAGTTTATAGATCAAACCATCTTTCCATACCGTGTCGTAGGCAGACGATAAATCTATGAAAGCTGAACCTGTTTTTAATTTATTATCGAAACCTGATCCGATAAATGTGGTCAAACTGAGAACCTGTTCATTGCAATTTCTATTTTTCCTGAAACCGCCCTGACAATTTTGAAGAACATCCTCTATAGTAGGTTCAATCCTGATGAAAATCAACCTTTCTAAAATTTTCATAGGAACACTCAATAAACTAATTGGCCTATAACTACTCGCTTCGGAAGGATTCTTTCCACGTTTCAAAATGCCTATTACTTTCGCTTTGCGAAACTCAACCGGAAAATTGCCAGTACACAAAATGTTATTGTAAAAGGATAACAACCACTGCAATGCCCTTTTTCCTAAATGTTTAATAAACTCAAGATAAATTCCGTCGTACCCGCAGTTTAACGTGATTTCGTGCGTTTAATAGCTGCATTCAGTTCATCAAGACTGAACGGTTCCGATATACTTTCTACAGCTTGAGCTGATTTCCTAAATCTGTGTAATTTTATAAAGATAAAATAGATATCCTTGACTTTTAATGTTGAGGTTTCAACTGAATTAGAAACATCAACGAGTCTACGTGCTATTAATTTTGGATCAATTTTAGTGGATGTTATCACTTGAGGTGTAGCCTCACCTAGTTTCCTCGAAATATCCCATGAACTTCTACAAGAATGCGTGAAATTCATGCTCGAAACTACAATAATAAGATATATTAGATTAGATAGATAGATAAATATTTTGTAACAAATGTAATATACACTGAAAAAATTTGTTTGGAAATATTTCGTTGAGAAGTATCACAGGGATATTAGGACATGCGTGCTCGTCAAGTGATGTGTTTATTTCAAATAAATAGACTTTTCTTGAAAATACCATCTACGTTTGCGTCGAATGTAGTGTAGTGAGGATGCACATGCGCTCTGCGGTATCTATTTCAGACAACATCACATTCACTTAACATTCCGCCAGCTAATTTACGCGTTCCGCCTCGTTTCAACATTTTTCGAAGTAGCTGAGTGAGAGAACAGCCATTGCTCTTTGTAAAAGTTATTAATTGTTTTTACTGTTAAGTGTAAATTGTTAGTGCAGGTAAATGGAAGCCTGGCTAGTGAAAAACAATTTGTCACATTTGATGTCAATGTTTAGTGTTGATGCCTGAAAAAGCAATGGTGTACTATTTTCAACATTTTTTACAAGGTTGGATTAGCAACATATATTTCTGATCCCATAGTATCTGTTTTTGGACGAATTAAGCAAACAATAGTTTATGGAAACAAACCATATTTCATTTTATCAATGTTGAATACCCTTGGAATTGTGCAAACGAGTTTTCGCAACGCACAATAAATTTGAACTGAGTAAATTATTTATTTCCCCTGAATAAATATTTTTTTACCCAAAGAAATAAATATTTATCTTGGAAAATAAATTTTTACTTTCTAATAAATATTTTATTTTTTCGAAAAATTATTTGTTTTCCACAAAAACTTATTCATTTCATTCAAATGTCATATATACTAGTCTGTAAAGCGGTATTACTTCGGATATATACATCATACCCTTGATTCAAGATTTTATGTATTTGAAATGAACAAATAGGCTGAAGGACCTAAGGTCGATGGCCAATAAAGAACTGTCATTGTTAGATTTCTCGAATAATATTTCATCGATTGTCTGAACAGATTAAAACTCATATGGTCAGGTGATGGTTTATTCGAGGCTGAACTAATACTGAAAATATTACAATCTGATGGTAAGATAACATGTGCATGTGATGCATGCGCACTGATACTTATACACAAAATTTATTTGAATTTATATTCATATGTATTATCTCCACCCTTATGAATCTTACATGTCTAACTACCTATATAACACATCACTCAATTAGTCCGTAGGATGACACATAGATGGCGTTGCTAACTAATAATCTATATGATTTTTAGAAAGTACCAACCTTATAAAGATATCTGTCAAAATTTCATGACTATCAAGTGACGCTACTTTTGTGATTTTCAAAACAATGAATTCAAAGCAATTTCGTGTGTTGTTTTATCATTGCTTTTTGATGGGAAAAAATACTATCACAGCCAAAGCATGGCTTGATAAGTGTTATCCGGACTCTGCTCCATCGAGGCAAATGGTGGAGAAGTGGTTTGCTGATTTTAAACGTGGCCGTAGAGACACCGATGATGCTGGACGCTCTGGAAGACCAATTGAGGGGGTTACACCGGAAAACATCAGAAAAGTCCACGAAATCGTTTTGGAAAACCGTAAAGTGAAATTGCGTGAGATAGCTGACACCTTAAAGATATCAGAAGGCAGTGTTCATACTATTTTGCATCAACATTTGTCCATGAGAAAGCTGTTTTCAAAGTGGGTGCCGCGTTTGCTCATAGTGGACCAAAAACAACAACGTATCGACGATTCTGAAAGCTGTTTGGAGCTGTTTAACCGAAATAAACAGGACTTTTTGCGTAGGTATGTGACAATGGACGAAACATGGATCCACCACCACACTCCAGAGTCAAATCGGCCGTCAGCTGAGTGGACTGCAGCCGGAGAACCACGTCCAAAGAGGCCAAAATCGCAAAAGTCGGCTGGCAAGGTTATGGCGTCTGTATTTTGGGATGCGCAAGGAAAAAGAATCAACAGCGAATACTACATGGCATTAATGGTGCGTTTGAAGGAAGAAATTGCCAAAAAACGACCACACATGAAGAAGAAAAAAGTGCTTTTTTTCACCAAGACAATGCACCGTGTCACAAGTCGATCGTAACGGTGGCCAAATTGCACGAATTGGGCTTCGAATTGCTCTCACACCCACCGTTTTCTCCAGATTTGGCCCCCAGCAACTGCTACCTGTTCGCAGACCTGAAAAAAATGCTCGCCGGAAAGAGATTCAGCTCGAATAAAGAGGTGATCGCCGAAACTGAAGCTTATTTTGAGGCCAAAGTCAAATCGTTTTACAAAAAAGGTATCGAAATGCTAGAGCGGCGTTGGACTGATTGTATTACGCTTGGAGGAATGTATGTTGATGAATAAAATCGAATTTTGCCAAAAAAATGTGTTTTTCTTAGTTATCCTACGGACTTATTGAGTGATACATGTTACATCAAAATTCAAAATGTTTTATACTATATATCTAAAACTAATGCTATACAATAGGTTCATACATGAACTAATCTATTTTTCGGTTTTATACATCGCTTTTTTTTTCTTAATGCTAAAGGTAAGTCTGATCGTTTAATTTTGTCTGGTGAACGCTCTGTTTCCTCACACAACGGTATCGGGAGTTTTGATAAGTGATCTAATTTCAATTGATCCAAATGTTTCTTAATACAGCATCTCATTCTGTTTAAGTAAACCATATAAATAACTCTACCTAACTTTCTTCTGATAGTACCCTTTTCCCAATGTCTGTTATTTGAATAGGACCTTACTAACATATTGTCACCAATCGAAAATACTAATTTTCTGTTACCTTTGAAATATTGTTTTTGTTTGACCTGATTTCTTTCAACATTTTCGTACAACGACGTAGAAGGTTGTATTGAGCTGAATCTGTTAATTTTGTGTCTAAACATTAATTCCGATGGTTTCATACCAGTTATTGAATGTATAGAATTCCTATAATCAAATAAAAATCTCGCTAATTAATAATGTTTCTATATCGTTATGAGGAGAATCTAAAACTCTCTCTTAATAATTTTTCACAATTTTCACTGAGGATTCCGCTTGTCTATTTGATGATTGATGATAAGCTGGAGCATCTTTATGTCTGATATTATTTTCCGTCGTGAATTCTTCGAATTTCGTTGATTCTAGTTGTCTACCTTAATCCGTGACTTTTATTTTGGGTGAACCGAATGGTGCAAATGTTGATCTCAAAATTCTGATTGTTGATTCTGCTGTGATATTATTCATTGGAAATACCTCAATCCACTTCGAATGAGCGTCTACAATTATTAAAAAATATTTATTTTGAAAGGGACCGAGAAAATGTATATGAATACGTTCCCATGCCTTTTCTGGGAAGGCCAAGGATTCAACTCTGAAAATTGGGCATTTGGACTGTTCAACTTACAAATTTCGCATTATTTGACGCAAATCGTCAGGTATTATCACACGATATTCCATAATAAACATCCTGATTCTATAGATAACTCAAATATTTTGCTCATAAATGATAATAATAATAATAATCTTTATTTCTTCAGTTCAATATACAATGCATATAACAGAAAAAAACGACAAATAAACAATTCATTCAAAAAATTCAGAAATATAATAGCAATGGTTTGTATCGTTTGCCTTTATAAACTCTGGTTAGCCAATTTTTGGTTTCGACAAATTTCTTTATTGCTTGAAGAAATTTGTCCTTATTAAAAGAATCTCTAATACGATTGAAATTAATATTCACATTAGAATTTTCGATGAAATTAATGAAGTCAAAATCGGTAGTTGTGAAATCTATTTTGTCGGTTATCGGTAATCGTGAACAATCAGCTGACCTTCCTGCTTAGCTTAAAATGGCAGACTCGAACCTTCTTGTTTCAAATTGGAAGATTTCTTGCTGACTGCAATCCTGATGGCGTCTTCGAATGTTACGGATTCTGCTTCCTCGAAGACGATCTCGGACTGGTTCCTTTTCTAACCCCATGATGAATCGATCTCGCAACACCATTTGTAGTTCCTCGGAGAAATTGCAATGGACGGCCAGACTACGAATACGTTCTGCCCAATTCCTCAAGTTTTCCTTCGGTGACTTCACTGCATTGTAGAATTTGAATCTTTCCGCAAACACGCAGAGTTGACTTCCGAAATGTTTGTTGAAAATTTCAATCAGTTCCTTGAATGCAAGTGATTCTGGTTTTTTTGGTAGACACAAGTTGAAAAGAAATCTATAGGAATCTTTTGATAGAATGTTCAGAAACACCGATCTCTTCATTCCGTCGTCCACAATAATTGTATTCGCCTCGAAAAATTTTTTCAGACGTGGCTTGAAGATTGACCATTGCATTATTGCGCACGTCGAATTCTCGTAAATGTTCGATCAACGTGGTCGTACTTGGATTCACTGCGTCATTTTCTTCAGGCATTTTCTTGATCAATATTAGGATTTCTTGATTAAATGAGTGCCAAAACTAATAGCGCACAATTTTTAGAAACACTCGTCGCTAATTTGTTAGATTTCCCGAATAATATTTTATCGATTGTCTGAATATCAGATTAAAACTTATATGGTCAGGTGATGGTTTATTCGAGACTGAACTAATACTGAAATTATTACAATCTGATGGTGAGATAACATATGCATGTGATGCATGCGCACTGATACTTATTTTTTATTTTATTTTTTTTTTATTTTATTGATAAAGAATACATACAGGCTTTTGGCCCACTACAGTATTCACTTAATACTACATCACTTAAAATTACCACAGAATATAATACAATTATTCCAAAATAACTAAATGAGAGAAAAGAAAATCCCTTTTCGGGTTCAGTTTATAAAGTAGGTACAATAATTATAATAAGATAGTCAAAGTTTATTGTAAATGATGGATATACGGTAGTGCAAAAATTGATTTCAAAGTACTTTTCAACCTATTGCAATTTGTCTCAGCGAAAATGTCTATCCTACAACCCAGGATATTACATGATTGTAACATTCTATTCAGGGGGGAAAACTTGGCGCCGTTGGTTCGCCTAAGGGATAAATAGAATGTATCTGCCTGTCTTAGTTGCCGCGACGGAGTATGAAAGTTTATTCTGCACAAAATATCTGAATTCTCTAGATAACCATTTATTATCTTATGTATGAAAATAATATTATTCATTTTTCTACGATCTTCAAGACTGATTAAGTGAAAATGATTCAAACAGATGGAATAATTATTCGGATTTCTGGCTTCTAAATGAAGTCCTTCCTTGAAACCCAGGAATCTCAAAAATTTCTTTTGTACTTTTTCTAATCTCAGGATATAGGTGGTATAGTGAGAATTCCAGACTGAGGTGGCAAAGTTGAGTCTGCTGAATATATAGGTATAATATAGGGCGAGTATGGCATGTTGATCACTGAATAAACGGCATTGTGTCATTATATATCCAAGCATTCGATTAGAGGTCTTAACAACACCAATGATGTGTTCATCAAAGATGAGTTTTGAGTCGAAAACAACTCCCAGGTCTCTAATCATATTGGTTCTCTCCAAAGGAACTCCGTCGATAGTGTACTGGCTGATGATAATACTCCTATTTCGGGTGAATGACATAATACGACACTTAGTGTTATTCAAAAATAAATCGTTAATAGTACAAAATTCAACCAAACTATCAAGTTCCCTCTGGAGTCCTCGACAGTCCCCAATGCAATCAGTCTGCGCGAACAATTTCAGATCATCGGCAAAAAGCAAGAATCTACAAGTGGTGAAACATCTGCAAACTTCGTTTATGTAGATTAGAAACTTATACATAGAATTTATTTGAATTAATATTCATATATAACTCCGATAGTACAGTCCGTATATATAAAACAGTAGTAACACCTATACTCACATATGCAGTGGAAACTCGAGCGGACACAACAAAAACAAAGAATATGATGAGGACAGCAGATGTGAAAACATTGAGAACTATTAAAGGAGTAAGCTTAAGAGACCGAATAAGAAGCGACCTTATAAGAGACGATCTGAAAATTCAAGACATAGTGCGATTCACGAGATCTAGACGACGATATTGGAGGGACCACGTCGACAGAATGATGGAAGATCGATGGGCAAAATGGGCAAAAGATGAAAAACCAAATTCAAGGAGACGTCCCGGCCGACCTCCCAAGAGATGGCGCGAAAGCTGGACATCTGCTTCCAAGAATCTGAATAGTAGAAAAAACAAGACTAAGTCTTGAGAAAAGAGGAAGATGATATGTAATAGTTATTATTATTATTATTCACAAACAAAAGGAGGATATATATATATATTTCAAAATGGCCGTTACGTGCAACAAGTGTTCGAAAACTATCAGTCGTTATGATGATTCTGTTGCCTGTTCCAATAACAGCTCACATTTATTTCATGCACAGTGTGTAGATATAAGTGTTGTGGAACTTGAGTCATTGAAAAAATCAGGCTCTACAAAGACTTGGCTATGTGTTGAGTGTTCAACATTGGACATAACCTCTAAAAAGGAAACTTGGAAAAGTGTTTCTTCTGAAATTGACCTTAAAACGAATATTGGGTTGATAGATAGCATTGAGAGTGTCGTCGACAAATTCTTCAATCATTTGTTTGTCCCGATGGTCGAGAATTTGAAACACGAGGTCCTCGGTCTTCGTGAAGAGGTGGAATATTTAAGGGTTGAGAATACCAAACTTCTGAAATTCATTTTGAGTGATGAATTGAAATCATCATTCGATTCTGAGAGATATCCTGATGTTGTCAGAGCCAGGATGAAGGATAAACCTTCGGATGGGTTACCCAATGTCAATTCAGCCCCGAAAACTCAGTGTCAAATATCAACTGAATGTAAGAACACCAGCAGCTCAGTACAAACAATATTGAATTCTGAAACAGTTGGATCAGATTGAGACAATTCTCTGGACACTAGGGGTCGGTTTCACAAAACTTTAATTGAGCGATTAAAAATCCTTACGTAAATTCGAACCAATCGAATCACTCGTTTTGAAATTTCGACGAATCTCGGTGATTCCAATTAATTTAACGGTACAAACAAAGTTTTGTGAAACCGACCCTATATCTGTTCCAACTTCTTCTAAGTCTAAGAATAGTTCAATCGAGAAAAAAGACAATTCAAGCACCGCAGCCAATAAAAACAGTGGACAGCCTGAGAACATTTCTGAGGATGATTTCACTGTTGTAAAAAGAAAGAAATCTAGGCTTATGGATAGGGGTATTGTCGGTATTGGAAAGTCTGATGAAATGTCGATTAGGGGAATTCCAAAATATGGTTACTTACACGTTTGTAAACTTGATCCAACCCTGAAACCTGAAATGCTTGCTAAATATCTCGACAGCATTGGATTCCAAGGAATTTTATGTGAAAAACTATAATCAAATGGACCAAGAGAATACTCATCATTTAAATTGACCGTACCTGCACAAGAGTTTGAATCCATAAAGAATCCAGATCTATGGCCCGAAAGTAGTAGAATTAATCATTTTTTATTTCATCTAGACAAAAGAAAATCAATAGGACCGATAAGGAAAAATGAGTAATTTTGCATCAAAATGTCCAATCGCTTCGAAATTGCATTTTGAGGTTGGAGCAGTTTGTAAACAATCTTCAAGCATCCTTTGTTGCTGTCACAGAACATTGGCAGAGCGATTCGGAACTCGATGCACTTCATATGTGCGGTTTTAAACTTGTTTCTAAATATTGCAGGCCTGGTCGTCATGGTGGATGCGCTATTTATTGTAGGAATGAAATATGTTGTAAAGAACGTTCAGATTTGGTAAAATTCAGTATTCCATATGTTGTAGAGTGTTCTGCTATTGAAGCTTATATTTCTTCTAAAAAGTACTTGATTATGTCAATATACCGCCCGAATACTCATCCTAGAGGTGATATTGGTCTTTTCTTTGAGAAAGTGGATTTGATATTTCAAAGGCTTACATCTGAAAAAATTCAATTTATAATCGCAGGGGATTTCAACATAAATTTACTTTCATGTAGTTGGGAGGCACAAACTTTCATTTCACTTCTCGAGGGTTATGGCCCAACAAACAAAATTAACTCGGCCCGACGTTGGCAAAGTGCTGACATACCAGCAATTCGTGTCGGCAATGTGGCGGCTTGCCGACGCTGTTTAGACTCGGCATTTTTAATAAAGTGTCCGATCGGCCGACAGCCGCCCGAGGGACTGCTTCCCGACATATCGCTGCGGCAGTGAAAAGCAGAACCAGCGTTGGCCCTACGTTGGCAAAGTGCTGACATACCAGCCTTTTTGTGTCGGCAATGTGTCGGCTTGCCGACACTGTTCAGTGTCGGCATTTTGAATAAAATGTCGCATCGGCCCGAGCGACTAAAGCCTTGGTTTCCTCGAAAGCGGAACCGATAAATTTCGACCACAATAATGCGGCAAATGACGTCATAGATAACTGTACCTCTGCTGATAATGTGCATGGAACAGTTTTTTATGAGTCCTTTGTCGCATTATTGCGGTCGAAATTTGTCGGTACCGCTTTCGAGGAAACCAAGGCTTTACAATCGATATATCACCGCTTCTGTGAAATGCAGAACCAGAGACTAAGCGCCACTTTCTCAGAATGGCTACCCGCAACCTGATTGGTGGCTTAGAAACAAAATTCAGTTGATATACTTATAACATACCTTATTGATTTGTTTATCGAGTTTACTTACCTCGATGCTCATATGGCTTCAAATTCATTTGATATAAATATTCTTTCAGAAATTCCTAAAGGTGATATGGGTAATTCTTTTCTATTTTTTTTTTCCAGTATTAATATGTATACTCCAAAAATAAAATATAATTTGTTATCATATTTCTATTTCTCAGATGTAGTTCATATAATTCATAGTCGTAACTAGGATTGGGTTATTGGTGAAGTTACCAACCATTGATGAGAAAATTTGTATAAAGTAACACATTAAAAAAATTACAAGATTTTCGTGACTGTCGGTGAACCACCTAATGACTCAACTCTATTCACGCCAATGATATTATTGAGTTAGTCTCACTTGAATCATGTTAAAAGGGCAGTAGTGCAATAAATAACTAACTGAAAATAAAATTTTATATTGAAATAAAACCATAAATATAATTCTTCATATAACTACATTTGAAATATTTTATATCATATCGGAAGAATGAAATGTTATTTGTTAAAAAAATATATATACATATATAAACAGGGTGATTTTTTCAAGTGTTTCATTAGAAGTTTTCGAGGAAGGAATTGTAATACAAATTCAAGAATTGGCATCATCGTACTTTATTTTATTCCATTGATGCGAAAAAAACTTCTTACAATGAGGGATTTTGAAGATATAAACACTGATTTGTGAAATCTTTCTGACAAACAAGGATATAACTCAACAATCGCTTGTGTGGTTGCGCATATTATACATCAAATTAGTGTAGAATTGAAGTAAGAATTTGAATATGTTTGAATATACAAGGTGTAACATTTGAAAGAACGAAGTTAACATTCGTTTCCGATAAAATCGGAAGTAGATTCTACTCGAAAATATTTTACAATTCAAGTTTATGTACTCATAAATCAAAATGCAAAATCTTGAATTTGTATTATGAGTTCATTATGGCATGATTTATTCCCATGTTGGTGGTCAGTTTCGGCTGACGATTTCTCCTTACTGATCCGACAAAATGAGTTTTCATGATTTATTCAAGTTATTGAAATTAATGTCGAATATCATTTCAAATAAGTAAAAATTCAAAGTCATTAAATTTATGTAACAAACTTTGGAGTACCTTGAACGAGCGAGTAACAACATGTGTTCCAATACTTCTAGCCCATCCTTGTCATTTCTCCCTTAACAATTCAGGGAAATGGCCAACTGATGGCTGATCATCAGCCTCAATATTTTTCTTGTTGTTTCAGCATTATCTTTTCTTCCAACATAGCGAAATTCAGTCAACTGAAAAAACATAAAATATACTGGAGACTGAAGGTTTTTTGCCTATATTAAAATTGCTAAATTTCATCATTAGAGAATGTGAAATGATATTACAAAATGAGATAGTGAGCCAATTCAGAAATATAAAATTATACTTACACATATCTTGGAAAACTCATCATCTTTTAATTCTGTGTTGAATTCCTTAAGTTTTTCATACGTTTCCACAATTTTGGCATCTATTTCATATTTCCTGTAATTACCGGCGTGCTTCTTGGAGCTGCGACATCGATCATAGTATTGAATGATAGAGTAAATTAATAATGAATAACAGACACACAAATCACAAATGACTAATATAGTCAATATAGATCACTAGCATCAACCAGCTACACCACGAGAGAGTTAAGTTCATCCGCAAATAGGAACAAGAACGTCGTGAACGCGTTCTCCATTCTTCGACGACAGCGGGCGGAGAGAGCAATGGCGGATGTTTCATTTGGGTTTTATAAACCTCGAATAAAAATTGATCCCGCGAAATTCAAAATAGTGCAGTTCAACGTTGAACGCGTTACTAACGCGTAGAACCGACGTCGATCCGATGAATATAAAACAGCGAAACACGCTCGTCTAATAGGCAAGCATTGCCGACGTTGGCTAGATGCTTGTATTTCAGCATGTCTTTAGCTGCGTGAACGTCGTCACCGGACCATCGAAGTTTCGACACTGTAAAAAAGCAGTACGCACATTACCGACATTGCCGACACGAGTCCGACGGTTTGCCGACGACAAATGTTTGCTGGGGGTGCTTGTATAACGGTGCAAGAACCTACTCGAGAAACTTCTAACTCTTCTACTTGCATCGATAATATAATAACGAATTTAAGAGATTATGAAACTGAGGTGTTTCCTTCTCATCTATCTGACCACACCTCTCAAAAATTTTCATTCGATATCTCTCAATCCGCACCGAAATCTGCGAAAAAATACATTGTGCTGATTAACGATGAAACAATGCGGATGTTCCTGGAACTGTTGTCTGCCGAAGATTGGAGTAGTCTCACCATGGAGGAGAATCAATGCGATGTAGACTGCCTCTTGGATAACTTCTTCAACGGGTTTAGGAACATTTTTGATTCGGCTTTTCCTTTGAAAGAGGTTAGGGTTGTTGATTCTCCCAAGAAATATTTTGACAGATCCCCTCAAGTAATTGAAATCAAAGATAGATTAGATTACCTCTACACCGTTTCCCTTTTCCGACCTGAATTTAATTATCAATACAAGCAGACTAAGAAGATTTATGACGGTATACTCTCAAAAAATAAAAAAGATCATATTGAAAAACTTATAAATAATTCTGGTAACAAGAGCAAAACCGTTTGGCGAATAATAAACGAGTTAACTGGCCGAGGAGGTGAAGGTGTAAGTAGTTTAATTAAAACAGATAATCCGTATGAATTATCCAACGCTTTCAATAAACATTTTATTAATATTTCCTCATCAACAACAATAAATAATCCTGTTTGCTCATTAACATCTAATGTTCGACCTATCCATCGTAACTCGAGAACATTTTTCCTTTTTGAAATTACAGCTGAGGAAGTTATCCGCACAGTGAATGAAATGAAAAATAAGACTTCCTTCGGATATGATGGTATACCAATGAGGTTATAAAAAAGTCCATTGAGTTAATTGCTCAACCATTGGCCTATATTATTTACACATCTTTCAGAGAAGGCATTTTTTCTAAGTCTTTGAAAATTGCTGTTGTTAAACCTCTTTTCAAAAAGGGAAGTTTAGATGAGCTCTGTAATTATCGTCCCATAAGTTTGTTGACATCTTTCTCTAAGGTTTTCGAAAAGGTTATTGTAAATAGGCTCCTAAGTTTTTTCAACAATCATAGAATATTTTCAAAGTGTCAACACGGGTACCTAAGATCTAGGAGTACCGAGACTGCAATCTATCAGCTGATCCGATCTGTCCTTCGTGCCTTGGAGGATGGTGATTTTCCTGCCGATTTTTTCATAGATTTCTCCAAGGCATTTGATTGCGTCGTGCATGAAGATCTAGTTAGAAAATTGTTTTTTATGGAATAAGAGATAAACAGTAGGATTTTATAAGGAGCTATTTGCGGGATCGTCAACAGATGGTTTCTCTAGTGATCCAGGGTGTAGAGTAGGTCTCGTTGGATGCGGAAGTGTCGGTGGGAGTGCCTCAGGGTGGTATTTTCGGTCCATTTCTATTTTTGGTCTATATCAACGACCTACCAGAAAATATTTTGGTGGAAGAGCAATCTCTGTCTGTTCAGAGTATTTCATCTGTTGCGGGCATACATGAAAATAAAGAATATATAATTCCGGAAAATCATTCATCGAATTGTGAAGGGCAGTCCGAGGGGGAAGTCGTCATGTTCGTTGACGATACTAACCTTCTGGTGGCGACATCTGGTATTTCTGAGGTTCCGAGATGGCAGAAAAGGGATTTCATGATATTTCGATTTGGTGTAATTCGAATAAGATAACTATCAACTCAAATAAAACGGAGTGTGTTGTTTTCGTTACTTCTCATTCAAGAATTCATATACCTGAGAATATTGTTCTTTCTGGACAAATTGTCAATGTTTCCACCAGTACTAATTTCCTTGGTGTGATTATTGATCATCAACTAAGTTGGTCTGATCACATAGACTCATTGCAGCGGAAATTAAACTCGGTTCTCTACACACTCCTGATCTTGGCACTGCAGTCAGACCCTGAGTTGCTGAGGACAGTATTTTTCATATTTTAATTCCCTCATGTCCTATCGCATATTGGCGTGGGGTAACGGTTCGGATGTTTGGAGAATTTTTCTGGTAAAAAAAAGGCTCTCAGTGCTATACTTGGTCCGACAGCTAGAACATCTTGTCGTGGACATTTTAAAAGCCAAGGTATGCTTACGACTGCCGGGACATATATTTTCAGGTGCCTGCTTTTTATAAGAGGCAACTATGATCTATTCCGGGAATTTGAGAATTCCAATAGAACAAGGCGCATCCACCCGTTTCTATTTCCCAGGTGTTCACTCACATTGACACAGAAAAATGTGGAATACATGTGCCTTAAACTATTCAATAAACTTCCGAAGAATTATCAAATTCTCGAAGGTAATAAGTTCAAAACAAAAATTAAGGGATTATTGATAGACTTGGAACCGTACGATATCAGAGAGTACTTAACATATAATTTTCAAATCTGAGCGTTTTATTTTAGTTCAGTTGCTTTGTGTACCCTGGCGTATTTTCTTTTCAATATTGTTTGATTATGGAAAAAAAAATATTATTATTATTCTTAATTCAAAATATGCTGGTATTATATGAGCTAAGCTAGAAAGAGAGGGAGATCTAGTTCCGCAGATTGGTGACATCTTGAAAAGAAAATTTAAGATTATCATCAAAGATTATAAAGTATAAAGTAGGAAACGGCCATATATCAATAATAACAACAACCGGCTACGATTTTATATTGTTAGGAACTCTGAAAGTTTAGATGGCGCTGAAATCAAGCTTACTGAAATTAAATTTCGACTTTATCGAGCCTAGAAAATAACACAGCAACAATAAGAAAATTTCAAAATGTGAAATTTGGTATCATAAAAATTAAAAATTATGGATGTTAAGAAACGTTGATACATGTTGAATGGATAATGCAGTCGAATTCACAACAGAATTTCTCAATGATGTCAACATTTCAGACTTTTCACCACATGAACTAAAATTGAAGAAATATGCGTTAATAATGTTGTTGAGTAATTGAGACGTATCAGAAGGACTATGTATCTTATAGTGTGAGACTCATTGTAACCAGTCTGTGCAATCACGTTAAAGGCAAAAAATGTTACTGGTGAACAACGCGGCAAATAGGAATAATAATAATAATAATAATAATTTATTCATGCTAATACACAAGTGTTTACTCACGTCAAATGATGAATCACTAGAATAACAAAGATATAACAACTACAATTATTCAACAATAGGATAACTATCTGAAAAATATTCTTCCAAGGAACACTTTCGTAATAAAAAATTCTTTATACAATGTTTGAATTGATTCAATGGCAGCACCTTCATCGCAGTTGGCAGCTTATTGTAGAGTTTAGGGCCATAATAATTTACACCGCACCTAATCCTATTAATTCTATGGAACTCAGTATAAACATGATCCTTATTCCGAGTATAGTGATCGTGAATACCCTCAGCAGTCCTATACTCATCAGCATGTGATCTCATATACACAAGACAATGTAAAATGAAAACACAAGTGACTGTTAAAATATTTCTACCTTGGAACACTCTTTTGCAATCCTCTCTATAGTTGAGTCTACCTATCACCCTAATAGCTTTTCTCTGTGATCCAAAGAGTCGCTTTATATTAGCATCACGGCTCCAACATAAAATAGCGTAGGATATTCTCGATTCAATAAAAGCATGATATACCGACAATAACACAGGTTCAGAGACAGGTCCAACCAACGTCCGCAAAGCAAAAACACTCGATATTCGCTGACAAACCATTTGAATGTGAGCCCTCCAATTCAATTGATCCTCCAAATAAACACCTAAAAATCTGATAGGATCTGACGGATTCATTCCCTCCAAATCTCTCATTGAGAAGTACACAATTTCAGTCTTAGCTGCATTAAGACTTAACTGATTACTATTGAACCATTGAGAAACTACAAAATATATATTCTCCATAATAAAAGTTATTTGCTCCCTTGTTGACGCTTTTCTCAAGACAGTCGTGTCATCAACGAATAGGACATAATCAGAACCCGGTTCACAACTCTCAAGATCGTTTATGTAGATAAGGAAGAGAAGCGGTCCTAAAGCCGATCGCTGCGGCACACCCAAATCAACATCCCGAAGGCCAGACAAACCCCGACCAGAATCCACTCACTGTTTCCGACCAGTCAAGTAGGAATCTATAAGATCCACCGCACATTGACTAAATCTATAAGCTCTTAACTTGTGGAGGAGAACTTCCCTGGACACGCAATCGAACGCTTTGGTCAGGTCACAGAACAATGCGCCTATATATTGACCATCTTTAAAACCATCATTGATCACCCTCATAAGCTTTGCAATGGCAGCTGTCGTTGAGAGTCCATTTCTGAAAGCGAACTGAGACTTATTGAAGAAACATTTTTCTTCGAAATAGGATGTTATTTGGGCTTGCAATACCTTTTCTAAGATTTTAGAGAAAATAGGTAAAATCGATATTGGTCCATAATGATTGACTTGGTTTACTGGACCTTTTTTGTGGACGGGAACCACTCGGGCTACCTTGAGAACATCAGGAAAAACGCAGTCTTTTATGCAATCATTTATTAATTTAGTAAGTGGGCCGATTATTTCATCAACAATAAGTTTTATGATTTTACTATTGAATCCATAATAATCACAACTTTTTTTATTGTTTATTTTCATCAACAAATCTCTAATGTATATAAGAATACATAAGAAAATTTAAAGTGAACATCATTGAGTTTTGATCCCAAGGAGTTACAGTATTCAATCACATAATCAGCAAATGATTTATCAGATGGCGGTAAATTCTTAACAATATCATGTGGTGTTTTGATGAAGAAGTCATTGAAATCATTGGGGGATATATCAGTCTTATGTTCTATATTTTTCTTCGAGAGGTTGGTACAATTTTTCACTATATTCCATATGGACCTAGGAGCGTAATTATTTTTCTCTATTTCAGTATCGTAATGAGTTAATTACAGTACTAAAAGTAGTGCTGTAATGAAACTCATTACAGCATTGTTTTCAGTTATATTTTTCGTTTTATGATTGTCAGTACTGACCTCCGATCGAATCAAGTTTCGAATCAAATCAATTCAAATTCTGTGATCTGTCAAATTTCGTATGTCACACCAACTGCCAAGATACAAAACAAAAGTCAGTATTCTGAATTTTCATTTGAATTCCGAGAGGTTTTCACAAAAATTGACTGAAATAGAGAAAATACCGTCTAATACTCGTTGCAGAAGGCAATTCCAACACTCATGCTATCGAAAACTCGCTCCTTCGTCGCTCGTTTTCGAACTTCGCATTCGTGTTGGAATAGGAGCTCATTCTGCAACTTGTTTTAGAATATACTATTCTGGAGGTAGTTATCATTTGAGCTTTTCTTAGCTTTTTTGAGTTCACTGCGATAAAAATTTTGATGATCTCTACGCATTGCGACTATATGGGGAGAACGAAATATTCTCTCAAGTTCTCGATAAAACTGTAATCTTTCCCGGATCCTCTTCAAGTCATCGGTGAACCATGATATGGGACCGTATTTTCGAGATCAATCGAAATTTCTCGTATGCGATTTATTTCGAATGAAAAATATCGCACACGATTCGAACATCGTATTTTTGAACCATAGTCGAAAATGTATTCGTATACGATGAATATTTGTATTGGCAACAACGGAAATTCGATCATTTCATTTCTCGCTCCAAAAATTCGGTTGTCACTTGTTGTCAGTGATCAATGACTTTTGTCGAATTTGAAGAAGTTAGTAGATCTTAATCAGGAAAATTATTGGGGATTCATTGGAAATGGAAAGTGGAAAGAAAAAATATGCAGGATTCGTTTCAGCTGGACAAAAAAAGGGATTGATTGAATTTATGGAAGAACATCCGGAATTAAAATCTGGGAAATTTACGAAACAGTTCAATTATCAGACGGCACAGTCCTTATGGAAAGAAATTACAGAGAAATTAAATGGTCAAATAGGTGCAAAAAAAAAAAACTGGAAACAATGGCGCAAGGTATGTATGTGGGGAATTTGGAAAAAATCGTTTTGCATTTGCTTTTAAAACATACATGGTAGAAAACTGATACATTTTTTCTACTTTTTAAAAAATCTTCAATATGATCTTTCGTTTTAGACATGGCAAGATATGAAATCTAGTGCCAAAAAAAATACGATAATAAAAAATCATAGACTGGAACTGGAGGTGGATCCACAACTGACATTAAACTCACCAACGATGATGAGAAAATCTTTAACATTATTGGTTCTCTGGCTGTGGAGGGTGATCCTCAAGTATCAGAATCATCAAACCATTTCGATTTCAACATTGACCCTTTGGAATATGTATTCAGTACTATGGAGAAAGAAAATGTTGAAGACAATACAGAAAAAGAAAATTTTGAATTGCTACAGAAAAAAAAAATTAGCAGTCAAGACAAAATGGATATTGAATTACATACCCCAAATATCAATGAGACAAAGAAAAAAGAAGATGAAATATTGACATCAGGAAGTCGTAAGTTGAAACATTCAGCTGTAAGAGTTCAGAGGCTAAATAAAAGCATAGAAGCAAACGAACAGCTTCTTAGCCTAACCTCAACCAAAAATAAAAATAGAGCAGAATATTTAAGGGCGAAAATTGACCTTTATAAATGAGATGTTGAGTCCAAGGAATCCATTGCAAAAAGTTTGGTACTCTTAATAAACCACCAGTAACAATTAAAGTTATTTGCTTAACTTGACCATGTTTTTATTTGTGAATTCTTGTTTGATATGTAAGTGAATTTGTTTAGTTTAGGTCATCTTATTCTTTTTCATGAGTAAAGTGATATCTTGTTTTAATGTGATATAAATAAATAGATGTTTTGTAATCCGTTTCTTTTTACCTTACCCAAATATCAATAAAATAATTGTAAGATCTATGAAAGGATAATTAAGTAGAATATTGTTTTTTCAATGATTTAATTTGAAAAAATTGTCCTACATTATAATCCTCATTACGAAAGGCTATAATTAATTTTGGAAGTGAATCCTAATTAATTATTAAATTTTGCCATCTTCTTCCTGCCATAAGTTGATGATCTTCATTTTTATTTCCATTAATATTATCATCATAATCAATTTCATCAACTTCTTCATCGCCCGGTTCAATGCAGCTGTAGTAGGGTCATAATGTATCACCCTATGCTTCAAAAGGCATCAAAATCTCATTTTCCGGACTCTATTACACCTTTCTATAATGAACCTAATTCGTCTGAGGCTTTTGCTGCATTCATAACGTTTCTTTCAATAAGAAAATTCAAGCCTGACATCATTCACAATACATTGATAATAAAACGCCAAACTGACAATTCTACAGAAAAATATAAAACCGTATGCGAAGTTTGATATTCGAATGGTGCATACCCACTCGAGTCACCGCATGCGAAACAAATCGTGCACGAAGCCTTCGAAAGTGATTCGAAAATACGGATAACCGATTTTCGTGCGAAATTCATCCATTTTCGTACGCGAGTTGTACTCGAGTGATCTCGAAAATACGGTCCATGGGGAGCGCATCATTGAAATGTTTATACGATCGAAGAGGGAAAGCAAGATCTACGCAATTTTTCAAAACAATCAAAAACATCTCAAACTTCTTATCTGTTGCTATATTTCCATTTTAGACAAAATCCCAACAAACATCCCTAACCAAAAAACCGAGTGAATACAAGCCCAATTGGGTGAGTGGTCTACAAAACAAACAGTAACTTTCTGTTCTCTCTGCGCAGTACAGCCATCTACGAATGAAGTCTCTACACCCAAATGGTCTGAAAATCCCAAATCAATCACACACCCATCACACTCCTGAACGCTTGTGAAAATATTATCCAACCACGCATTCCCTCTAGTAACTGCTTTAACGACACTGTGAAGTCCATATAAAACAGATCAAGAACTGCGCATTTATCATTACTGTCTCTGAGAAAGTCTATATTGAAATCCCCTACAACAAAAACATTGAACTTGATCAAATCTATTCTATCAAGAATATCCGTGATCACCTCTAGAAATGTTTTGAAAATAACCTGGGGAGGTCGGTAAACTGTTATTTTAATCACCTTCAGCAGATCAGACTGAATTGCACAAACCTCAATCACCATTTCAATCGATTGGGAATTTATTTCGTTTATGGATTCAAAGTCTTTGACGTGAGAATTTTTAACAGCAGCTGCCACACCACCATGAATATGATGCCAGCGTGAATACGAAGAAACGATGGAATAATTATTTATTTTAATGTGCTCAATTTCCTGCTCTGACAGCCAGTGCTCACCCAATAAGAGGATCTCATGATCCAAACATTTGGACTCTATTTCTTCAATTTTATTACGAATACATTGTACATTAATAAATAAAATTTTTACAATATCCCCAGATTTTATTTTTTCAGATTCTTTCCTCCTCTCTGGAAAAAATTCTGAAAATTAAAAGGTCTTAATAACGCACCTGTTGGCCAAAAGTCTTTGTTATTCAACAATTCATAAATTTCCCCACTAGGAGCACCTATACTGAAAGCCGAGTTTGAACCTAACGTGTTTAGCTTCTTAACAACAATATCTTCGTGGCCATTTATATGGCTCAAATAAGCTGAAATAGCATCTTCCGAAGTATCACCCGCAATTCTTCCAAGGTAAATCCACTTTTTTCTTTGTGCGCCAATAATGGTAGGTTTTTCTTGTTTAGGGGCACCCAGACCAGTACAAATTGTTCCTTTTCGAGATTTGTTTTTCCTAGTTACAGTTTTCCATTCATTATTTTCAACCAATATCGAATTTAATTCATTTCTATCACCATAAGATGGTTTGTTATTAGATGGTATTCGTTTACCTTTTTTAGAATCGATATCTGATTGAATATCGGATTCCACTTGTTCAGTATCATTGCTGCCAGTTGACTGTAGAACACGTTGCGGTCTCTTCTCTGATGTGTTATTCAGTTTTCCTCCTTTTTCCTTTGAGCTGTGTGATTTAATTGAAGGAATGGCAACATCGCTCTTCTTGATTTCTTCACTAGCAGATTCTTTAATAATTTTCAGCAAATTTTCCTGGGATGAAATTGTAATTTGCTGATTCGAAATGGATCTCTCCATCTCAGTAATGAGTCTTTTCAAACAATCAATTTCATAATTAGCGCACTTTGATTTACCTTCAATACACAACAATTTGCATGCCAAGTCCGGATGATTTTGATTTGTTTCACCATTTTCACTATTAGTGTCCATAAATTCGAATTCAATAAGTTTTCGTGTTGATTCACTTACTTTAGTATCACTTGGTACTTTCTTCGACAAAATTATCTCAATTAATTTGGTTTTCGTGAGTAGATTTAACTCGCGTAACGCTAAATCGTTTCCGGCCATCGCGACTGTTAAAACAGTGATGTGTATTGAAGGTCTCTCCTCTTTTTTGTGTTACGTACGTGCGATGATGAGTTATTTTATCGCATCTGTTCTTGTGCAGAATTAATTGTGGATTAATTGTCACAAGTTTAACACGCATTCATATATCCTTGACTCGTCAAAAGAACAACAGGGATGCAACATGTAGCGTAATCAATTTCCCGTGGGATCTGCATTTCCCAAGGGAAATCTTATGAATCTGTTTCATTTGACTTTCGAAAGCCGTGGTCTGACAAAACAAAAACTCACCGAAGATCGGTCAAAGCGGGTACTTATTATTTAAACGAGCCATTTTTGTATATTTATATACTAGCTGGCCCGCCCAACTACGTCTGCCCAAATCGGCTATTGAAATTATTGTTATTATTATTATTTATTATTCCAATATCATCCTCAAACACGAAAAATTCTGAAGAAGCCTAGATCCTAATTGCCACACCGCCTAAGAGAACCGATTGTTTTTCCGTAACTATTCATTGATATACGTCTAACCTATACCTAAATAACTGAAACTACAATCCTATAATCAAATAATCAGTCAATTCTCTCAACGTATGGGCCCTCCCGTGACGCGGTTTCTTCGGGGGTCCGTTACGCAAGACATTATTCGTACACATCAGTTCTACAACAGCTGATAATAGTATTGCTTGGTTGACGTACTTCGATATTTCACAGTTTCACCTAGTTGCCTAAAATCGATCGAAACTACGGGTCATTTTTGCATATCACCCTAAGAATAACATGTGTGATTCGCGACTACGCGACGTATGTACTTTGACGAATGGCCCTTATAGCTCTGAGAAGCAGGCATTTTTTCGACTCACTTGATATTTTCTCATTGTTTTATGCTGAAATAGCACAAAATGTTTATAAATTATGTTATTCGGATAGATAAACTATATTAATGTGAAGATCCATCTGAATCCGTTCGGTAGTTCTCACGTGAAAGAGTAACAAACATCTTCACATCCTCACAAACTTTCGCATTTATCATATTAGTAGGATTAGTAGGATAATCAGGATCTCGGGAACGGCTCCAACGATTTTCATGAAAGTTACAAATTAAAATTTTCTGTCCAAGGAATCGATTTATCAAGGTTTAAGCTCCAAAAAACTCAGAAATATGAATAAAAATCGATTCAAAATGACGTTGCAAGAAATCCGATGACAATCAGAGCAACGAAACTAGGATTGTCCTCAAGCTCAAGTTGGTTATTCGTGGTTATTTCTGAAAGGCAAAAAAGATTTCACCAAAGAGAGTCAAATTGGAACTGATAAAAAAGAACAAATATTTAGGGCCAATGACCTAGATCCTTCACCCTAAAAAATATTGAAAATTATATTCTTTCAGGCGTTAGTACTATTATTTCTATTCCTTAATGAAAGAGTATGTTTCGCCTCTGAGAATCGGAAACAATTGGCAGCCATATTGGTAGACCTTCTTGAACGCCTTCATTTTGCATTAATGATTCTTTCTTTCCTTCTTTATGCAATGGTGTCAACACAGTATGTGGTTCGGTCAGATTCGTGACGTCGAGAGGTTTGCGTAAAGTTTTCGAAACCTGAAGGCTCCATGATTAGTTTATTTAGATGCCATGGATAGAAGGTGTTTCATACTTGTTTGTTATTTGTCTTGGTGACTGCTCAATACTCAATAATAAATGAGGCACTGGGTTTCTTTCGTTTATTTCATCTATCGTCATAACCTACATCTACATACCGCGTACCATGTCTGTCTAATGTCGCAGAACACTCTATGTTCCACCGTTGACTTATACAGGGTCTTTCACGAGGAACCTCACCCATATTTATACGGGAAACTACTGAACGTATTTTCATGAAATTCAGCACTTATAAGTATTTCACGATGCTGATGAAATCTAAAATATTTTCAAGCCATGAGCACCTCCGGTTTTTCCGGAAATGACGTCAACTTCCGTTTTTCAAATTAAAACACCATTTTTTTATTGCAGAAATAGATTCCTTAGAAAATTTCAAGTTATTTTGATGTAGCATTTTTCAGTTTTGGTTGGAAAATTCTCTCTGAGCGGGAAAATTCGAAAAAAAAATCGAAAATAGAGCTCCGCTGAAACAAGAATAACTTAGAGGTTTTTGGATGGAAAATTTTCATTTTTGGGATTATTCAAGATGTAAAAGATTGATGTATCCACTTTAAAAATCGAAATCGCGATTCATGATACAGGGGGTGAAAAAATCGCTTTCAAAGTTAGGGATGACAAAATCGTGAAAAATCAATTTTTTCAAATCAGAACCCCATTTTTTATGGCAGATATTGAATCTACGTTAAAAAATAATGTGAGTGTATGCATCACACCCTTGCCCTAAAATGGATATTTTCTGAGTTATTCACAAAAAACTGTTTTTCGTCTTGAATTTTCAGCTATTTCTTTTCCCTTCACTCCAAAAAGATGAGATTTTCAGGAACTGTTATTTGAACCATGCTGTAGATTTTTCACCCCTTCTTGAAACCGACTTCAAGTTACTATTAGGAGAACCATGGCAAACTCTCGCAGTTATAACTAGAGAAGATGCTCAAAGTTTTGACCGTTAATTTCTAGACATTTATTTATACGTCTCAGGAATGCTTCGTGCGTTGCTCTTCTTATTTCATCGGGAGGAAGAGATCTGCAAAAGTGTTTTAAAACCAAATTGAGTTTCAAAACTATGAATCTAAAAATCTAAACAAACCTGAACGCATTTCTGACTCGTTCTATGCAGTCCTCTTTATCAGTCAGGGGAGTTGAGTAGACAATATTTTTTATCCTACCCCAAACATAATAGTCTAAAGGGGTTAAATCGGGAGAACGTGGTGTCCAAAGATGTGAACCATTTTTCGCCAACCATCGATTTTCAAATAGCCTGTAGAGGATATTTGACACATTGAGTGAATTGTGTGGAGGTGCCATCTTGTTGATACCATAAGTCATTATGGTTCTGTACTAGCGGCTCAATTATTTGAGTCAATATGTCAGAATATCTATCTCCTAAGGGAGAACATTCTTTAAATAATGCAAACATGTGTAGTGTTCTATCTTACCAGTTAAAGTCCAATCATAAATTTGAACATCGAGAATTGCATTATTTTTGATGGCGCAAAAAACATTGAAACTCCAAGTCTCTTGAAAGTTCCATTGTCTGAAGTGATGGTTGTTCTCTTCATCCCAATAATGACTGTTATGCTTATTGAAAGAACCATTCTTTGTGAATTTAGATTCATCTGTCCAAATTATACAGTCCAAAAAGTTTTCATTCTCTTGAAATCGAATCATCATAGCTTCGCAAAACTCTGTTCTCCTGACGAAATCAGTTTCCTTCAAATGCTACCACCCTATTGAATTTATATGGGTGCATTTTATGTTTTTTTAATATTCTCCAAACACTCGATTGAGATAATCCCAGATCAATCTCGGCATCTTTGAGAGAATTTTGAGGATTCACACGAAAATATGCAAGAACTGTAATTTCGTTGTTCTCATCTTCTACTACACTTTTTTCTCTGTGTATAGTTTTCTTAACGAAAGATCCGACATTTCTCAAGTTTGTCATGGTTCTGTTAATGGTATCTCTCGTTGGTCTGGGTCGGTCAGGAAACCTCTCGATGAACAGTCGAATCGTTCTATCTACAACTTTATTACATTCTCCATGAAGTAGAATGAGATTTAAATAATCTTCATTGGTAAAATTAGGCATAGTGATCGATTTTATAACTTAATACGAATTATCACCAAATTAATAGTAAACACAAAATGCTACTGAATGAAGAGGAATTTGGCAGATGTAATTAATGATATCTATCATTAAAAAAAAGAATGTAAAACATGGTAAGTTTTTGCATATGGTTCATAAGGAATTATTTATTTATCACTGGAGAGAAAAGCGATGGCCGATTAGTTGAAATAAAGAGGTTTCCGATACAAATTCGAATCAAAATTCGCCATCTATTTAGGAACAGCCTGTAACTTTTTTCTCTTGCATATTAGGGTAGTAAAATCTAAAACATGGTTTAAGTAACTGATCCTGAAAATTTCATCTTTTTGGCGTGAAGGGAAAAGAAATAGCTGAAAATTCAAGACGAAAAACAGTTTTTTGTGAATAACTCAGAAAATATCCACTTTAGGGCAAGGGTGTGATGCATACACTCACATTATTTTTTAACGTAGATTCAATATCTGCCATAAAAAAATGGGGTTCTAATTTGAAAAATTTGATTTTTCACGATTTTGTCATCCCTAACTTTGAAAGCGATTTTTTCACCCCCTGTATCATGAATCGCGATTTCGATTTTTAAAGTGGATACATCAATCTTTCACATCTTGAAAAATCCCAAAAATGAAAATATTCCATCCAAAAACCTCGAAGTTATTCTTGTTTCAGCGGAGCTCTATTTTCGATTTTTTTTTCGAATTTTCCCGCTCAGAGAGAATTTTCCAACCAAAACTGAAAAATGCTACATCAAAATAACTTGAAATTTTCTAAGGGATCTATTTCTGCAATAAAAAAATGGTGTTCTAATTTGAAAAACGGAAGTTGACGTCATTTCCGGAAAAACCGGAGGTGCTCATGCCTTGAAAATATTTTAGATTTCATCAGCATCGTGAAATACTTATAAGTGCAGAATTTCATGAAAATACATTCAGTAGTTTCCCGTATAAATATGGGTGAGGTTCCTCGTGAAAGACCCTGTATGTACAGGGTATCCCAAATTGCTTGATTTTGACTGTTTTAGGTACTTGTAGACTAGATAGGTCCCGACTACCTCCGAACCCCCCGTAGCCATAACTTCACTTCAGGGCATTCGTCTCGATTTTACACGAATTTTAACCCAAATCAAGGTCCATATCATACTTTACCTTGTCTCTCTCAAATCCTAATATAATATTCAAATGTACATATCTTCTACCTCCATATATCCCCTGTATGTATAACAATTGATGATTGTTCTCTAGGAGTGACTTTGAGAGAAATAGTCTCGAAGTAAGTAGTAGCATACGCGTAGGTCCCGCACAACAATTCTCACGTTGAACGAAACAATCAAAAACCAAACTCCTGGCATATTGGTATTTCGCATCAGTTTGCCGCCCCCTCCGGGTGGAACGCCGGCGCTTGCCGCCTCCCGGGCGCTCCTGGAGCTTGCCGCCTTTAGTTCATCTAACACCGGGCCAGCGGCAACATCCGGAAAATCGCGGGACTCACAGTTGCCAACCCAATTCCGCGCATCCTCCAGAACCTTACACCGCGACTACGTAATGGCCTCGATCGTTATCACCTGAAGATGAACATTCGTCGGCGTGGAAACATGGCCTCGTAAAAGTGCGCGGTTTTCGCAATGGACCAGAACAACTGGCTGTAAAATTACGAAATGAGAGAGTCATTACTTCTCTATCCATATCAGCGGTGGCGAAAAAAAATCTTATTTCGATCTTTCTGTGAATTTTACCGAAAGTAACCACTTTCAATCGATTCAATCCTTTCAACAAGTCTGTATTTTCTTCAAAGAAGAAATACACCAAAGTCTTTCGCATTATGCTCTGTGATCCGCAATGATAAATATTTACATAAAGGAAAAAATCCAGTTGCTTGCAAATTGAAAAAAATCATTGGTGCTTCTTAGTTGCACGCGAAGATATTCGCATCGCACTCTAATATAATACGGGTATTAAATAGTAAACATTAGTAATCTAGGTTAAAATTGGGCGAGATAATATTTCTTGAAATTTTGATCAATTCGACTTATGAATATCGTTTGATTTTTCGAAATGTCGAGTCCCGGTAGTAGTGGATTGACCGGTGTGATACCAAAGCAGAAATCTAGAAGAAAAATATCTTTGCCATGGTTTCGACAGGCTTCTGTAGCTAAAGCTCATCCAACATTAACGAGGCAACACACCATAGATACACCGAGTTCCTTTCAAGCCAGACTTCTCAGGAGACAACCCAGCCAAAATGCACTGGTTAATGCCCTTTTTTATTCTTTTATTCATACGAATATTGACTTTTTATGAGGAAAACAACCCAAATTCCTTTCATTTTTACTCCCATATTCGTCTGAATATTTGCTGATTGCAGACTTACTCGTACTTAAATTTTATTATTGAAGTAATGTGAATTATTGAATATTATCCACATCATACAGGATTTTGGAGGCGCTTTCTCTAATTCACCACTTAGAATAATCTCTCGCTATAGAACCCTAGATACTGAAATATTCCATCTTTCAGTTCACTATCATCCTTCGAGCTGTTTCCATTAGAGCTTGTTTCCACATTTTTCCTAGGATTTCAGCTTTTTTTTTAGTCTCCCACAAGTCGACTTTACTATAAAGAAAAAATGAAAAACCAAAAGAATTCTTTGCGATACCGAAAACCTATAAATTGATGGTATTCATTTCGATGATTACTATTTTCAATTTATGTATGTTTCAAATCTACTCTTTTTTTCAGAAAGTCATATTTACGGGTGCAAAATAAGGATATATTATAAAATATAAATTCAAAAGTTTGGTATTAACCTAACTCTCCAAAAGTAATTTTTTATTCATGATATTTGGAGTATGTACTAATTATTGGAGAGTTGTTAAGTGAAAACATGAACCTACAGTTTTTATACAAACATCATTGGGCACTATTTTCCTGTGCAGATGAGCGTTTCTAAAAACTGAGTTCACAAAACAATAAAAAAAGCCATTCCTATCATCGACAAATCGTGCAAAAATTAGAACAAGGTGATGAAATTCCAAGCCTGATTTATTTCAACGGATCATAGGCCATAGAAGAATGATTTTTTGGATTTGGTTCACCGATGAATGAATCGCAATTTACTAGGGATGGGATTTACAATTCGCTTAATTTGCACGGATGGGTTCAAATAGTCCAAGATCAATGATTAAAACAAATATCAAGTTAGATTCTCGATGAATGTTTGCTGCGGCATTTCCAAAAATCGTTTGATTGGTTCTCATATTTTCGAAAATAGGTTGAAAGCAAGAATTCATAAGAATTCTTCACTTGCACACTTTTTTACCAAAATACCCTACTCTACTCATTTCGGTAGAGTAACTGTTTACACGTTGCTAGTAATTTGAGAGGATAGTTCGATGAGCCCCGAATCACATGGAAGACTAGGAAGATGTACTATCCTCTCCTAAAACCGGGCAAGTGACTGTTCACATTTGTATAGTAAAGTAATAAACCAGTAGAGTAGAGCGAGAATTTGGAGGTGGGGATGGGATAGTCGAGTGTACTATTCCACATGTTCTATCCACTGTACTCTACCGTTACTTGCACGACCTGTTTACATTGTGCTAGTAGGAGGATAGTTAATACTCGACCACTCTACTCTACCATTTACTCTACCAATGTAAACGGCACTTAATTATTTTTATGGGGAGCGCTTGAACTAGAAACTAGAGGTTTGTGTTAGGATACGATCAACCTTCATTTCAGAATTTCCATTCTCAAGAAGCTGTCTATAATTTTTTGTGAAGTGTCTGATGGGGAATTTTCCGGTTGCGGTATTTTCTTACTTATTTCCACGTACACAGTTTCAAGGACTTTCAAAGATTTTTCAATTCTGCTTAATACCCACCAATAATATCAATCAAGGATAAGTCGAATCAAAGAAATCATCAAAATATTTGGAAACATTTATTTTCACAAAATGAAAAGGAGACCACGTGAACAAACAGAAATATATTCTGAATTCTTTTAAGGAGTTTGAAATAACTGCATACGTATTTCAATCATAGAATGAAGACGAGTAATTATATTCAATTTATTCAACAATTTTCACGCTGGTATAGCTTTGTAGAAAAGCTGGGTTATACCACCACCACCTATTTATTTCTTAAAAATAATGTCGTCGAACAAAGGGGATTGTAAAAAGATGAAATTTTCTCAGAATGATCCGAACTTTGTGAAAATTCAATGCAAATTTGTATAAAAGTAATCAGAACTTCGGAATATTGTCAGATCTTTCAGAGATCGAAAATTTTGTCGATTAGTATAGTCTAAGATCCCAGGGCCCCCAGACGTTACTTATTTTTGAAGTAACGAATTTCACAGTATAGATATTCTTATATGTGTTTAATAGTGTGTGCATAGTCGCTATCTTGGCTAGGCGGCCCGTTCACAGGTAGAAGGTAGAAAAGATAGACAAAAACATACCGAACTTTTCTTAAATTCGAAGAACTGATTTTTATATATGTCACGCAGAATATTATGAAAAATAAATATTTCATATTGCCAGACAGTTTTCGTGGGCCGTAATTCTTCCCAGACGCTCCAAATTTCAATAAAAAAATGACAGGTTAGAAACATTGTTGCGAAATGGCCAGATTCAGCACTTTTGTTAAATTTGAAGCACTGATTTTTATATATGTAATGCAAAATATTATAAATAAATAAATATTTCATATTGCCAGACCGTTTCCGTGGGCCGTAATTCCTCCCAGACGCTTTAAATTTCAATAAAAAAATCACAGTTAGAAACATTGTTGCGAAATGGCCAGATTCCGCACTTTTGTTAAATTCGAAGCACTGATTCTTATATATGTAACGCAAAATATTATAATAATAATAATAATAATAATAGCTCGTTATTTAGTAATTATACTATTAACAAGATATGAATAATTATCAATTTACAAAAAAAAAAAATTACTTGAATTAGATTATAGACGCTCCTTTATATATGTTGTCAACAATTTTTCAAAAGACCTATGACTATTAGAACATCTAATTTCTTGAGGCAGAGAATTATACTCAACCAAACCTTTTACTAATGTGGAACCTGTTGCCAAACTGGTACGAAAAGTATCAACAAAAAAGTTATCTCTAGATCTGGTGTAATGGTATTGAATTTCAGAAACGAAATTCATATTTTTCGACAGATAATTTGGAAGAATGCCATGCTTAATTTTATTAATTAGGTTTAACGTTGTATAAACAATTCTCTGCCGTACACTCATCAAATTTAGGGCCTCTGACATTAATGTGATGGGTGTTCTCCCACCACAGGCTAAAACAACTCTCATTCCTCTATTTACAATTTTTTGTAATCTATTGAGCTTATTTGAGGTCAAATTAAACATGAGTGACGAACAGTAATCGAAATGTGGTAATATAATCGAATGAAATAACATATTCCTAGTATTCATATCAATCTTGAAACTGATTCTCCTCAAAAAATGTATTTTCTTAGCCATCTTTCTCATGATATAGTCAGAGTGCAATTGAAAGTTTAAGTTTTCATCCATTATTACGCCTAAATACTTGATAGAATTCACTTTTTTTAATATAATATTGTTTACTGATACAATAGGATTACTATCTATTCTCCTCAGTTACCGAACATCATGACATTAGACTTATTTAAGTTTAAAGCTAACTGATTATCTCCCAGCCAACCAAACAACGCTTTTAGATCCTCATTCATCCATATTGTCATTATTATAAAAATAAATATTTTATATTGCCAGATCGTTTTCATGAGCCGTAATTCCTCCCAGACGCTCTAAGTCTTCAGGGGATCATTTTGATACTTTTTGTGGAGAGCCAGACCAATCTCAAGGGCCAAACATTCTGCCAGACACAATCAAAATTTTGTTAGGTCCTTAGAAACTATTAATTTTTTTGCCTACAAAGTGTATGTTTTCAACATCAAATTATGGTAATGACAATTTATTATTATAATTATAACAGAAATAAAAAAATTTAATCTTTTTCATCTTAATCTTAATCTTCATTGTCAGCTTCACTCGATGGTTAACTCGTACCTGGCGTTTTACAATATTTTTATTGATAGAGGTTTCGTAACTATGGGTTCTTCGAATTTCCTCAAGTTGGTAGAACCTGCCTTGTGGGCCGTAATTCCTCGCATACACTTTATAGGCAAAAAATTCATAGTTTCTAGGAATAAAAATTCTGATTGTATACAGGCAGAATATTTGGCCCTCGGGATTGGTCTGGCTTTCCACAAAAGGAATTAAAATTCAAAATTGAAGACTTTAAATGTAAGAAAAGTTCTTTTTTTAATGAAATTTAAAGCGTCTGGGAGGAATTGCGGCCCACGGAAACAGTCTGGCAATAAAACGCGCGATGTCGTCGAGTAAGAAGGTTGGTGTGAGCGAGTCTCTACAATTAATAATTCCCGAGTGTGGTTATTGTAAGAGAACTATTGTTAAAAATAGTACAAAGTGCACTATTTGTACAAAAGTGTTTCATCCAAGTTGTGCAAATAAGGCGAAAAAGTGTTGTGATGAAGATATCTCAACTTCCGTTGAGAACGCCGGTGATATATCCCCAATGTCCGACGGTTTCAATAAGCATATATCAAGTGATTCCAATCACAAAGAACTTTTATTGAAAATCATCTTCGAGTTGGAAGCCAAAAATTCGATCTTGTTAGAGAACAATTCGTTGCTAAAATTCAAAATTTCGACCCTTGAAAATGTAATTGAAAACAAGAACACAGAGATAAAAAGTCTGAACAAAAAACTGCATTCAAACAATGATAAATATAAGGTAAACATGAAAACAGATGATCAGCCGATATTCAGTCAACCAGGAACATCAAGAAGTGACACGGTAGTGGGTACTGTAACTGATGATCAAGCGATTCCAAACAAAACACCGAAGGAAATAATTAAGTATGCTGAAACTGTTAAGCAAAAGAAAATAAACAAAACTCCTTTATTCGCAAACGGATCAACAGAAACTGCTGAAAAAAAGATGAATTAAGTGAAAGTACTCTCAGTGTACCAAATCAGGTGGATAAATCTGAATGGAAAGTGGTTTCTCGCAAAAGGCCCTCAAACAAGTGTAGTCGTCCCCTTGTTGTTGGGAGTTATTCAGGCTGTTCAACGGTTGAGGGAGTAGATAAATTAAAAGTTCTCCATGTTTCGAACCTGAAACCTGATACAACAACAGAAAATTTGCACAATTTTCTTAAGCAAAATTTCACCGTCGTTGAATGTGAGCAGTTAGTGTCCAAATATCCGAACAGTTATTCATCGAAAAAGCCCTGGATGGGGCTAATTGGCCTAATAAGGCAAGTGTTCGTCGGTTTTTTTACCCGAGAAAAATGAACGGTCCAGCAGATTAAGTACCGAGGGTTCTACTCAGTTTACTAATAGTGATGACAAATTCAAAATCTTAGAAGTAAATGCCCAATGCATCTCTAATAAAATGGATATTCTGGAAGTACTTATGGCTGAGAAAAATCCTCACGTCGTTAGTATTGTTGAACACTGGTGTAATTCTGACAAGCTGAGGACTATGGTGATTCCTGGTTATGTTCTGTCTGACTATTATTGTCGCCCTACCCGAGAGCATGGTGGTTCCTTGATCTACACCAGAACAGATCTTCAAGTGAGAAATTTGTGTGTGTCGAAATTTTCCGCAGAAATGGAATGTGAGGTGTGTGGAATTACAGTGATGGCTCATGGTTTTCGACTGGTCATTTTGAGTGTTTACCGGCCTTGTTCGGGTAATTTTGTAACATTTTTGGAAAAAATATCGCATTCATTGCAGTATTGTTCTGATATAGTCGATAAAGTTTTTGTATGTGGCGATTTAAATGTTGATTATCTCACTGTCAATTGTAGTATTCATAAGCAATTTGTGGATTTTTTGGAATGTTTTCACTTGAAAGTTTCATCACAGGAGCCCACTAGGGTTTTCACTGATGTTACTGGTCATACATCTAAGTCGAAAGTTGACTATATTTTGACAAATGAAGAGTCAGATAAATGTAATTTTGATGTGTTCGAGGCTCCTGTCAGTGACCATCGAATTCTCTCTCTTGAACTTTCCATTGCTTCTGATCTTTATGTTAGGCTTGAGTGTGGGCCAAAATTTTTAGAAATATGAGTCAACGCAACATCGACAATTTTGTTTCACATATCAAGTCCTATAATTTTCATGAAATTTATAATCGTGATCATATCGATGCACTTTTCAAATCATTCATCGAAATTATAATTCATTTGAATGTTTTTGCCCACTCATGAAAGTATCTAATGATCGTCAAAGTAAAAGGTGGATTACTCCTGAAATTATTAGGGCCAAATCTGATCTTAAAAATCTCTATTGGTTGCATGCTAATATGAAATGTCAGTACACTCATGATTTATATAAAAATGCGAAAGTTTCATACAAATCAATGATTCAATATTCGAGATTTAAATTTCACCATGAACTCATCGAGAGATCCAAAAATAAAAATAAAACAGTGTGGGGTATGATCAATGATTCTACTGGCCGGACAAGTAAAAGCCGCGTACCTATTTCGCTTGAGGTTGATGGTATTTCTTACTATGGTTAGCGGAAATATTCGGTCAATATTTTTCTTCAGTTACCGGTACTGCTCTCAGTCAATACTACAATAACATGTTGTCCACTGCATGTACTACCTCGGGCATGTTGTCATCAAACTTTTTTTTTCATCCAGTTTTCGGGCATGAAGTGGTTGAAGTTATTAAAACAATCAAAAATAATAGAAGCACAGGTGTGGATGCAATTTCAGCAAAAATCTTGAAAGCTATTTGTGTTGACATTGGTGATCATTTTGCACACTTGATCAACTTATCGATCAGTACGGGTGTTTTCCCAAATCTCCTCAAGAGGGCTATTGTTGTCCCAATTCATAAAAAAAATGATAGACATGATATTGCCAACTATAGACCGATCTCAATTTTGAGTGTGTTCTCCAAGGTTATTGAAAAAATAGTATTCAGCAGAATGATGAAATACCTTGACAAGTTTCACATACTTGACGAGGCACAGCACGGGTTTAGATCTGGCCGATCGACTGCTTCTGGGGCTGCTCACTTTGTGGAGTATGTCTATGGGGCACTCGATAGTGGTTTTTTTTGTGGCAGGTTTATTCTTTGACTTATCTCGCGCTTTCGATAGTCTTTCCATTCAATTTATAGCTGACAAATGCTATAATCTGGGTTTTAGAGGAATTTTCTCAAACTAGCTGAACAGCTTTCTAGAGGATAGAACAATGGTGGTTAGAATTGAGGATTCCTATTCAAATCAGTATGGTGGGAACATAGGAGTGCCCCAAGGTTCTGTCTTGGGACCACTTCTGTTCCTACTGTTTATAAATGACCTTCCATCTCATTTAAGAAATAAAATGTCTGATAATGCCACCTATCCTCAAGTGCAATCAGAAACTTGTAGGATGACGTTGTTTGCTGATGACACCTCAGTTACAGTAAAAGCGCAGAGTTTCATAGAGCTTCAGTTTGTATGTCAACATCTGATACAAAGCTTTGTTGAGTGGTGTCATAAAAATGCCATAATGATTAATATCAGCAAGACAGAATGCATCCACTTTGAACTTTCGAAAAAAAATAATAAAAAAAAAATAATTGAAAATTTAGCTTGTAGCATTACATCTGGCGATTGTACCAAATTCCTGGGAATTCATATAGATCGCAATTTGAGATGGGACACCCACATTGATGCGTTATTCAAAAAATTGAATTCCTCTTACTATGCAATTAGTAGAGTGAGAAAGTCGATTCCAAAACAATCACTATTGAGTATTTACTATGCTCTGGTATATAGTCACATTTCCTACATTACTCTTTCATGGGGAAATTCCTCAGAAGTGAATAGAGCTTTCATTTTACAAAAAAGGATCATTCGGATGATGTTCAATATTGCTCCCAGATCATCTTGTAGGCCTATCTTTATTGAAAACGACCTTTTGACTCTTGCATCAGTTTTTATTTTCAAATGCTTAATGTATGTGAAGGAAAATGAGTGCAAATTAGTTAAATTATCACAGCATGATTATAATACTGAAACAGGGAAACATTGTCATTTCCCAGACATAAAACAGCAAAATTTGAGCTTTCACCCACTTATCAATGTACCAGGTTTTATAATCATTTGCCTTCTCATTTTAAATCTCTAGATGTGAATAGATATAAGAAATCAGTTAAGGCAATGCTTCTGAGTGAATGTTATGATACTGTGAATGATTATCAGAGTGATACTTTTGAGAGTATCTAAATTATTGAACCTTTTTGACCTGTCCTATGCATACTTGAGATGTCACAGAGGATTAATAAACCATCATCATCATTATTATTATTATTATTATTATTATAATTATTATTATACAGAATATTAATTTTTTATAATATGCTGCGTGTTATATATGAGAATCAGTGCTTCGAATTTAACAAAAGTGCTGAATCTGGCCATTTCGAAGCAATGTTTCTAACTGTGATTTTTTTTTTAATTTAAAGCGTCTGGGAGGAATAACGACCCACGGAAATGGTCTGGCAGTATGGAATTTTTATTTTTTATAATATTCTGCTTGACATATATGAGAATCAGTGCTTTGAATTCAACAAAAGTGCTGAATCTGCCCATTTCGCAACAATATTTCTAACCTGTCATTTTTTTATTGAAATTTGAAGCGTCTGGGAGGAATGACGGCCCACGGAAACTGTCTGGCAATATGAAATATTTATTTTTCATAATATTCTGTGCGACATATAAAAAAATCAGTTCTTCGAATTTAAGAAAAGTTCGGTATGTTTTTGTCTACCTTCTACCTGTGAACGGGCCGCCTAGCCAAGCTAGCGAGTATGCACACACTATTTAACACATACATATAAGACTGTCTATACTGTTAAATTCGTTACTTCAAAAATAAGTAAGGTCTGGGGGCGCTGGGATCTTACTCTAGTAGTATGAACCTTCACTTCCTATTTCAATATGAACCCATGTCATTCTGAATGATAATTCAGTATCGAAAACTTTTTCTTATTTCGGAATCAACGGTATCAAACCACAATTGCAATTAAAATACTATAAAAACAGCAAGAGCATTTCAATTTCGAATTCAATATTGAATACTTCATGCATGTGGAAATAAATTCAATCGTTCTCCTATTCTTATCGTTATACCATAAAAAATGAAAACTCAATGCCCCTTAGTTTTATATCCGATATGAAAGCACAACCGTGGGCGGTCAAATACTTATTGGACAACAAGTAAATTTCGTTGATGAGTGTTTATGGTTCGGATTCATAGTTGATTCTACTTCGCTTTATTTTTCAGCTATCTTTCATCCACTCCTGAATGAAAGCTTTCTCCATTCTCATTCACATAAGTCTTATCTCTTGTCTGAAACAGCCAGTGTTTACCTAGTATATCGTACACGCATCTTCTTTGTGGTCTCCCTTTTCTTATCTAGGATTCACGAGGTCTCCGTTGTAACGATATTAGTGTCCATGCACTGATGTCCTATCTGGCTATGTGACTAGTCAATCTCCACTTGTTGACCACCATGGTATGCGTGATATTGGTTTTCCCTCTGATTTTCGGTTTCTGATTTTGTCTCCGAATGATATGTTGAGCATGGCACACTCCATTGCCCTCATGTTACTCTCAGTTTGAGGGCTGATTACGGATTTAATAATAATCATAGGCAAACAGTCCCTATAGTGACTTGGAATTTTATGTGTCCAATGTCGTCATTATGAAATAAATTAAAGAGAATCAAATTAGAGACTACAAAAGGTGTGCTAGTTAGTTCCGATTAAGATTGTACTGCGAGCTTGAATATACAGGAAAATGACGTACGAAAACTACATTTATGAAGATCACATAGGGTACTCCAAACAGCCTCATGTAGGTTATGTTATTTTTTTTATTTTTCAGAGGTTGATGAGGTGATAAGAACAAGAAAATATTTCAGACTCGTAACTATGTCTCCTGAATCCATTCTAGTTTTCGAATATGATTGCGCTCGTAAATTCATAATTTATATATACATATATATATTTTCAATAAATATAAAATCGAGATTGAAATCTCGATTCAATTTTTTCCGTGAGCAGATGGAGGTTCCTCTATCTGCTGAACTGAGAGTGGTTGGGAAAGTATTGATTTCAGTATTGAACGAAACTTTTCTTCGTATGTTCTTCGATTATTCAAAACAAAATTATATTTAATCTTGAGAAGGAATCATCGGTCTCAAAGAACAATGTGAATTTCAAAATTTATTTAATCTTTATTGCTACTTTTCGGCCAATTTGTGGCCTTTCTCAAGCTGAAAAACAGACGATATTCAGTGTCATCTGTAAAAACTACACACTATACAAACATGTATGGAACATCAGAGCCAATTAAAATTCAACAGTTTTGAACATGAACAATAAAAAACACGATACTTCAGAACAATGGAAATCTTAGTCAATTATCGTATATGTATATATTCTGTATACTATACACGATGCATGTCCTTACCTCAAATTAAAAAGTTTGTCCACATTAGTAGATTCACAAGGAAAAAGTGTTTGAGTTATCATATCAGAGCGGTCAAATTCGACGTGTTCGGAATCTTATTGTAACTGAATGATAACAGCACATGAAAAAATACGCAAAACAATTACCAACTCAGTGCAGATGACCTGACATATCTTATCTACGTTCATCATTCAAGAAGTTCTGGTAGGTCAAACTCAAGAATGCGATATCAGTCCTCAAATTTAAAGCCTTAGGGTCTTTTTTGATGCAGATTATTTCTTTGAAACCAGGTCTAAACCAATCATTTTCCTTGTCTAGAATTTTTACATTTGAAAAATTAAATCTATGTTCTGTCTCGAGTGCATGCATGGACAAGGCTGTTGTATTTCTATTATTATCACAATCACGGATGTGTTGCTTGATTCTATCATGTAAATATTGTTTCGTTTGTCCTGTATATGTACCGTCACAATCACCACAATTAATTTGGTATATTAGACTTGATTGTTTGTCTCTCATTATTTTATCTTTTAATTTGGAATATAATGTGGAGACAGTTTTTTTATAATAAGGGGCGACAGTCTGGTAGTAAGTTCTAATAATTCTCGACACTCCATGAAATAAACCAGGAGAGAATTATTAGAACAAACTTCTATATATTTTTGATTTTTCCAATTAAACAATATTCGAAAGCATTCAAAAACCGTTTCTTGAATTTGTTTGTCTACCGAATGATATGAATATATGATACTCGATATGATGTTACTGAGTAATTCTGTGGAAATTGCTCTCTTAGTTTTTGTGAAAAGTGTTCTTATAATGTTATCACAATTTAATGCTATATTTATGTTCAATTTGGTGAATATATTTTCGATTTGCCCTCCTCGACTTTCAAAGCACCTTCGAAATATTTTTGGTTTTCTATTTATTTTTGTGGTCTGTGGTGCTCAGGTTCTTTTTTGTTCAGAATTTTCCCGATGAATTTGGTGGGATATTTATTTTTTCCGAATGTATTTTATTTTAATGATGTTTTCATTGTAAGAAAGTTTGGGAGCTCTATGTTTTGAATTATTAATAATGTTTTCTGTCATATGATGTTTCAAATTGGAAATGAGTATTGGAAAATATATGGAAAATTTTTTTGGTACCAATCTGTTAATATCCTATTATTTCGTCTGATTAACATATCTAGAAGATGTAGTGAATAACTTTGTGATTCTAATTCAATAGTGAATTTCAAGCGGGCATGAGTGCTATTGAATGCTGCTGGGATCTCATCCTTTTTATCGAAAGGAATACACGTGAAATCATCAACATATCTTTTGAAAAATGGCATCACAAAACCCAATTAACAATGGCTAAATTTTGAACTTCCACCATTACTATTACCGATGTTACGGTGCCAAATTATTTCCCATACCCAGACCAAAGATTTGCTTGAAAGTTTATTCATAAAACACAAAATGACTATTTTCGATGCAATACGATTTTTTTCAATTATTCAATTATTGCTATTGCCAAGTAATGTGAAAATTTGGAGGATGAAAACAAGAAAATATATTATATCGTCGGTCCAATGCCAAAGACAAGAATGTGCTTTTTTGATGTTTCCAGAAAAACGCGTTTTAAAATTGAAGACAGTGGTATAAACAAAATTTCATTTTGTGGCACTAGGCTAGAAGTAGGGAGCGGATAAGTGAACTCTTTCTCAATTTTGGGATTGATACTATGAATATAATTGCGACAAACTGCACATAGGCGAAAAGCACATTCGTGACTTCGGCATTGGACCGACGATATGCTTTCATTAAGTCGTTGCTGTTGACGTCATGATCATGGATGACATCATAGTCCCAATACACACACACCGGTTCTTGGTCGGCCGGTTTCATGCCGGTGGTCCAAATCGAACGATGATTGGTGCCGGGGTAAATGCAAGGTCCCATTTACCAATCAGCGTGCGATTTGGATGACCGGCACGAAACCGGCCGACCAGAAACCGGTGTGTGTGTGTGTGTGTGTAGTGTGTATTGGGACATAGGGTCGCTGTGATCGATAATTTCAAGTGGGGCGATGTGGCAATTGCCTCTCGTGTGACACGTAAAGCTTTAAAATTCAGTGGTACCAAATTTACTTTGGTTTTGGCAAAATTTAATGAATACTAAAATCATAGATACGCATTCATTTGCTAAATGTTCTGTTGCTTATTTGGTTAATTGCCGAATACTGTGAAGTGGCTAATTTAGACGCCTACATTCTTTCACTTTTCCCTACGAGGGAATAGACAGCTAAAATTCGGGTATAAGGTGTTTAATTAGACAGTTATCAAGTACTTCGTTGCTCAGAATTCAAGTTTCACTATTTAGAACCCAGTAGAAAACTATTTTCAATGTACAGAGTTCGCCAATGCGAACGAGAATGGGAAGGACATTCTCGTTTTCTAATCTGAGATAAGTTAAGTGGCAGAAATAATGTCGTCACTAAACATTTATGAACAAGATTGGAAATTCTCAGTTTCCGTCTACTTGTTAACATCTTGGTGGATTGTTTCTCTATAATCGAGTGAAGCAAAGAAAATCAAGGGAAAAATGTCTTTTTCTTACATAATAAATTATATTCATATGGAAATCAGATCGCTTAAATGGAGGTGTATGTACTTCCACCAGTTAGTACTATATTAACTCGAATGTCATTCGATATTTTCATTCATGTGAAAAACGTGAAATTGGACATCCTACAAGTGTAACTACAAGTTACAAGTGGTCTTATTGGGATAGTTCTCGAAAGAGATCTTGACACTGTTAGTTACGTACGTGTTCCCTGTACGGGAATTCTCATATCACAAGTATACATTTACCTAACTTGGAAGGTAGGTAAAACATTATCTACAATTGTTGAAAATTCCGTATCAAAATTGTACAAGAGTAAACTTTATGCTGCAGAAAACGTTTACATATGTAGAGATTTTTCCTTAATTACTGGTGCCGTACGGGTCATTTTAAGATGGACTTGTAGCTACAGGTAGATTCTACACTTGTTACACTTGTACGGTTTGTGTTACGGGCCCCTTATTATACTTAACTCGAAAACTGCAAGCCATAAGAATGAAACTCTAAAGAACCGTTTAGGAAAGTTTAGAATCACATTAATGTCAAATTTTAAGCCAAGGGCGAGAAGAGGTGATCGTTTTTGTATTTGATCACGTCAATTTAAGATATTTGGTATCTAATCTTTAAAAATAAGGATTTCAAATTCGTCTACTCTGAACTTGTTATGCACTTTTTGTAGAAAGCAAAAGTTGCCTCAAAATTGCAAAAAAGGTATAGGTAAATCCGGCAAAAATGGACGCTTTTACATGTATTTGCCTTCTCAAGCGTTCCTAATATGTTGAAGTAGATGAAAATGATTATTGTCGAATGTGCAAAAGGACTTTTCAAATTCAGGCAATGGTTTGAAACAGATTCATTTCAGGAACCTATGTATCATGGTAAAATCTATAAACCCAAACAAATTTATCGAAAATTTTGAAATAGAATACACAATCGGAATTAACATGATAGTGATTACCTGTTTTCAATTCTATTTATTACAATGTATTCATTGAAAATCTTTCAAATAAACTGATCAAGAAAGTTCGGAACACACCAAGTCGTTTCGACCAATTTATTATTTTAATTCCCTATTTCCATGGATTAATTCGCATCATTAAGTCGAAGAGTTAAATTCGGATATTGCTGATAGATAACGAAAATAGATGGAGAAATAATTTCTGAATTATATTTAGCGTCCTTGGGAAGTTGAGATTACTGAATCGATAAAGTCTGTCCATCTAAAGCAAATATACAAACAGTTCGCTTTGATGTTTGTCTCATTTCGATTCAACTTCGGCGTCGAATGATAAGGCAAACTTACAATTTTATTTCCTTAATGTTGACTTAATGTTCAGGTTCATTTTCTCTTATTTTAGTTCACCTAAATCGTGGAAAATTCTTTCCTAAATGATCTCATCTTTTTCTATAGAGTATTTCATTCAGATTCATGATCAAGATTTCGACCCAATTTCATTAAACTGGATGTTTCGAACGCAGACATCGCAGGACGAGAGTTTTCTTAAAGTTTTTATTGAAATTCCCATTTGGTCAATACTAATGTATTGTTCTTTTTTATACCTCAACAAAAAAGTGAAATGAAAATGTTGATAAATTCAGGTGACGAATTTTGTTATATTCCTCACGGATAACGAATCAATAATGTGCTTTCTATATTTTACCACAAAAAGTTATATTTCTCTTTCTCAGTACTAAATCCCACGACATTATCGTAATCCTGGTTCCATCTCTCGAATATTCACCATGTGGAATCAACTTCCAACATCTGTTGTGGAAGCTACATCAGTGAACGCCTTCAAGAACAGGGTGGACGATTGGCGCTCTTCACGATGATCACTGCTCTCTTTTACTGTTACTTTTTTACGTTCGTTTGTTAATTTTTTAGAATAATTCACATATTTTTTTTTGGGTTTATAGGTTTGAACAACCTCAACCCTTGTCACTCATTAAATAAATAAAATATATTTTCTTGCGAATAGCTTTTTCCACGCACTTAATCCGAGCGTTCTCAGGCGCAAGCCATGCAACAAGAAAGATAACCAGTGGCGGCTCGTGACATCACGAGATGGTGAGGCAGGTGGATCAAAAAAAAATATCATTATAAACAATGCTAATATCGACCAATTTGTTCATATCTTCAGTTTAAAAAAATCTATTGTTATTATACACCGAAAGATGCGTTTTCGTATTTTTTCGACCTATATTACATTGCTCTTAATATAAAAATTGTAAATATTCAGTTTTTCCAACAAGAATCAGCGTGGAGCATATATTGAGGGATATGTTCTTGAAGCTTGTGAAAGAATATTAATTATAAATCGAGTTATAAATGTTAGAATTTGTTATCCTTCGGACAGGCGCACCTTATCTGTCAGATTAAGTGCATGGTTTTTTCTAGTTTCTCACTGCGGTGTTTGCGCTCGGGGGTGGGACTTTCTGTAGCTTCTTGATTTTATATCGCGATCATGTATATGCAATATCAACCTCCTCAGAGCGTTGATGTTAGTCGAAAAGAGTGCAATAATCTCCTGGATCGATTGCGCTCGATAACGTGAGTACCATAGAGTTTGATTTTTTCAGTATTTCTGGATGAAAAAGTTGTGTACTCGCGCTCCCAACAACCGAACAAAGGAACAAGTAAAGATATATTTCATATTTATTGCAATAGTACGAGAGCTAGTGAACCTTTTGAGTAACGGTTTGTCTGTAAGGCTAGAAATTTTTATAGCGATAGTTCCTAGCATGCTGAGGATGGAAATCATCGCCTGGCACCCCTCACCTCTGCACGTCATCAAGATCTCTATCTTTGAAAGTGTTGAAAAAATAAAAAAAATAAACTTGTTCCTGTAAGCTTGAAACTTTCATACGATTTTGTTCGTTCATTGTGAAGTTCAAAAAAAAAATTGACAGGCGATTGCGACGAGCACAAGTACCTGCCAGGCGACTCGAAAAGGGTGTAAAATACGAACAAAAATGAACTTTTTTCTGTAAGGCTAAAATTTATATATGTGTTCGTCTGAGGGAATGAAAAAATAAGATTTATTATTAATCTTCATCATCATCTGATATGTTATCATTAATGTCTTCATCATATAGTACAATCGTTTCAAGCGTAGTTTACCCTGTGTCTCATCTATATCTATATCTATATCTCAGCTATTATTAAAAATAGAGTCATGCGGTTTTCGAGACCCTGTGTCAGGAGACAGCACTCAGGATGAGAGAACCTGAGAGAGCCGAGGAATATCGTTGGAAAATTAGAACAGTACTTGATTTTACCATCAAGAGACCAGATCACAATATAAACAGAGCAGAACAGAAAGCTCTTAAAGAACTCCAAACAGATAACTCCATAAAAGTGCTCCCAGCAGACAAAGGAAATGCGACTGTCATTCTTGATGTGGAAACATATAATGAGAAAATCCAAGAGGTACTGGAAGCAGGAGAATACCAGAAATTAGAAAAAGACCCCACATCTACAGTGGAGAACAAAGTCTATAAAATCCTGCACAAGTACAAAGATGAGTTTCCTGACAACCTTGCGAGAACAAAACTCACACCTCACTACAGTAAACCTCCACATCTATATGGTCTTCCAAAAATACACAAGGAAAACATCCCGTTGAGACCAATCGTCAGTTCAAGAAATTCCCCATGTCAACCTTTGGCAAGATTCATCAATGGTCAAAAACACTGATCATTTCATAGAAACCATACGTGAAGAACAAATCTTGGACCAAGACATCATGGTCAGTTTTGACATCAAGAGCCTTTTCACTAATGTCCCTACCAAACGAACCCTCGAAATCGTCAAAATTAAACTCGAGGAAGACACAACATTGGCTGAGAGAACCACCTTGAGCGTTAGAGCAATCATTGAAATGCTTGAGACTTGTATCAATACCACCTACTTCCAGGTGAACAACAACTTCTACCAACAAGAATTTGGTCTGGCAATGGGCTCACCTTTATCTCCAGCTCTGGCTGATATACATGGAAGATTTCGAGAAGAGAGCATTGGAACAATTCTTATTCAAACCGAAACTATGGCGCAGATATGTAGACGACACTTTCGTGATCTGGCAACATGGAAGAGAAAACCTGGACAGTTTCCTAGAACATTTGAACAACATGAAGGAATCGATTAAATTTACCATGGAAATCGAAACAAATAACCAACTACCTTTTCTCGATGTACTTGTTCACAAACAGAATGGAACTCCCAGGACTACAGTCTACAAGAAACCAACCAATACGGACCAATATCTCCACTTCGAATCGAACCATAATTTGAACACCAAAATGGGTGTAGCCAGATGCTTATATAACAGAGCAACCAAAATATGCTCTAATCCAGAAGATCGTGATGAGGAGTTCCATAACATAACAGAAACCCTCAAGAGAAACGGCTACCCCAAGAAGATACTTCAAAAAGCCAGAGAACCAAGAGAAACACCAATAGAGCAACAACCAACAGACAATGAACCGACCGAAACGATAACTTCTGTCATACCATATGTGAAGGGGTTATTCGAGAAAATAAGAAGAATTGGTAACAGATACAATGTTAGAAGAGCATTCAAGACCAATGATACTGTCAGGGAAAAACTCACGAAGGTGAAACCTGACAACGAAAATCAAAATACCAAAAATTGCATCTATGAAATACCATGCGAATGTGGCAGATCCTACATTGGTGAAACTAAACGCCCTCTGAAAGTAAGAATCAAAAAGCACCAAAGACTAGCTCAACTAGGAGAAACAGAAAAATCGAGGCTCGCCCAACATGCTTGGAACGAGGACCACAACGTCAAATGGGACGAAACTTCCATAATATCAAAGGAAGAAGGATGGAGGAGAAGGAAATTGACAGAAGCGGCTTTCATGGCGATAACTCCCAACCCAATCAGCGCGCCTTATCTGGAATTGAAGAATATCTGGATGCCCGTACTGAGATCTGAGTTAAGGAGGACGAACGCGACCCAAAGAAGCAATTAGTCCTGACATGAGCCAGTCCTGACGTAGCCTAACCTACTGTGCAAACCAACTACACAAGAGATAAGTACAGTTGATTTGTGACTTCTTCTTCTTCTTCTTGAAGTGAGACTGAGTCTTGTCAATTCTGTCATCAGCCTTCTTGTGACATTGATGTTTATTATTTATTCATGACATTTATGTCCAAGTGTCAGAACAACTCGAGTTAAATGAGAATTTCCTACTTCAGTAGACTGTTAGTCAGAGTGGGTTGAGTTGCGGAGTTTGCACCTCTGACAACTCGCGTTTGCATTCCCACAACTCAGTTGGATAGTATGGAGCGCAAAAGTCCAAACGGAACAAGTTTGGCAAAGACCGGTCCTTCTCAGGACCAACAACACCCTGATGACGGCAGGCGAATGCTTGCCGAAACGTCGGTAAATTCCAACAGTATAGATAATGGAAATAACCCAAATAATGTACCAACAAATATTCCATTATCAAGAATATCTCGTTCACAATTATTATAATTATAACAGAAATCAAAAAATATAATTTTTTTCATTAGTATCTTAATCTTAATCTTCATTGTCAGCTTCACTCGATGGTTAACTCGTACCTGGCGTTTTACAATAATTTTATTGATAGAGGTTTCGTAACTATGGGTTCTGTTCAGATTTCCTCAAGTTGGTAGAACCGTCCTTTGGGCCGTAATTCCTCCCATACACTTTGTAGGCAAAAAAAATAATAGTTTCTAGGGACCTAATAAAAATTTTGATTGTGTCTGAAAGAATGTTTGGCCCTTGGGATTGGTCTAGCTTTCCACAAGAGTTATTAAAATAATACCCCAAAGATTTTATTCAAAATTGAAGACTTCGAATGTGAGAAAAGTTTATTTTTTTTATGAAATTTAAAGCGTCTGGTAGGAATTACGGCCCACAAAAACGGTCTGGCAATATGAAATATTTATTTTTTGTAATACTTTGCGTGACATATATAAAAATCAGTGCTTCGAATTTAACAAAAGTGTTGAATCTGGCCATTTCGCAACAATGTTTCTAATTGTGTTTTTTTTTTAAATGAAATTCAATTCTGCGTGACATATATAAAAATCAGTGCTTCGAATTTAACAAAAGTTCGTTATGTTTTTGTCTATCTTTTCTACCTGCTACCTGTGAACGGACCGCCTACCCAAGCTAGCGATTATGCACACACTATCAAACACATATAAGACTGTCTATACTGTGACATTCGTTACTTCAAGAATAAGTAACGTCTTTGGGCACTGGGATCTTACTCTATATGTAGTAGAACAAATCTGGTCTCGCGTCATGAACGCCCGGAACGCCTCACCTCAATGGAAGTGGTACACTGTACCGCTTAAGTACAAAAGTGAGGCTCCTCTTACAAACTCAATTTCAAAACGTGTAATACCCAACACTATTGAAGAGCTCATCGAATTACTCAAGTGAGGCGTTACACATCCTTAAACTTTATTTCCTCTACTACATATACCAAAATATAAATTCCTTATACATGTACAGAAGAAAAACTTCACCATCAAAAGAATTACATGGTTTGTCGTACGGAATAAATTAATTAAATACTGAACACACAACAAATAAACATAGTATGCACTATATGACAACAACAAATATATACATATTGTTATGATTCCAAAAATATAAGTTCTATTAGATTTTCTTGGATTTCAGAATCAATTTAATCTAAACATTAAATGTTGAAAATACCCGGTAATATATACTCTTATCCCTATTGGGGGATCAACTAAAATTGAAACATTTAAATATATTGATCTTTAATATGAAATTCTATTATGTTTATCTAAAAATTATTCAATTATACAAACAAATTTCTCAAAACAATTAAATTTTCTTATATATAATGAAGAAAAAGAACTTACATCTATGATTATCTCAGTCTATGGTCCACTATTTATCACTTGAATTTAGGTAATGTTCCTGTTTAAATGAGTTCAACTTCACAATTAATGTTATTAATGAAAAGAACGCCAGTTTCTGCTAAAAAAACACTGAATATTTCTTCTTCTTGATATACGTCTTCTATTTTCTTTCTTCCAAACTACCAACTCTGGATCATTAAAATCTTACAATAATATTGTAAGTAATTTTCAGCACTCTTCCACACTTAATTTCTTGATAAGTTTTTCTTAATTTGAAATTATAGCTTGCACTTTTTATCTTCTCAGATTATTTTTTTCAATTTCTCCCCTTCTGTCGATTTTTTTCTCCTTTCTTTCCTGTTACCCCGGTTACCAATCTTCTTCCTAAATTTCTACTCTCTTGATTCCTATTCTAATTCACTATGCTACATAGAATCTATATACAATACTGTCTATCTAAATCTTTCTTTTTTAGGTGTTCGCCTCAATAGATCTAAATCAATTTTGAATTTGGATGAAATATTTCTGAAGAATGTTATACAAAAAAGTATTATTTATATGAAAATTAATAATCTATTTGAATTTTGGAAAAGACCATAAACAAAAATTTATCAAAATGTATCCTTTTTTAATTTATAATTTTGTATTATATATTATTCAGAACCATAACAATATATATTTATATATATATATATATATTTTTTTTAAAATTTTTTTTTTATTTCACACTTCATCGTGTGTACAGTGTCACCCGAGCGCGCGCGCCAAGAGTAACTCCGTGTGCTATATATATATATATATATGTTGTGGACCAAGTGATAAATCCGGGCATTTTTCATAATGCCCGGGCATTATGAATAATGACAAAGCATTTCGGGCAAAGTGATTAATTATGGTTTGAAGTTTCTTATTTATCACATTGCCCTGACATTATGAATATTGCCCAGTCGTGTTTGGGCAATGTGATAATACACTTCTGTATGGGCGAAGAATGATAATAATAATTTATTAATGACCCTCGAATAATTACAGGGAATGTCAAGCAAGGCTACAATTATATACAGATATATAGCATAACAATATAACAATCATAAATTTCGAAATATAAACATTTAAATGATATACTAACACACATAATCACAGACAAACAAAGAAAGTAATGGAAATGACAATCGCTAGTTTTTATAGATTAGGAACAAAATATGGTGTAAAAAAATTGATCATCTATATGAGGGAGATTTCACTGAGAGAGGTTTTGAGTTAGTCATCTAAATGTGGCGGACAAGGATAAAGTCGTTATAGTTGTAAAGGTGGCTGTGAGTCGAACAAATGCAAAATTATGCAACTCGAAGTAAGCAGAAATTGTTTCAATAAATAATTAGGACTTATTTTGTGTTTTTCTATTTTTTTGAAGTATAAGTCATTTTGAGTTTGAAATCTCTAAGAATGATATCATCTAGGAAGAGAAAGAATATGTTTTTTTTGTGATTATTGCTTTGTTTTTTGTTACATATATGTTTCCAATAAAATTATGTCAATCATTTGAGGTTTTCTCTAAGTTTTACTATTTGCTCAAAGTAAAATTCATTTCTCTACTTCAGAATGAGTTCATTACACTTCTAAAAACAGTGCTGTGATGAACTCCATAACATATTTTTGGTTTTTTGGTTGTCTACATTGACATTCGATCCAATCAGATTCCAACAAAAGTCGATTGTCAATATGACATAATTTGAATTTATATCAGAATACCTGCAAATCAGATTCAAATCCCATAATGTGTCAGTTTTCGTAACAGTCACACCAACTGCCAAGATACAATACAAAAGTTAATAGGATGTATAATCTCAATTGTTCATTGAATTTCGACAATATTTCATTAAACTTGACTGAAATAGAGAAAATATCGTCTAACACTCGTTGCAGAAGGCAATTCCAACACTCATGCTTTCGAATTTCGCATTCGTTAAGTTTGAAGATTCTAAGAATTATATCATCTAAAAAGAGAAAATATTATCTATTTTTGTGATTAATGTTCTCTTTTTTGTTAAACATATGTTCAAAATAAAATTATGAGAATTAAAACCAGGGTTGAATCACTCTGCCCGATATGAAATATGCATTATTAATAATGCCCGGGCAATTTGATTATTTCAATACTTATTATCACATTGCCCTCTCATATTGGGCATTATTCATACTGCCCGGGCATTTTTCATAATGCCCAATTAATCACTTGGTCCATAACATATATACACAACATATATCACAAACATCTGAGAAATAATCTGCATTAGAAACTCGTTTAGGTAGTAGATGGTATTTTCAAGGAACAGATCTCTCACTTTCCTACTGAACTGCCTTTGCGGAAGGGTATCGAAGCTCTGGGGCAACCTATTGTATAGCTTGACACATGTGTACTTTGGCCCCTGTTGGGTTCTTCCGATTTTTTCCCCGTGTGTCATGACCATGATTGTGTGAATTCAATTTGAATCTATCCATATGCTGGTGTACGTAGTTTGCACTAGCAAGGATATAGGCTGAGGTGATGGTGAGCAAGCCCTCCCTTCTGAGTATTGGCTATCGGTGTTTCTAATTCCGAATAAAATTCTCAAAGCCCTCTTCTGAAGGAGCAGAACTCGCGAAGCATCGGAACACTGACCCCAGAGGACAATACCGTATAATGCCATACCATAAAAGGCAGAGAAATATGTGAGTTTGGCTGTCTCTAAATCTGCTATTTGTTTTATCCTCCAGATCAGGAACAACGACGTCGAAAGCCTCTTACACAGTGTCTCTCTCTAAATTTACTTTTTTCTGTTTTTTGTTTGTTTGTTTTTTTTATTAGATTCCAGATCGCTTGGTGTTTATTTGTGGCATTTTTGATTTTATGAATGTTATTTGCTCTGATGTTCTCTGATATCGTCTCCTTCAATAGGTTTTTTAGCTTTTTGAGTATATTTTTACTTGATGGGGGTCTAAATTCGTACAATTGCTACCTTGAGTTTTGGAATCTGTATTGCAGCTATTTCGATAATTTTTTCCACAGAACGATTTGAAACTTCACGAATCTCCTTGAATTGTAAATCTAGATGATACACGACCGAACTCGCCACTACATAATCTGGTATATTAATTCTATAAAGAATTTCGTCAGATAACCAGTGCTCGGTTAGGCAGGCTATGTCTATGTCTTGCTCACTCAAAATATGTGAAAATAGGTCGACTGTATTTCTTGATGACTGACTATTTAAATTCATCAGAGACAAGAAATTTTTACTTGTGATATTTGGTGGAATCTCCGCATTTTCGAAAAACCGAAAACCGTCTAACAGTAATACCAGTAGGCATTTCAGAGGTTGCTGTCATCACGCCCAGTGGGTTGATAAAAATTGATTAGAACCAACCTATATAATGTCCCTCTAAGCCAAACCAAAGGTTACCAGAGGTTTTCTCTTTTTTTCGGAAATTCACATGGGGGCCGAGATATTGAAGGTGGTACCTTTTCAAATAGATAAACTGTATCCTTCTGTCATTGGTTGACGGCAGGATTAGCGATTCATTTTTCATATCAGTAAAATTGTCATGCATATTGATTACAAATGTTTTGCCTTGAAAAAAAATTAAAGTATTTTATTTTGACAGGCTGGCGTTCTGGAGATGACTTGGGTAATAAATGATTTCACAGCTACGTGTCCACAGGAACTGAGTGTCACCAAGGGGCAGCAGGTCGAGGTCGTGGAAATCTGTGCAACGAAATCGGACTTCTGCCTTGTGAGGATGCCGACAAGGGGTACAGAACATGATTCAACGGTGGTGCCAGAGGGATTGGTGCCGTTGTCTGTGCTTAAGCAGCCACCCCCTCCAAGAAGCTCTCCGTCCAAGAGAATCGTACCTGAAAGTGAAGCTGGTAAGTGAATGAAAATTAAAAATATTATAAATTTCAAGGAATTTATTCTCTATATTGTATTAAACTAACTAACAGAAAAATACCCAGTCACAACATTTTTTCAATACATGTCGCTCAGTGTTAGCTACCGAATTATTTAAAATTTCGGCTGTAAAAGATACAAGTAAGAAAGCTACTGAACCCTCCGTGTAACGGTTTGTCTGTAAGGCTTGAAATTCTTATAGTGATACTCCGTAGCATGCTGAGGGCGAAAACAATAATCTGGCACTCCTCACCCCTGCACGTCATCAACCCCTATATCTTTGAAAGTGTAAAAAAAATTAAAAATAAACTTGTTCCTGTAAGCTGGAATCTTTCATACGATTTTGTTCATTCATTGTTAAGTTCAAGAAAAGCTGACAGGCGATTTCGACGAGCACAAGTACCTGCTAGGCGACTCGAAAAGTGTGTAAAATATGAACAAAAATAAACTTTTTTCTGTACTTAAGGCTGACATTTATACAGGGTGTTTGGTATTTCGACGTGATCCTTGATAGGGGATATACTAGACGTCATTTGCAGCAAAATACGTCGAATAAAGCGTGGTCCGAAAATCTATGGTTACGAAGGTATGGCGATTTTTCAACTTTTTTTTAAATTTTCTGCTGAATGATCGAAAATAATTAATTTTGTAAAAACTACTTGACTCTAAATATTTCATCATTTCTTGCGAAGGAGTATTTACTGAAAATTCAGACAACCCGAGATATAAAGGTTCAAGAATGTAACTGTTTTTGTCATAAAATGTCGATGAGAGAATTGGGAAATACTCGAAAAAAGTATCATAAACTTGGTGTACAAATGTGAAGAAAAAACCTCCTTGTTTCATCAGCTTTACAAAAAGGTACCAACGTCAATAATTCTCCCACGCAATCAAAAAATATGGTCGAAAAACCGAGCAGATATCAGACTTTTTCGAGTTATTTAGATATCCTTATTTCACTCATGATTCGTAAGCGGGCAATGGAATAGGAAATTTAAGATTAAATAGCAATAAAAGACGTACCTCTGACAGTACGATTATGAATAATTTTTTGTCCATCTTTCTTCAACAGAAATTGAATGAGCAGGATAAAAAAATGGGACTTTAATGATGCCCAGCACCCAGGACATTATATTGAACATAAACATAAACACAAACACAGGCATAAACTTAAATAAAAAAAAAACAAAACTAAAGATCCTACCTGAATTGTCTCCCTGGATTTCTTATGCATGTCACGACACACTGCTGAAATTTTTACTCGCGTTAAAAGGTTATTCTTTACGTGCAGAGAAGCCTTTAAAATTAGCCCAGTCAATTCTTCAGCCTTTAGTCACTGATGTACTATACACTAGCTATTTCATGTGACCTCAAATGTAAAAATCACCTTGGATCTCGGTCTAGCTACGCTCTTGAAAAGCTAAAAAGCCATCGTGCTAGAAAATAATTCGTGATCGTACGGACAACGGTATATCTTCTTATTGCTTTTCAAGAAATATTAACTTTTCTGATCGCTGTATCAGCAAGCAACTTATAGTTTAGTAAGTGTGACCTGTCAAGTCGTGTCAACAATTCCGAGGCCTCCATGCGAATCGCGAGTGAAATAGAGGGTATCTAAAAAAAACTCGAAGGAGTCTGATAACTGCTCGGTTTTCCGGTCATATTTTTTGACTGCATGGGGGAATTATTGACGTAAGTACCTTTTTGAAAAGCTGGTGAAACAAGGAAACGTTTCCTTACATTTGTACACCAGCTTCATAATACTTTTCTCGAGTAATTCTCAATTATCTCATCGAAATTTTATGACAAAAACAGTTACAGCCATTTATGACCTTCTATATCTCGGATTGTCTGAATTTTTAATGATTACTTTTTCGCAAGAAATGAGGACCGTCTCCTCAGCTTTAAAAAAAATATTCATTGAATATTAAGAGTCAAGTAGTTTTTAAAAAATTAATTATTTTAAATGACAAAGTAGAAAATTTCAAAAAAGTTGAAAAATCGCCTGAGGCAGTTCAATCCAGTGAGAACATCTCCTGAAATATAACTCCTGAAGATGCCAGACACTCGAACTGGCGAAACATCGAGAACTAATCCACGACGACGACCGAAATGATCCAAAGAACAGGTTACATTGAACGATGGCCGCGAAAGCCTTGACCAATTCATAATTTCTATAATTGATCTTCATCATCGTCTGATATGTTATCATTAAGTTCTCAATCATATGGTACAGTCGTTTCAAGGGTAGTACACTGTGTCCAAAATTCGGTATTATTTCCGTGTTTTCAACCCGCCGAGCATTTATCGCATTATGTTCTGAGTAAATTGCAGAAAATTCCCTTTGGACCGTCATGTGCAACACACTACCTCAGCAACCCACACTTCCAACAAGGTGGTCCAATTTGAAGTCGATTCATTTCGTTGACCTGCTATAATCATGTCTCAAGCAATTGATCACATCCGGAATATTATGGGAAGAAGATTACTTCAGTTACGTATCTTATCCTGCCACAAATTATAGCGGCACTATGACAAGAGGACAATAAGCGCGGGATGATAGGAAATCGATTATTTCATCAAGATTATGCCCAGATTATGCTGGGCGCATAAGAAATTTTGGGGATTAAACACATCATCCATGTATAGTCCAAGAGCTAGTGAACCCTCCCTATTTATGTTTGCTTTTTTGAAAGTGAGCCATGAATTCTTTCAAATATGCATTTGATCATTACTTTTTTAAAAAGCCATGTGACCTAAACCTATTTATTTCATTATATTTCGAACATAAACTCAAAATATCAGTCTCCAGCATTAACTGAAAAATGGCGAAAACGAAAAAAAATTTAATATGAATATTGGAATTTATTGATGCATGTTCTACTTTTATGCATGTGTGTGGGAATTCATATCTTACTCTTAAAAAAACAAACATAAATATTAATTTTTCTGATTTTTGAAGCTAAAATTCATTAAAGGTTAGATTGTGCTACATCAATACAGTAAAAAAAATGCAAAATTTTGACGTTAAAATATACAGGATGTTCCATTTGAAAAATTCCACGTTTGTGCTCAATCTCAGAAACAAATGCCACTGACTTCAACCTAAGAATATCTATTATAAGCAGTTTTTAATATTTTCCATCTTATACATGGCACGAGAAATAATAACATTTCCAAAAGTGCATATTTTCGTTTTCGCCCTGTATTTCAGAAACAAAAGATGGTGGAATATTTTTTGTTGTGGATTTGAAAGTTGAACAAAAACGTGACAAAAGGCCGCAAAAAAAATAATACCGAATTCAAAATAGATGGCACATAAATTGCCACCATCAGTTTATGACCACAGATTGAATTTGGAAACCTCCGTTTCACTTGGAGACCGCCTCTGTGTCATAAATCACATTCAATTAACGACTACCTAAAATTTCGTTCAGCATATGTGGAAATGAGACATTGAAAACGAACAGCAAGCTATACCCTGAATCGTTTTTTCCAATTGTTTTTATGACAAAGGGAGGTGTTTGTATAAAATGTAGAAACAGGGTATTAATTTCTCAAGATTATTATTATCAATTAAATGTCACGAAACTACCACTGAAATTGATAATGACCTGTATATTCTCGGAATATTTCAAGTTTCTTGATAAAATTCATAATACAGAGACCGCTAGAGAAACTTATTTTTTTTTTTAAACTACCGAGCGGTGAGTAGAGGAGTGGGTGTGTATTTCCTTCTAGTTATTAGTAAGTCAGTTACCATCGTGCTCTCTATAAGAGAGCAACAAGCGCTCAATTATAGTCACACAACTTGCCTTTCGCACTCGTTTTGAAATTCCTCCTCAGAGACTTGTTATTGTTATGTCGATCAACTATAGACCATTGCTCCCCTGAAGAGCAACATTCGTGATGCCATTGCCATGAAACCGATTGATATGCTGCGAAGAGTGGACACTTCCGAAAACCCAAAATGGGGTCGCCATTAAAGAGATGTCATTTTCAGCCCTGAAGGAAGGAAAATTTGGGATTGATAATAATAATAATAATTAGGTCTTTATTTCTTTAACAGAAATCTCAAGGGAAAGTTCACCCATGGGTGTTCTACCAATTAACTCTTGTTGTTACATGAGAAAAAATAATAATAATAATGAACAAAGGTTTGTGCTTTGAGGAAAGCATTCAACGAATAAAACATAAATAATATTGTCACATGTCACAATTATTAGTTCCGAATTGTGACCATGGACTGGCAGAGATCCAGACTGAGAGTAAACCACAGGAAAAATAATAATAACAATGCGTGCAATATATCCTAAATAATAACGAAGTATCGAAATTAGACAACATATTATTCTTGTCGTAGAATAATGAAACACACTTTTTTTTAATTCATCTATTTCTTTGGCGATCGATTTTTGTCAGATGACCATACTCAGGCCAGATGAAAGTATACAATAATAATCATCAATATCTCATTATAATTCAGATGGGAAAGTGAAAACCGAAAAATGAAGGAACGTACAAATTTTATTTTTGAGGTTAGAGTGTGCAATTGTTTTTGTTTACCGTTAATCGATGTTATCTCTAGTAGAAATATATTGTCGTACATAAAGTATTAATTATTATAATTTGAAATCTTTGTTCTTTTTGTAATGATGGTGTCATTTTATAGTTCTTCTTGGCGGGTTTAATGCTGGAAAAAAATTAGTGTTCGTACTACTTCTAATTACTATTCAAGAAAAGTTAACTTTTCTGATCGTTGTATCTGCAAGCAACCTACAGTTTGGTAATTTATTACTTGTTTTAAAGTCATTAAGTTTAGTTCTTAGACCACGCACATTCTGGTAAAAACAACTGATAGGCTCAGCCATGAAAGAAACCTATGAAATGAATTTTATTTTTTAAAGTTTGTCCAAAATGGTGTTGGAGGAAACATGTATAATTTTCGACGTGTCGTCCTTTCTGATCAGCACATTACCATTTTGAGTCCAAACATATTTATATCCTTTCGTTCTCGCCAGAGCCCGGGCTTCTTTGAAAATAATTTTATTCGTGAGTGTCAAATGCTCATTGATGTACAATCTATCTGATATTCCCTGTAGAGCTAAGCCACCACGATCAGCTTTCAGAGAGAGACGCTTCTTGCGGTACGAGGCAAGGAAATCGTCACGTGTTGTTCTTGAAGCGAATCTGACAACTATATTCTTGTGTTTATCTTTAGTGTTTGTAGGAACTATTGTAACGTAGTCTATTGAACTTGGCTCGATTTGAATGTCCATACAGGAACCAATGGAAAATACAATTTTGATAAGGTTTTCGCCAGATGTTTCAGGTACATTTTGTATTTCTACGTTATTTTGTCGATTATGTCTCTCCAGATTTTCCACTGTAGCGTTGAGAAGAGATACTTCTTCAGCTAGCTTTCAGTTTTCCTCCTCCAATCTCGAAACTTTTGCTAACATCCCGTTGAATTTGAGGAGTTTAACCTAGAAATCGGTGATTTTATCAGAACAAAAATTGACTGAATCCTTCAAACCCTTTACCTCTTGGGTGAGCTGATCGATGAGGCAGCTGAATTCACTGGCAATGATGTTCCTCCTGGTCTGATCCGCTACGCCGCCCGTCGCCCGAAGATCAAGCGAACACTGATAACACTGGATGAGTCACCCCGGGGATTCGCGGATCCACTTCTGCACGACGAACACCGCCAGCCAGCACCTGGTAGTCCCGTGATAACGGCCATTGGCATGATAAGAACCCCCGCAATAACCGCTACAGCTAATTCCTGGATATCGATTTGTTATTGATTGTTCACACTTTTTACACAAAGACATTGTTTCGATCCCGAAGCAGAAAAAAATCCAATCAAATTATTTGATTCGAAACTTGATTCGATCGGAGGTCAGTACTGACAACTTCAAAACGACTGAAACAATGCCGTGATGAGTTTCATTACAGCACTACTTTTAGTACTGTAATGAACTTATTATGATATTGAAATTATAATGATGTCACTCCATGAGAGGCCGCTGGTATAAGTAAGTTGTTTTATGATACACGGTCCGTTCGATACTTCTATTTTCAGATTTGTGAAAAAAATATTAAAAATTGACCGGGCAATACTTTCTTCTATCACCATCATGAATATTCTTTTGTTATGACTCCTATTAAAGGAAGTGAAAAATTCATTCAAATTTTCTGCTGCAAAAGTACGAACACGTACGTCACCAATATAGATGGTGTCCCACCGGGAGTGCCCATTAGAAGTTTATGGAGAAATAATAATTCGATCATTTCCAAATTTTGTGTGAAGATATAAGCCAAGAAGACCTTCATTTATGATATATTTTTGAATATCAATGACTACCGCTTTCACCAGAAGTGATATAAACTTTCTTATTTCAAATGGAACAACCTGTATATTATGACTTTTTCGGATAGATCTTCGAATGCGACATTAATTTTATGTATCACTCCCTATAGCCATCTAGAGCCGTTTTCGAGTTATTCACTGTTTTTCGAAAAAATTCACAAATTGGGGCTTGTAGAACACTGAGAATTCAATGAAAGCGCAACATACAATCTCAGATATGATTTTTGAAATGGATTACTGACAAGATATTTAACATAACTCTGTAGAGAAAATAACGTTTTGATATACTGAGAAGTAAAATGAGAGTGTCAAAGTTGAAATTAAAAAAAAGCCATTCCATTCCAATAGGTAGAGTGTATTGAGGGTTCCCTATATCCAAAATGTACCATTTTCGAGATATTCAGGAAAAACTGTTAGAGTGTCAAAGTTTGAATTCCAAAAAAGGCAGAAATTAGATTTTTCCAAATGGAAACCGTATTTTTTCCACTCCCATTTCAATTTATGAGGAAGAAATACGTAGAGTCTCTTAAGGGTTCCCTATATCTAAAATGTACCATTTTCGAGATATTCAGAAATAACTGTTAGCAACGAGCATATTATACAGGGTTGGGATAAAGTATGGAACCAAGTAAATATTTTTTAAACGAAAAGAACGATATTTATGAAAATTTGGAGGTAAGGGCAATGGAACAAAACGCATCTGATGTACATTTTTTTGATAATAATATACTTCCGGTTTAACCGGAAATGCCATCAACTTCTTTAATTTAAATGGGACACCCTATATATTTTTACAGATTTTGAAAGGGCTTGTTATTTTGAATTCATGCATACTGAGTTTAGTGTAAAAAAATTTGTGAAAACGAGGAATATAGCACTTTAACCAACCTCCTCTGAGTTTTTTGCATTAGAGCAAAAAACTATTTAGATAAACTAATTGATGTTGTTTGTATGCATAGTAATAAATAAACAAGTACTGTTTAGTACGTCTTATGTTCTTCAAGTGTCAAATTCTAATTGACGGAAATAAATTGAACAATTTAGAATGGTTCAATTAAGTGAAAAAAGCGTATTGAATGATGATCGGTTATGGTGATCGTGTTAGAACTCATGAAGAAGTGTGTCATATTTTTAATAATTTGCATACGTAGAGAAATCCTATATCACGCTCAACAGTAACTAAAACATTACAACGTTTTAATACTACTGGGATGGTAAAAAATTTGCTAAAACCTGGAAGACCGCGGACTGCAACGAACGAAACTGTTAAACAAAATATCGCAATCGATTTAGAAGAATCACCTCAAACTTCCACCACAAATTTGGCACTAAACCATGGTATCAGTCGACGTTCTGTAGGAAAGATATTAAAAAGTGAAAAGTATCATCCGTATAAGGTACAGTTGGTTCAAGAATTGTCATATGATGATTTTGACCGACGGCTGGAATTTTGCGAACGGCTAATGGACATCTGTAATGTCGACGAAAATTTTGCTTCTAGCATAGTTTTTTCCGATGAGGCAACTTTTTGTTTAAATGGAACAGTTAATCGCCACAACTCAAGGTATTGGTCAAATGAGAATCCTCATTGGATTCATGAAGCACATACCCAGCATCCACAGAAGTTAAATGTTTGGATGGGAATTGTCGAAAATAAGCTTATAGGCCCATTTTTTTATCGACGGAAACTTGAATGGTGACAAGTATTTGGATCTACTAAATAACGAAATTATTCCTGGACTTCAACAGAATGGGCAATTACCACAAAATATTTGGTTTCAACAAGATGGAGCACCTCCCCACTATGATAGACGGGTTAGGGATTTTCTGGATGCGAATTTTCCAAATCGATGGATTGGACGTAGAGGATTCATAGAGTGGCCTGCTCGTTCTCCAGATCTTAGCCCGTTAGATTTTTTTCTTTGGGGTTATCTAAAATCACGTGTTTACGTTAGAGGACCAACAAATTTACAGGAATTGAGACAAAGAATTATTGATGAATGTGAACTAATACGTGGAGAAGTCTTGGAAAGAGTGACTCAAGAATTTGTTAATAGGATGACATATTGTCAGCAAGTAAACGGCGAGCATTTTGAACATTTGAAGTAATTTTTTTACACTAAACTCAGTATGTATGAATTCAAAATAACAAGCTCTTTCAAAATCTGTAAAAATATATAGGGTGTCCCATTTAAATTAAAGAAGTTGATGGCATTTCCGGTTAAACCGGAAGTATATTATTATCAAAAAAATGTACATCAGATGCGTTTTGTTCCATTGCACTTACCTGCAAATTTTCATAAATATCGTTCTTTTCGTTTAAAAGATATTTACTTGGTTCCATACTTTATCCCAACCCTGTATATAATATGTGAGGTATCAATGATGATCAATTATGATGTTCACCCTTTCATAAGAATCTGTATGACTTTATTCAAAATAATCCAGGTTTGTTCCAACTGAAGAATTTATCGTGCAATGTATTGGCAGAATTCTGTTCCAGAATAAATAAGGAAATCCACCAACCAAGAAATATTGAGAAGGTGCGAAAAATGTTTGGAAGTAGGTGGACGAAATTTTCAAAATGTGTTATTATTCATTATTTTATTCTGATATATCTGAATAAAAGTTTGGGAAGTTTCATGACTTGTTTTATAAGTTTTGCATTACAATTTAAGCTTTCGATATGTTTGACATATTTTTCGAAGAATAACTCGTTATTTTCATTATGAGCAGTAAAAAAACTAGTGGTTGTTTTCTTTGAACAATGAAATAAGTTTTGAGGAATATCAACACAAGGAGCATGAAAAAATATTCTGAATAAAGTCAAAGATTTTCATGAAAGGGCGAACATAGATCATATTATAATAACATTAAGCTCGTAGCCGCTTTTCTGAATATCTCGAAAATGGTACATTTCAGATATAGGGAACCCTGAGTAGACTCCACTTATTTTTACCCCACAAATTTATATGTGAGTGAAAAAGAAAACGGTTTCCATTTGAAAAAATCGAGATTTTGGCTTTTTTTGAATTCCAACTTTGACACTCTCATTTTACCTCCCAGTATATCGAAACGATATTTTCTCTACAGAGTGACGTCGAATATCTTTCCGGTAACCCATTTCAAAAAACAGATCTGAGATTGTGCGTTGCGCATTCATTGAATTTTCAGTGTTCTACAAGGCTCAATTTTTATTTTTTTTTTCACAAAACAGTGAATAACTCGAGAACAACTTTAGATGGTTATAGGGAATGATACATAAAATGATTCGAAGATCTATCCAAAAAACTCATAATATACAGGGTTGATACCATTTCCGGTGAAAACGGAAGTCATTGATATTTGAAAATATATCATAAATGAAGGTCTTCTTGGCTTATATATCCACACAAAATTTGAAATTGATCGAATTATTATTTCTCCATAAACTTCTAATGGGCACTCCCGGTGGGACACCCTCTATAGTACATAGCTTGAGTTCAGGGGGGTTGAATTCGTTTTCAAACCTGTAAAAGAACTAGCATAGAGCAGTGCGGGGTTTGTTGACAAAAGGTGTTTCAAATATTGTGTCAAAATAGTTATCAGAATTTATCCATTATTTTCGTTTTTCAAATTAAAACCCCATTTTTTCATTATTGCTATGGATTCTGCGGAGAAAAGTGATGATTGGGTTCTACTATATTAATCCTCGCAAATTCAATCATTTCTGAGTAATTCAGGATTTCCTTAATTTATGTCATGCGTAGAATCAAATTCATAAAATCTGTTCCGATACCAATAATATGTGTTCAAAGTAGATAAGATACATATTCCACAAATTCACAGGTTGTTATCATTATCTTTCATTTCGCAAAATGAATTCTCGATATTCTAATAATTTGAAACTTATTTACGTAATATTTTGAGGTAAATGAAGATTCTTGTCATTAGCAGTTCGGCATGGTCTACTCATAATTCTCTGTTACATTCACCATGTACTTATATGAAATAAATTTAGAATTTCATCATGAGAATATCCAGGAATAATTTTGTGAAATATAAAGGTGTTGAAATTCTTGTAAATACTTGGGTGCTCAATGAAAGTCAATTGTTATTTGATCTGTCACTTAGGAATAATTTATATTTTATGAATAAAGATTATTGTTATGGAACAGCTTTCTTGAATTTGACTAAGCGAAGGACATAAATTCGGAAAATCCTGAATAACTCAGAAATTATTAAATTTATGAGCATAAACATGCCAGAGAACTATCAGAATTCAACGCAATCATAAAAAATAGGGTTTCAATATTAAAAACCAAAGCTTTGCTCATATTCTGATCACAATTTTTGTCACAATATTTCAAACACCCTTCGTCGTTTTTCTTTGTCATTTTTTAAAATTCAGGAAATGCACAATATTTCTACATTCTTCTTCGTCGAAAATGCGGAAACGGTTGATATTCACGATATTAAGAATAGAAATAACGAACGCAATACGGACTACGCATATAATTTTTTTTTAGATTATTTTCGATACCATGAAAAATTTTAAGATTCGAGTTATTGAAAGATATTCAGAATTTGATACTCAAATATACCAGAAACGAAAATATTGTAACAAAAATGTTTTCGAAAAAATAATTTTCATCCCCTGTAGCTGTAACTGAAAGTACTCAGGCTCAAGAATATTTTAGCACAGTAGAGAATGTTAAACAATATCATCAACTCAATTTTCAGATTTCAAATAGGTACAGTTCAACAGTTCTCCAGAATTATCTAACAAGCACTCGAACTTGGGACACCCGTATAATCTCAGGATACTCCAGACAATTTTTCCACCAACTTAAATGAAAAATACCTACCTATCAGTTAATGAATTCGCCGATTAGTTCAGAATCCTCGGATTTCGGTTTTCAGTTCGTTATTCTATTATGCAAACCACGTGCCTGAAAGGTTCAAGGCGCATGGGTGTGCTTCCGCGTGTAGTTTCCAACGCTCACACAAAATCAATATACACACCGCTTTTGTCGCCGATGAAAAGACCTTGACCCAGCCCTCTGCAGCATCTCTTCATATTACGACACCTCTATTGGTATTGTCGCAAATGGCGTTTGCATATCGGCTGGAAAACTTAACAATTATTGCATTTTCCGGTTGAAGAAAGGATTCATTTCAGTTTTAATTTTCTGCTTTGAATCAAAAACCTATAGTATCAAGTAAGACACAAAATTCGTTAATAAAATTCAAGACTTTTTCTAGGGTAATTTGCTACAATGATACGAATATCAGATACTATCTAGCATCGTGTGAGGAATCAATTTCGATTATCTAGCATTGTATTGTTCGTTCTTTATTTTACAACACTTTGCCCTAAAGGCGGATACAGACGACTGGGGTTTACGAATTAGGCCGACGATATATCGAAAATGTCATGACATTTTCTATCTTGTCAGTATTATCGACTCAGAGGAACGCGAACGTTGAATAAGCGTGAAGAAAAATGATATACCTAGCTCCGAAAATATCTCAAAACAGTAAAAACTTCTTGCTGGTAGGTACTTTTTCAATGAGAATACGATACCATACTCTCCTCAGTTTTTTTATATCTAGTAAAAATGGTGAAAAACACACCTTTCTTTTTTCAAATGGAATGATATCTTTTTTTGATTTCATGTTATAGAAATAGTAATAATTATTATGGTTTCCAAAAGTATACAGGGTGTTAAGAGAAAACGTTTCAGTATTTTGGGAGCCAATTCTAGACTTCAAAAGGAGTAAATAGTTTTATATGAATATGAGTCAGTAATTGAGCCGTTTTGTAGATATGAGCAATTTACGATTTTCGAAATATTCACTACTGATGCAACTACATAATACGATAAATTACAAAAGATATTCGATTCATTAATGACTTCTGATCTTTCACACAATGTGTTCCATATGACCACTTATCATATCAATGCAAGAAGTGGGTGTACCGTTGTGTATATACGCACAGGGTGGTCAAAATTGGTGATACATGAACTACAACAAATGGGGATAAGGACCAAAGTTGAAATCGCCAAAATTTCAATTATGGCCTATAACTCATATGTACGTACTCTTTCGAAAAGACTCATTAATAATAGAACATGAATTAATGTCACATGTAGAGCCACATGAAACAGCCACCTCTTAAGCGGAATGAAAAACCATTTATTTATGGAATTCCATCCAACTGCACATGAAGCTACAAATTATGAAAATCTGGAATGATGTATATTTGAAAAGCTTTTTTGTACAACATGAGATCAAGAAAAGATATTATTCGTATTTGTAACAAAGAAGTTGTTTGAGTATGTTGGTAATATACGAATATTACCAGTGAAAAAGAACCTCTACTAACTTTTTTACGTTTTTAGATATTCTAGAAATCTCGCTCGAAATCGAAGAGGATATGACATTTTTTCGAAATCGACAAAATATTAAAATTTTATTTTATTTTCTGAATGAATGAAGATCACGTAGAAGTATTCACTTATGCAATTTTCGGAAAAATTTAGAACCAGCAGAAATCAGTCAATGCACTTTTTCTCTCGATTTCGACTGTCGTCGTGGATTCATTCTGAACGTTTCGCCAGTTCGAGTGTCTCGCATCTTCAGTTATATTTCAGGAGATGTTCTCCCTGAATTGAGCTGCCTGATTATGAAAATCAGGCAAAATAATTAATCAGGCAGCTCAATTCAGCGAGAACATCGCCCGAAATATTACTCCTGAAGATGTGAGATGGTCGAACTGACGAAACGTCGAGAATCAATTCACGGATCTGGCATCTTCAGGAATTATATTTCAGGAGATGTTCTCCCTGAATTGAGCTGCCTGATTATAAAAATCAGGCAAAATAATGGATCAGGTAGCTCCATTCAGCGAGAACTTCTCCTGAATATAATTCAGACACTCAAACTCTCGGAACGTCGAGACGACGACCGAAATGCTCGAGAAGAAAGGTGAAATTGAACGATGGCTGCAAAAGCCTGAACCAATTAAAAAAAAAACAGTTTGGGTTTCCCTGTATACTAAATGTAGCCAACCAACATTATACGTCAATGTATCATTGTTATTTCAAATTAAGAAATTATCCTACAACCAATTGAGGATTCAAAAGACGATATGACGTACTTCACAAAACACCAAAAATAACGAAATTCCTTAACGAATGAAACCTGATACAATATTTAAACTAAATTTAAATTCCAAAAATGTCCCGCAAGTCGTGTGTACTCGCAAGTTTCGAAAATTCCCTTTGATGTGTGTCATAAATTCGCCTTCTAGGCGAACCCAGGCCAACGCCCGCATTGGCTTTGGTTTGCCATATGTTTTCCATACACACGATGCGCCAACGTTGCAACGAGCGGACGTTGGCCGAGAGTTGCCATGTCGTCTGTAGCCGCTCGAACCCTGGCCAACGCCAGCGTTCGCCTTGCCTTGCCATATGTTTTGCATACGCATGATGCGCCAACGTTGGAACGAACGGACGTTGGCCGAGGCTTGCCCAATGGTCTGTAGCCGCCTGAAGAAGCGTGCAAATATCAAGTACAAATCGGAATATGTGACATTTCACTACAGTATACAACATATTGTTTCCTCTAGTCGAGGTGGCATCGACATGGGCGCCCGCAGATTTTTTTCTTAGAGGGAGCAAAATAAAAATTTTCAGTATTCCGATTTGCTCAAAGACGGTAGAAGGACCAAAATCTCGGGGGGGGTAGGTGGTCGTGGCCCACCTGGCCCTCTCCTGTGGGCGCCCGTGGGCATAGAGGATATCATTTTCATAATATTTTTTGTTTATTTCTGGAATATACTTGATTAAATAAAATGAAACACATGCTGAAAATATGTTTTCGTGAAAAATTTCAACACCGAGCCTATTCGAATTATGCTTCAATCTGATTTCCCTATTTTGTCATACTGATTAGATTACATTATGATTACCGTTAGATTTATATCAAACCTTGATTTTGGTTAGTTTAAACGGGATTGCATTTGAGTCATATCGAGTGATGTTTCAATTATAGTATACCTACTGAATGTTTGGAAGGAATAAGAAAAGTAAGTGAAAACCCTAATTTCTAATTTTAAATCCTGGAACGGCAATAGTGGGTGTCGTAATATTCGGATTATAAAGGGAAATGGGAAATATGGATAATGTTGTGTTGTTCCCAATATCATTTCTGACTGCATTGTACTTTATAATTTCTTTCAAATTCAGACATTTCGTAGCAACGCATGTCATTATGCCTGTGACCACCTTTGGATTTCTTGATATGGAAATATTAATCGTCTTCAAATGCTCCTATTTGAAACACAAAGTACAAATCAGACGTAAAGACTTCATGGGCGGTCCTAGGGTATATTTCTGTCTGGGGGCTAATTTTTTCCAACAAATATATACCTACACAGAGTGTCCCACCGTGAGTGCCCATTAGAAGATTATGTAGAAATAATCATTCGATTACTTTAAATTTTGTGTAAACGATTATGTGAAGATAAAAGATTCTTCATTCATGATATATTTTCAAATATCAATGACTGCTTTCACCGAGAATGCTATCAACTTTTTTATTTCTAATGAAACACCCTGTATAATATGAGTTTTTGGGATATATCTTTCATTTTATGTTTTATATCCTATGGCCATCTAGAGCCGTTTTCGAGTTATCCACTGTTTTTTGAAAAAAATTACAAATTGAGGCTTGTAGAAGACTGAGGATTCAACGAAGGCGCAAAGTATCTTCTCAGATATGTTTTTGAAATGGGTAACTGTAAAAGGAGTTGTTTAAGGGTTTCCTTTGTCTAAAATGTACCATTTTCGAGATATTCAGTAATAACTGTTAGCTTCGAGCATAATATTGTAAGGTACCTATTTAATAAAATCAATGGTCACCCTTTCATAACAATCTGGGGAACTCTTGAAAAACACCACTCATTTTTTCCCTACAAATTGATAATTGAGTGAAAAAAATTCGGTTTTCATTTGAAGAAAATCGAATTTTTGGCTATTCTCGAATTCCAACTTTGAGACTCTTACGGTATACCTATCAAAAATTTATGTCCTTTACAAAGTGATGTTGAATATCTTTTCGGTAACCCATTTCAAAAATCAGATCTGAGATAATGCATTTCGCTTTCATTGAATCTTCAGTGATCAAATGCAAGCCTCAATTTGAAATTTTTTTCAAAAATCAATGAATAACTCGAAAACGGCTCTAGATGACCATAGGAAACAGCATAAAATGAAAGTGGCATTCGGAGATATATTCAAAACAATCATAATATATAGGATGTATACATAGAAATAAGAAAGTTGATACCATTTCCGGTAAGGCAGATTGATATTTAAAAATCTACACTAATATTATAAATGTGAATATCCGTGCGTTTGTCTTTAATGAACTCAGGAACCAGATGCCTGATTTTGATGAAACTTTCACTAAAATGTAGAGAATTTATTCTGGAAGGTTTTCATGTAGGGTTCATTCCTATATCACGAAGAAATGAGAAGAAATATCGAGTTTTCATGAAAAAGTCGGTAATTAACCCGGTTTTTTCAGGCTTTTACGGCCGACGCTAGGTAAACTATAAGAAATAGAGAATCATAGTCGAAGACAATTTTGTGGTGCTCAAAAAGTTCTATAAAAAAGTCCGCGACGGCAAATGTCTAACTGCTGAGGACAACCCACGATAACCATTTTTAACATTTTCAGTTCAATTTGAAATATTACTCAATTTGAAGAGGGCTCCCGCCTGGCATGAAATAAATTCATATGAAAATGAATGTATTTGTTATCTGCGGCATTAATTCCTGATGAAAAATACTTTTTACAGTATACTTTTCTTATGGATACTTTAAAAGTTACCGTACGTTGAACGACTGCGAATTTTAGCGAGAAATTATTGAATCTACGCGAATTCCCTCTGTCACGTAGTCACGTGCCTGTCTCTCCTTCGCTAGGAGGTTATGAATGTGCGACTGCAGGCCGTATCAGTACCGTTTCAAATTGAAATATTATGCGAGCGGAACGGCGGGTTTGAGCTAGTATATCATAAATGAATGTCAACTTGGCTTATATCTTCACACAAAATTTGGAAGTGATCGAAATATTATTTTTCTCAATAAACTTCCAATGGACACTCCCGGTGGGACACCCTGTATATTTCAATATAATCGCGCCAAATTGATGTATAACTTGTAAGGTAAAGAAAGGTAAAAAAATTGCCACTAAAAATACCCTTTGCGCCCAAAATGATATGCTCATGTTTGACATGAAAAAAAGCACTCAAACCATTCGGTCAGTATTCTTGATCTTAGCAAATGGGTGAAATTTCCAACATTTTGACGATATGTGACAAAAAGTCACTTGTTGAAAATTCGTTGTCTTGATTTTTAGAAAATTGTTTTTGTTAATCCTTATAAGCATTATATAATTGTCGAGAAATTTGAAATGGTTGAGGTGTTCTGGGGACCGCCTTTGAAAGACGTATAATAAATCATATCTGACATTGATTTCGTAACACAAAACAGAGGATGTCAGATCATAGTTCTGTTCCTCCAGAAATACTATGGTTGTCAGAAACACCAATGTGAACTTAGCAGATTATTTCCAGCAGACCGTTTGTCGAATACGCATAAACGCGGTCATCAGTGGCGTACGGACGGAAGACAAAATTAACCCATTATGTCCCGGTGATGCCATACGGCACAGCGGAAGCAGGTCCGTTCATGAATTTCTGCGAAATTATATGCACTATTATTCTAGTTCCCGCTTGATCTATTACGTTCCTGATATGTATACCAACGTCCAGGATCACGAGCTCGCGCTTCCTTTTGATTTCCAGCAGTATCACATGTTACAAGAAATGGACTCTTTTTTTGACGTCGACTCTCTACAAGCTTTATTGGCGTAAGTATTATTTTTCCCGCTTTTTTTCTAAATCGGTGTTTCATCTAGTAGCTTACAGGTTTGTACATTTATATATCATGGTCAGTGATTTTTCATTCATAACCAACGTCTATATATATGATGAATTCAGCCGCGTGTGCCATATGGCATCACCGGGACTCAAACGGTACTGGTTTTTTAAGACCCGGTCTCACAGTACAGGAAGCTGTGGAACTACTCCAGGGGAATGATGCTTTGGAACAGCAACCTGAAATGGTGTTTATGGAACCACCTGCCGCTTCAGTTTTGACTGACGAGGAATCTGGTGACGAAGAAGATGGGTACATACGCCACCTTCCTGGTAGACAGCTACTTGCTCGAGCCGAAGTAGTTTTTAGCAATAAAGTTCGCACCCAACTGGAACCGAACGATAACGTTCCCACGGTTTTTGCGGGACCTTCCATCAGCAATTCTTCCATTTCAGGTGACAACTTTCTTATAACCTCAACGTCTCCCGATGCTTTTGGCGAAAAGTGGATACAGAGAAGACTGCTGGAAGGGAAACCACCTCCTGAATCCATTGAGGGCGATTTTGAGCCGAAAAGAAAAAGTATTTTCCGTAACACTGTACCAACCCACCCAGGTGACACTCCGACTGAAACCTTCGCCACATAGCAACTCATTATCTTTCGACGTATGCCACGTCGAGAATTCGCCCCGGACCAACAGCACCTCTTACCTCTCGTGTCAACCTAGGTCTGCGGTATGACGGAAGTTGTCACTATGTCACAAAAACACCTGAAAACAAGCGGAAAAGGTGCGCATTGAAAGTGTGCACATTCCAGACACGCATGATGTGCCATAAATGCAACGTTGGTTTATGTGTCGACTGCTTCATGATTTATCATACAGAATGAATTTTTTTTTATTTTATTTTTGTTTCAGACATAGCTACAATATAAGTTTAAAAAAATTCCCCTATGATTTTTCCGAGTCTTATATATTATTTATCCTACCGAAAACCCAGTACCGTTTAGTTCCCGGTGATACCATATGGCATCGCAATAAAACGTCGAATACTGAGCCTCGCAGTGGTCTATGATTTTCAAAACTATTTTTTCTATCCTACTTCAAGTACGTTTTACCAATCCTCAAAGTTGAAGGGTTGAAATAAGAAAAAAAAAGTTACGGGGCTTAATGGGTTAACATTGAAATTACGTTACAGCATGCAATACAGAATATGGGGATCTCAGGATTGATTGAATTAGAGTGAAACAAAGGAATTACATACAAAAAAAATAATTATCGAAATTATTTCGGAGAAGTGGTGAAGTTTTCATCTTCGGGATATTTGTATTTCATTATAACAGGAACTATTTGTCGGAGCATGACCATATTTGGCATGGTGAATTGCTATATGGACGTGATTGAGCACACAAAAAATCGTCGACTCGCAAAGGGGGGCAGGGGGTGATTCTTCATCCCTTATTTTTCAAAATTCGATAGAGCGGAAAACATGAGCCGGAGCATAACCATATTCGGCATGGTGAATTGTTGTATGAATATTAATAAGCACACATGACTCGCAAAGATAGGCAGGATGTGATTCTTCATTCCTTATTTTTCAAAATTCGATAAAACGGAAACCGTGAGCCGGAGCATAACCATATTTGGCATGGTGAATTGTTATATGAATATAAATAAGCACACAATCATCGACTCGCAAAGGGAGACACGGGGTGATTCTTCATCCCTAATTTTTTAATATTCGACAGAGCGGAAATCATGAGCCGGAGCATCTCCATATTTGACCTGGTGAAATGTTTTATAAATATTAATAAGCACACAAAAAATCATCTACTCGCAAAGGGAGGCAGTGGGTGATTCTTCATCCTTCATTTTTCAAAATTCGATAGAGCGGAAACCATGAGCCGGAGCATTCGTATTTCAGTTGCGGATTGGACGATTTGAAAACTTCTTAGGGTAGTTATGTTTTTGAAAGGAATTGTAGAAACCAGACGCACGTGACCATTAGAGATATTTTCATGAACTGCACAGACAATAAAATTCATGAAGTGTAGGTTTGTTACTTTCATCTCAACAAGTGTTGGACCCTACTAATTCTCGGTTCATGACAATATTATCTCTATATATCGTACTCATCAACAGGTCCTCCCATTATACCATTCAGTAAGCTTCTATACCGTTTCCGACAATCTACCTGAATTCATTAGTAAGGGTACCCGCCCTGTGCACATGCAATTTTCTGTCGCGCGATCGTTTAGTCCCGAAAATGAAAGACATACATTTGAATGGGAATGCACGCATATGCGACTGAATAAACGCCGCGACTAAACAGTCAGATTTTTGAAGCCACGCGATTGTCCCAGATCACAATGAGTCAAATTCAAAATGACAATTCAATCGCAATTCTGTTGCTACCGAAGTCCGAACTTCTTTGTGTGAGTGCGAATCCTTTTTTTTTTGGGGGGGGGACTTTATAAGGTCCTATTGTTAGTATTATTTGGCTCGTAATAGTAGAGTTACAACGCAAGTGGTTTCCAGGAAAATCCATGTTATTACCGAATGTAGTTGCGATTTATTAGTCGCAAGTGCGCGCATGAAACATTTACGAATTTCTTTCTTGGCGATTGCGATTTTTCAGTCGTGCTACAAGAAATCGCAATTGCGCGCCTAGGCTAATACAGGGTGCGGCACGGAGGATGGATGGTTTTAAAAAAATAATAAAAGCGTTAATTTTTACTCAAAAACACATTTATTGACGGAATCAGATTCTCAAGGAAATAGCATTTGAGACAGTCAAGTGTGGAAAATCACATCAGGCATGTGGTGGCCGAAATCGGTGATGCAGTGCTGGAGGCGCTCTTGGAAGTTCGCGTAGACACTCTCCAACATCGCTCTCTCAACTTGGGCAACTTCCACGCGAATAGCCCTTTTCAATTCGTCCAGAGTTCGGGGCTTGGTCTCGTATACTCTAGCCTTGAGGTGTCCCCATAAGAAAAAATCGCATATGGATAAATCTGGGGACCGGGGAGGCCAATGAACATCGCCAAACCTGGAAATAAGGCGACCAGGGAAGAGAGGGCGAATAACGTCCATTGATGCTCTGGCTGTGTGGGCGGTCGCCCCATCCTGTTGGAACCACACACAACGGATTGGAACACGTTGCCGTCGTAATTCGGGGATAATGAAGTTGTTGATCATTTCGACGTACCGCTCTGAGTTCACGGTAACAGCACGACCATTAACGTCTTCGAAGAAGTAAGGGCCAATGCTGCGAGTTTGCGATACAGCGCACCAAACCGTAACTTTTGGGCTGTGCAGCGGTCTTTCGTGTAAGTGTTGCGGATTTTCATTAGCCCAATAACGGCCATTCTGCCGGTTAACCATGCCGTTGAGGTGAAAGTGGGCTTCGTCACTCATGAACAAAATGAGGTTCTCATTTTGATCGATCAGTGCTTCCATCTCACGTGCGAAGTTCATTCGTTGTGCATAATCTCCGGGGTGTAACTGTTGCACAATGGCCAATTTGTAGGGGTGAAAGCGAAGATCCATATGCAAAATTCGCCTCACCGAACGATCACTGAGGCGAAGTGCAGCAGCATGTTTCCGAGCAGATCGCGACGGACTGCGAAGAATGGCTTGTCGAACGCGTTCAACTTTTTCAGGCGTTCGAACTGTTCGCACAGGTCCTCTTGGTCTTCTGTTGATCAGTTCATCACGTCTGCGAAGTGATTCAACCCAACGAAGGATGGTGTTTCGAGAGGGAATAGCTCTATTCCGATGAATGTGGAAATGGCGACGAAACTCACGCTGCACGACCGTGACTGACTCATTATTTCGGACGAAACTATCATAGGCGAAAACACGATGCTCCACCGTCCAAGGCTCCATGACGACAACTGGTAAATAAATGCTAGGAACACACGAGTCTAACGGCACCTTCCCCACTTCTCTCGTCCTCAGTGGGGGAAAGTTAAGCCCATCTGAAAAACGTCCGCCCTCCGTGCCGCACCTTGTACCAAGTGCTGAATATGAGATGTAGAACAGTTCAATTTTTTAAATCCAGAGAATAAAATTATTCTTTGCGAAACTCTGGCGGAATAAAAATTTCGCGTTTCAATTATTATTCGAAAAAATATTCAGCTGAGAAATTGAAAAAAACTTGTCAACTTTGGCTAGATGCAAATTTGTCCTAAAACATCATGGAATCGAATTTCTGCTACATTATTTGGAATGTTTGAGCAGAAATCTAAATCTAGAAAAAAACTTGATGGTACGTTTTCAGGAGCGGCATGGCTCATTATGAAAGTTGCGAGTGATGGTACCGGCCCATGAATCTTAAAGAATTCAGCCCAAAATCGTAACCAAAGCATATGAACAAAATATTTCTATGGCTGCTTTTGAAGGCAATTTCCACAATTTGGGTTTGGAAAAAATATCATGAAATGAGCCATACATTCTACCTCGAGGTGGTTTGAGAAGGAAAGCTCCGAAGTTTTAGTGTTATCAAATATGAGATGAATAATAACCATCTGCCTCCCTTTGCGGGTAGATGATTTTTTGTGTGCTTATTAATATTCATATAACAATTCACCATGCCAAATACGGTTATGCTCCAACTTACGGTTTCCGTTTTATCGAATTTTGAAAAATAAGGGATGAAAAATCACCCCCTGCCTCTCTTTGCGAGTCGCTGATTTTTTTGTGCTTATTAAGATTCATATAACAATTCACCATGCCAAATATGGTTATGCTCCGGCTCACGGTTTCTGTTTTATCGAATTTTGAAAAATAAGGAATGAAGAATCACCCCTTGCCTCCCTTTGCGAGTCTATGATATTTTGTGTGCTTATTAATATTCATATAAAAATTCACCATGCCAAATATGGTTATGCTCCGGCTCACGGTTTCCGATTTACCGAATTTTGAAAAATAAGGAAAGAAGAATCACCCCCTGCCTTCTTTTGTCAGTCGATGATTTTTGGTGTGCTAATTAAAATTCATATAACAATTCACCATGCCAAATATGGTTATGCTCCGGCTGACGGTTCCCGTTTTATCGAATTTTGAAAAATAAGGGATGAAGAAACACCCCCTGCCTCCCCTTGCGAGTCGACGATTTTTTGTTTGTTTATTAAAATTCATATAACAATTCGTCATGCCAAATATGGTTATTCTCCGGCTCACGGTTTCTGTTTTATCGAATTTTGAAAAATAAGGAATGAAGAATCACCCTTTGCGAGTCTATGATATTTTGTGTGCTTATTAAAATTCATTTAACAATTCACCATGCCAAATATGGTTATGCTCCGGCTGACGGTTCCCGTTTTATCGAATTTTGAAAAATAAGGAATGAAGAATCACCCCTTGCCTCCCTTTGCGAGTCTATAATATTTTGTGTGCTCATTAATATTTCTAATTTTTTTTAAGGAACACGAACAGGTAACTCAATACCCAAAACAGTGTTCACAAATTAACAATAATAAAAATTTTCAACAAAAGTGTCTCATTCCTATAAAAAAAAATAACAAAAAAAGGTGAACAATGAGGAAGAAATTACAGATTATGAGATAGCATTTCACAAAAGTGCCTTATTCATATAAAAATTCACCATGCCAAATATGGTTATGCTCCGGCTCACGGTTTCCGTTTTATCGACGTCTAATTTTTTCTCAAAGTTCTTATACAAAGATTGAACCGATCGATATCATCAATATGCAACTCGTTTGTCTAATCAAGAATTTTGGATATCGAAACAATGCTCAGCTGCGACCAGAGTCTTGTGATAAATTCACAATAGGAAAACTCACTATCGAATAATCAAAATATTTTTATATAAAATAACACAAACATAGCATCAAACACTCAATCGAACAGTAGGTACTCTCATTATCTTCAAGTTCAAAAATTTGTGCTAAAGTAAGGAATATTTTTCGGTTTTTTACCTGCTTATCGAAAACGGTACTTTTTTAATGTATAAACATCCATACATAACAACAAATCAAAGCTGATAAAATTTTGGACAATTTCGATGTCATATTCGTTTTCGCACTGAAAATTTTTTTTGTGTCCGCGACCACTCTACATAATGTATAATCCATACATTTCGAATGATCTTTCAGATCATGATCATTACGATAGTCATCCACCAGTGAATAATGACTAGTGAATAATGATTCATAATTCACTACAGAAATGAAATCGATGTCGAGTGAAATTGTTGAAAATACAGATTAATTCGACTTTTACCGAGTCGGAAGTCTTCGACAAAGTGTGATATTCTATTATCAGCATATACCTATTAAACCCTATACTGCTAACGTGAAAATAAAGTTGATCATTGCCATGTCCGTTATCTAATCCAATGATCTGCGCATGAGCAAACTCAGAATTTGACATAGAGAGGAAAAGTGAGGTTACGTTACCTATTTGAATCTTATTTGGTTACATTAGATGAAGAATCCAAAAATAGATATTAATTAATATAGGCGATGTTTTGTGTGAGATAATTGTACCAAGGATATCCTTGCACTGCCTAAGTATATTATACGAACAAAATCAGCAACTGCCTGAGTAATTTTTGTTTTTCTTTCAGGTTTTCACGATTTTATATATTTTGCGATTTTGTCGGATAAAGAATTCACATTTAGACTTCGAACCGTTACGTATTTTTGTAGATAATTTTATCGTTTGTCATCGTAGGGCAACAATTATTTCCAACTGATGTGCTCCAGAGAATTGAGTACGTTGGCGGGGCATTTAATTGAATTTGTTTGAGAAAGTGGTTGTGGAAATCACAAAAACATTCATAAAATGCACATTACTACCAGAATATATTAAAATAATTGCATAAATATTATTTCTCATCAAATGGTGAATGAGAAAGTAATGATTTGTTCATTTGTATTACAAAAAAAAATAAATTATATCTAGTGGCTTTCCTGTTGATGAATTCGCAAGTTCATATTTTCATTTCGTGAAAGTTCTGGCTCTAGATTTGATATTTAATCAAATTCACTCAAACATACTAGGACAAATAAAAAATATTAGTGTTTGTACTTCGAATACCATTCTCTAATCCTTTTTGTTATACTGATCCAGAAATATTCATTATGGTAATCCAACACTAAATTTCCGGATTTCCCCATCTTTTCATCAGGATAGTGAGAGCTTTTCTACACAAAATATGCTAACAAAAGTGCATCTGTTATTTGAATTATTGTAATTGGAATAATGACAGGCTTGAGTTTCAATATATTTTTGAACGTGAGTAGTTTATGTATAATTGTGTTTTCTATCTATTGTTATAGCACCGTACTGGGTTCATATGAAAACATAAAAAATAAAATCATTCGAAAATTCCCATTTTCGATGAATAATTCAATGGGGCGGTAAACCTATATTTCCTTTCATTCAGATCGCAGATTCTACAAACACAAAACCATATTCTCAGGAACAATAAGGTTGAATAATGTTCACATCTTTCTGGTGCCACTGACGACAAATAATACAAAGTAAACGCATTTGACAGTACAAGACTCTTCCGGGTTTACTGGCCGTGGTCTATCAGTAACTATTACATCTTATTTGAATCAAATATTACTTCGAAAAACCTTGTGACACATCTGTAAATTGACAAGGGAATATAAATATTTGAAATTATTTGAGGTTAAGTTTTCGCGCATGCGTAGTGAATCTAGTTGGCCAAGTGTACCACGTGAACGTGATCGCTGCTTCAAATGAATGCAGGTAAAGAGGCCAATGCTAGCGGTATAGGAGTTCATACTTATATGATTCGCACATAATTACTACCCATTATTCACTCGGGTGAATTGCAGCACAGTGCGGTTCGCATCGCAAACTTCACCCTCGTGAATAAAAGTTAATCATTATATGCTCATCGAATGATATACTCTTCATCTCGCTTTTTTTTATGAACATTTCGTGATATGGTGTAAATCTGTAAATGGTCGATCCTAGAAGAAATCATTCAATTATTAAGGTAGCATAAAGAAGAGCATTAAATTCCCTCTAACATTATATGTATATAAGCCAATTTAGAGAGTCAAGTTATACAAATTTTATAATCAGGTTCTCCCGAAAAGACAAAGTATTATTTCTTTCTGCTGTAGTGGACCCAACTGTTTTGTTTCAACTTACATAAAAGAGTTATGCGAAGGTGCAGCAAACTTCCAAAAAGAGAAGAATTTGGACAAAGGAGTAGTACTAAATTCGGACTCAGTTCTACCATTCCGAACGAAGGCCACTAATAGATACTTATGCACAAATTTGTCAGGAGAAAAAGTTTTTCAAAATTTTATTGCCTGAAGATTATATAAAGACACAACACTTCGAACTTTTAAGCTTCGTAAAGTTTCGGAGTCTATCAGATTCCTTCGTCAGACAAATCGAATTATTTTTTAATGTACCCTAGTTGTTTCGAGACTGAATGAAGGCTAGAAAATACACACCGCTAGTGTGAATTTAATAATAATCGTCTTGCAAGATTTGATATCTCTTGAGAATTCTTACGATTCCGATAAGTTTCATGAAGTTAAGAATATGTCTGAAGGGGGAGTCTGATTTAAACTCTGAAACGTTAAGAAGCTTCAAACTTCGAAGCGTTTCTTTCTCCATGGGCAGAATTTTTTTTAAAGAATTTGGCCACTGAAAAATTAATGCACAAGTTTTACGCAGGGGCGTTTCTTCTCCCACTAAGAAATTTTTTTCAATTGATTTTAGTTTCAGAGACTGGGTTTCGTCAGTAGGAGTGTTTAATATCTTCACGGGTTATTCTTTCAGTTCAGGAATTGTTTAGGCTGAATTCACCTGCCTGATTTCAATCATGCAGATCTCTCGAGCATTTGAATCTGGAATATTGCTCATATCTAATAATACGTCCATCCTCAACTCTGACTGATGTTGTTAATCATGTTGCGACCTACTCCACAGACACTGCAACATAGTTGCCAACATCAGGCTCCGTTCATTGAATATCAAACTGATTTGATCTTTCATCAACTTAGTTGTCAACCTGGAATATAAACCACCAACTGACGATCAACTTGGTCGTCAACACGACGTGTTGGGAACATCGTTGTCAACTAAGTTGTTCGTCTGTGGACCGCTTAACCAACATCCTAAATCAATTTGGAGCAAATAATTCAGATACACTGATAAAAACGCTTCGTCTTCTTCTTTTCCGGCTGGTAAAATTGCAACTGTCGTTTTGGAACATATTGAAATTACTAATATCATGATGAATCAGTTTGGAGGAGTTAATGTCTAGCTGCAGCTAAGATTCGCTTATGCAAACGGTAACGAGATTACTTCTCGAGCTTATGTCGAAGAACTGATGATGAAGACCAAGTTGGTTTGGATAAACCTTGCTGCTGAAGTATCCTCATCTCCCCTCTATTTTTTTTATTCTCCAGCCCAAAAGTAGTCATATCAATATTAATTTTTTTAATTACATATTAATCTTGTCATCATAGAAAATGTTTTCTTCAAATAATTAATTTGGTGGTACTACAGAAGAATTGGACAACTTGGTGTGTTCTATACACAACCACTTAAGTAGTGTCTATTCACATCAGACAGTGCCGACGGCTGCTTTTCCGTTGAGGCTTGCGCTACTGGTGAAAATAAGTGACTTTTTCTGCCGCCACGTGAGAGTCAGGTGTAACGAAACGACCAAGTCACTTATTATTTTACCAGTAGCGCAAGCCTCACAGAAGGCCGCACTGAACGGGAAAGCAAGCAGCCGTAGGCACCGCTTAATGTGAATAGAATAGACTTAGCCGTTTCTCTGCCGCCACGTGAGCGTCAGGTGTTACGAAACGACCGAGTCACTCATTTTGACCACAGTCTTGTCAAGATTATAGACGGCTGTGTTTTGACCAAGGCGTAGAGTTTGTGAAGTAAGGACTTGAGGTGTTCAAGAGTGTAGACTTTGCAGCTTGGCTCTACATGACATCTGATAACTTTTTGACAATCTGAGAAATACGGCCTCGTCTTGTCATATTTTACATGAAAATATTTTTGTTTGGATTGTGAATTAAGTTTTCTCCCATTTGTTTATCATATCCCTCAGAATTTTTTCAGGTTCACACTGTCTAATGTGAATCGACCGTTATTCCTTCATCGCCGACATATTTTATAGAATTCAGAAACAATGCCACGCTAAAAAAATGTACCTCTTAAGTATAAAAAACATTTCGCACCTGGTTTTTTCCGAGAACACGGTATATAATAATAATAATAATAATAATAATCGTCTTTATTCTCACTGACCATTCTTACAAATAATTCAACATAGATACGTTAAGATATTCAATATGAGAAAAGGCGGAGTCCAGTAATGCACCAAAGTGCATCGCCAATAACACAAAAGATGGTCAGTCTGCGTTGGTGCGGTAATTCCGCAATACCTAATTCAAATTGAAATGGAACAAAGAATTAACGAAGTTCTGAGATGAATCCCTCGGAAACAGTTATTCGGAACAGTGGAACAGTGAAAATGATAATCGATAGATTGAATTATCAGTGGCAACGAATGTTTTTAAAATGCCGTCTGGAATTTACCCACAAAAGCCGTTCAATTCCACCGACGATCTTATACAGGCAATATAATGAATCATAACACGTAAAATGAAACCAATAAATCAGGTTCTGAGTAAACAGCATTATGACAGTGGAGTCCACGGTAGAAAAATTGTGCGCTTCCTAAAAGACTGACACTTGTGATGTTTGAATAGAATTACTGCGATGAGGGTTGAGTCCCGGTAATATCTAATAATAGGTCAGAGAAAATTAAATGGTCCATCGTCCATAATAGACGATTCTATCTATTTTTATTTCTATTCTGAATCGCAGCAACTCTCTGATGCGATAGTTCGGCACAGAGTTGACTATTCGATATAAATTTCTTCAAGGGCAATCTTCTGCAGAGTCATTTGTTAAGTACATTAATTAATGAGTTTCCGTAGCCAAATCGCAAAAATGAAACCTCAGTAATTTCGTCTTATTGCATACCTATGGAACTATCGACATTCACAGTTGCTTTATTTATGAATTGTGATTAACCCACCCTATCTTAATCTGACGCGCTCGAGAATATTGTTACAGTTTTCCAGACAACCTTATATAGAAAATATCAAATGAATATACAAATATAACAAATTTTATTATATCATAAAATTATACACTGAAAGTCAGCAATCATGGTACGAAATAATGAGACTCTATCAAACTATGGTTAACCAGAAAATAACTGATTAATAACCTTTGTTATTATGAAAAAAATATAGATATAATGTATTGGATACTTTATCTCAGGTGGAATTCTCTGTTCTAACAAGAACACAATATTACTTCAGCAAAATTATTCAATATCGAACTTACTATCTAAATCTGGTGTGAAAATAACAATTTAAAAAAATATATAAATGGTTATAAAATAGCTGTTTTCTTTTTTTCAAATTTACTTAACTTCTGAAAACAATCAATGAAGGGCTGCTGCAAACTCGCAGGGATGGACGATGTGATCTCCAGAGGGGTTGATGGAACCTCGTGGTGAACCTTCCAGGTGTGACTTCTTGTTGAAGAAAAATGCCGAAATAATCTCAAAAAATATAGCTCATCAATATGTCTAATGATGGTGTTGATTCAGATGAGGGATGACTTCAAACGATGGATATAAATCGCCGTTGTAGATGTAGATTTTAAAGTACTGATTAGTCTAAAATGGACGAACATATTTTTTACACCTCTGTTGAAATTTACAATATGATTCTTATTCTTACCCTCAGTCTCACAAACTTGCTTCACAAACGAATCAATGATTTTATAACTAGGCTTATCCGGTAAAACCGTAAATTATTCGCCTTAACAAAAGGAATTATTCAGCTATCCAAAACTCGAAAATTTGCCGTTGTCTACTCCAATTGCGTTACCGCTCTCATTAGATTCGAAACGAAAAAAGAAAGATGCATCTAAAATCGGGTTCGGTCTTACGAACATATTGAAAACTCTAACATGCGTATTAATTATTTCTTGCTCTTTATGTCGATGATAATTGAAGTGAATGAATCGGATCTATGTTAACTATATAGGATGGAAATAAATTCATGAATATGAAGTGACGTCTATTTAACCGAATGTGAATTTTTATGAAATATTAAGGCGGTATCAATTTTATATCGTAACAATATCCGATGATCAATTTTTTTTTACTAATCTGATCCTTCATTCTGGACGGGCGGCCATATATTTGGCGCTCATATTTGGTGGCGGTACTCAGTCGGGTACAAGGAATTCCCCTGTATATTAATCTTCCGCGTCTGAGTGAATTCCGAAATCCCTGCTTGGGCTCCCCTACTATTATAGTAGGGTATATAGCTAGAAACAGCTTTTTAACTGAGCAATGGGGGTAGATTTTATTTAGAGATATTTTCTTTTTAATAGTTGTAATACTTAAATAGATGGAATATCAATATTTTATATTCAAGGAATATCAGAAAAACCAATCCAGATCAGCCCTGGGATGCCATTCATTTGAGAATAGCCATAATACTTACTTCGACCAACTAGAAATTTCACATAGAGATAACAAATATTACAGATTATCATTACTGGAACAATACGAGATCATGAATCTTATTGAACGAAACGAGAGACTTCAACCAACGCAGTTACAGTAGGTATATTTGAATTGATTAATTCCCGCTAACACCGCATTTCCTCTCTAAATCCCCACTCCCTCCGAAAACATACATGACAGCAGACAACGTAATTAAAAAATCCCTATTTCCGATTCTCGTTTCCGGAAGATACTATTAAAACCGAAAACAAGAACTATAAAATAATACTATCATTACAAAAAAAAACAAGGATTTCAAATTATAATAACTAATACTCTATAAACGACAATATATTTCTACAGGAGAGAACCTCAATTAATGTTTAACAAGAAAACTTGCATACTCTAACCTCAAAAATCAAATTTATCCCATTTTCCAGACTTTTAACGTGGTGCGATCCACCTGCCAGACGCTATTTTTTATGTAAAAATTTTTTCAACAAACCATTATTTTAGTATGGCTGATTTTTTGATATTTTCTAATTCAGATATAGAAAAGTACAGAATTCATTTGTTTTACGCCTAATCCGGTGCTAAATCAGTGCCAGACTGGCTCAAAGTTATGAAATTGCGAGGGGCAGCTACAAGGAGCAGGCGAGGATCCAGGAAGGGGGGAACTTTCACCCCCTGTCCCCAAATTGCCCAGGCCACCTTTAAGATTTTGGATATCTATTGAAATATTTTCTGGGAGGACTCTGCATTTTCCTATATATATATATATATATATTCTTATGAAAAAGAGAGCTAAAATAATACAATAAATGTTGAAACGAAAAGTACCTAAGTACCTAAGCTGAGGTAAAAAAAAAACGGGGTAGCATAACATTTTTCGTATGATACTATAGAGTCATACGATACTATCATCATTAGTATCATACGATACTATACAGCCAGGGGAAAAAACCTCAGCCGAAAAAACCTGTCTCCCCGTAAAAAAATAACATAAAATATTAAATATCAGGAAAATCTTGAAAGAAATCAGTGTGATCATCTTCATGTTATCCGTCGATGGGCTCGGATAGACAGATTCTTCCCAAAACGACTCGCAATCTTAATCTGAAATGAAAAAAGACAAAAGCAGAAAAGAAACCGATTATTCAGAATAAATCAAAAGCATTTTAGAAATGCATTTGGTACTTTAAAAAATATCAACATTCAGATTTCTTGGCCAAATAATGTTGGGAGGTTTATAAATATTTATGACAGAAATGTCAGAAAATTTGAAATAAATGAAAAAGCTCCATCAATTTCCCCTTTCCGAAAGTGTTGAAATTCACGAAACTGATAATTTTTTAACATAACAAGCTAAACTTATAAAAAATCAATTAATACATAACTTTTAACTGTCCTCTTTCACGAGGATTTTTTTCTGTTGCCGTGTGGGTTTCTTGCATTTTCCTGAAAACTTAATATGGGTTTTCTCCCCCAGTCTCTGAAACAAGAAAGAATTAGAAAATTTTTTTTAATAATATAAGAAAGGCCCCTGCGTAAAAATTTCTAGCACTAATTTGTCAGGGGCCGAAACTTTACGTGAAAAAATTGGTGCCTAACAATGAACAGAAAGAAAATGAAAACACTTTGAAATCTTAAGCGTAACGTTTCGGAGTCTAAATCAGACTCCTTCGTCGGACAATAACTGATTTTCATGCAACTTTGTAGAATCGTGATAATTTTTTTGATTTTTGGATTGACATTTGTCAATATATGATGAACATAGATCAATATTGATTACTAGATGTTGATATCTTTATTTTATTTCAAAATTCCTTGAAACTAGTTCTTTTTTCAATAAATCCATACAAATTCGATCTATTCCTACTGAACAATTGGCAAGATTATTAGCCTCATCCAACAAAATAGAAGCTGACTCTTTGATTTTTCTTTTATAACCATCAGGTTCCGTCATTAGGATTTTTGTTCCATTCCAATTCATCATGTGATTGCCGGTATTGGAACACACATGATCTGCTATCTTTGTTTCTCCTGTATAAGATTTTCCACAAATACAGGGAATATTGTAAATACAATTTCTCGATTTTTGGGTCTCATTCAAAGGTTTAGTTTTTGTTAATAAAGATCGTAAATCATTTCTTGTTTTGAAAACAGTTCTTATGTTGAATTTAGAACCAATTCTTTTCATTTTTTCTGAAAGTCCATGAACATAAGAAATCAAATTTATTAAAATTGGTTGTTCTTGACGGTTTGTTGTTGGTACTAGATTGTTATTATCGTTTTGACGTAAAATTGTTCTCTCTAAATTTGAAATAGTTTTTTCTATGAAATTAGTTGGATATTGATTATCCTCTAGAATATCTTTAATGAAATTAATTTCGTTATTCCGTATTTCAGTTGACGATGAAATTAATTGCGCTCTATCATAGAGTGTTTTTATAATACATCTTTTAACACTCATTCGATGATTTGAATAAAAATTAAGATATCGATTTTTGAGTGTCTTTTTTCTGAACACACTTGTTTCAAAATGATTTGGAAATTTTCTTATCGAAATATCTAAGAAGGAAAATACATTATTTTGTTCTAACTACATTGTGAATTTTATTGTAGGTTCCTTATTATTGATATGATTGAAAAATTTTATCAATTCTTCTTTCCCATGTTGACAAATTACATAAATATCATCTATATATCGCCACCAAGTCTTTGGTTTCATTGAATATTTTTCAATATGGGCTTCTTCAAAAAATTCCATGAAAATATTGCTCATTATTGGTGATAAAGGAGAACCCATAGCCATACCAAATTTTTGTTTATAGAAATCATCATCTAATTGAAAATATGTCGAATTCAGACAGATATCTAACATTTTCATTATATTATCTACAGTTAATTTCGAATTTTCATGAAAAGTATTATCATCCATTAATTTTGTTTTTACTATTTCAAGTGTTTTATCGACCGGAACATTAGGAAAAAGATTAACTACATCGAAACTTACTAGAATATCAGTCGAATTCAGATTGGAATTTTTCAAGAAAGTGTTGGGTGTTTTTCAAGTAACTGTCTGATTTTCCGGTTGATGGTTTCAAAAATTGTAACAGAAATTTCGCCAAATTTTGACAAGGAGATCCAATGGAACTTACTATTGGTCTTAATTAAGATTTTGCTTCTCCCTCTAGAATTTGACATACTGGGGCTAAAATAATTACAAAAATATTTTTGCAAATGGTATTTTGATTGGCAGCTACAAAATTTACCATTGCCCAAAATACCAGTATCTTTAGGATTTTGAAGATATATAAGTTACCCTCGAAGTTCCTTTCCCGAAAGTTGGGCCTGGATCCGCCCCTGCAAGGCAGAAAATTTTTGTACACAAATGTGTACAAAAAAAATAAATTATTCGACTTTTCTCGTGGTGCGATCCACTCCTGCCAGACTCCTGAAAAACCTTTCAGTACGATTCTTTTTTGTTGCATTATATTCTAGAAACTATATAAAACGAATTAACCTGAGTGCCTAATTTTTAGCGTGGTGTGATCCACCTGCCAAACTCCATTTAAATAGAAGTACAAAATTTAAGACATATTTGTATTGCTGAATTTTTGATAATTTTTTATTCAGATATAGAGAAGTAGAGAATTAATTTGCCAGTCCTCTAATCTGGCGCATAGATGCCAATTTAATTGACGAGAATGTTGTGGAAAATGAGGATGAAGAAAATGTGACATATGAAAACGATGACAACAGTGACGATGATGAGGACTGGGGATGCATCACATTATTGTGACACAATTTTAGATTGAAACTATTTTAATCACTAACAGATTGACAACAGATGAATTTGTTTTCAATAATTCAAATAAAATAGAAAATTCTTATTTTATATAGTTTCTAGATTGTTCTAGATTGTTCCTATCAGCTGCATCGCGGAACTTTATAACTTTGAGCCAGGCTGGCACATTAATTCTCTACTTCTCTGTATCTGAGTTAAAAATATCAAAAATTCGGCAATATTGAAATGATGTTTTTAAAATTTTTTTAATGGCGTCTGGCGTCTGGTTTCTAGAACTTAATGCAACAAAAAAGAATCGTACTACAATGATTTTTCGTTCATCTCTTTTCTAGCTGCTTCACGGAACTTATAACTTTGAGCCAGTCTGGCACTGATTTAGCACCGGACTGGCCGCCTGGCAAATTAATTCTGTAACTCTCTATATATGAATTAAAAAATATCAAAAATTGACCGATACTGAAATAACGTTTTCTTAAAAAATTTTTTACATAAAAACTGGCGTGGATCTCACCAAGCGAAAGGTCTGGCAATCGAATAGGTATTCTTGATTTATATAGTGACAATATCATGATGCAATAAAAAAGAATGGTACTAAAATACTATAGTTTACCTCCATTCTTACCTGTAAAGGTGTCATGCGCACTAATGAACGCACCACTAGCCAGCAGTGGCGGCCTTACGGGGTGGCGAACGGGGCAATCGCCCGGTGCCTCGCGCGACATCCAAAACAAATTTTAAAATTGATTTTGATCCTTCATTATTCATTAGGGTTATAATATCAACGTCAATTAAAATGAAGTCAGTTTATTTATGCATTCATTCAACACATAATAGAAAAATTCAATATACTTAAAAATCGCGGTTCGAAACACTTGAAGATTAGAGTTCGTGTAAGCAGTTGAGTGCGGGAAAGACACTTTCCGCACGAGTTAGGAACAATATTTTTTCTAGGAAACAGAATAAAACGGTAAACAGAAAATTCTTTGCCTTTACGGAGGCCAAACCGAAAACATTTCTGAAACATAGATGAATTCAAAATAGTAATCACCGAAATGAATACCAATCATGAGGTTGGAGAAATGATTTCAGATTTTGTCACTGAGATGAGAAATATACCGGTTTCGGCCTTGTTTGGCCTCATCAGTATCCCATACACCTCAGTGGCCCTAAATCAGGGCCACTGCTAAAATCTCATTGGGTAAAAAAGGATGTACAGAGTTTTTTTTTCGCATGTCATTGGAGATGTGAAACTTCATTTTGACGCAATTGGATGTCACTACTTTGTAATATTTTACTCAGTATTTCACAACTAATTGCTTCAAATATCGAAGTTTTTCATGAAGGTTTTGTCCCTGAGGTGTATGGGATACTGATGAGGCCAAACAAGGCCGAAACCGGTATATCTCTCATCTCAGTGACAAAATCTAAAATCATTTCTCCAACCTCATGATTAAATATCTCTGAGTCTGGGAATTGAAAATGGTATTCATTTCGATGATTACTATTTTGAATTCATCTATGTGATCGATTTGAATTCAACACACAGATCAAATTTGATAACTTATGTCAATTCATAATACACATGAATGTCGAACGTAATTCTACATGTCCTTACCATAGTACGTTGACGTTCGGTGCATACATACATATCATAATTGATAAAAGTGTATGGGAAAAACCTCTGCTATTCCTTTCCCGCACAGGCAGTGTGCGGGAATGGAATAACAGGGGTTTTTCCCTCATTGTTTGGAAATGTAACTCTTTACGAATTGAAATGCGTGCCGGAAAAGGGTTGAAAGCGTACGTTTGTAGAAAAACGATATATCCGATGTTTCATTGTCTGAAGTTCTCCTTCTTCAGTCAATTTTTGAACGCATAATTTGGCCTTAGTGAGTGAGTTTATATGCGTAACGTAGCTCTGTCAGCATTCCATTTTATGGAATATGTAGAGTTGTTTGGTTTTTTTTATATTGTGTTTTTTTTTTAATTCATTTTACATATCTCAATTGACCATGATCTGTAGTTTCAGCTAGAAAAAAACATCAATAACTGGTTGTAAAATGTTGGATCAGCTAAGATTTGCTGATCTATTTCACACTTTCCTAGTTGCCATTAACTTACTGCACATGATGCTGAAAGGAACTGACCTTTTGAGTTTTGATCTGTGACAGCATGATGATAGGATGATATTGATGGACATGAATTGAACGAAGAACTGAATAATATTCATCAGTGTGTATGAAAGATGGCGACAACATTTTCTCGGTGCTGAAATTCATAATAGAAAAAAAAATTAACTGAAGTTTACCCCGCTATCGAAATAGTCCTGAGAATTATTGCCACCACACCTGTTACAAGATCGGATTTCAACCCTTGCTATTTTTTTAGCCAAAAATGACAAGCTCATTCGTTAGATTATTGTGCTTTAATTGAATATTTTAGTATTTGAAAAGTCCCAAATATCAATTTTAAAATTTGTCGTCTCTGTATTTGAATATTTTTCAAATTTTTCAATGTAAAATATAAAATTTTTCAAAACTGAAACTTTATTTATATAACTTAAGCATTTCTCGTCAAATATGACAAATACGTAAACCAAACCTACTTTCGCATCACATACCTACTTTTCACGAAGGACAAAAGGGCCTCGCAAATATCTGCCGCTCGGGACCTCGAAATGGGCAAGGCCGCCACTGCTAGCCAGCAGCCAGACGGCGCGTTTCGTGATCGGGATACTTTTAGGGACCAATATATCAAAAAACCAGCTCCACTTGAATAATGTTTTTTCGACGTTGCTGGCTCTCGTACTATCAAATGAGGGTAGAATAGTTTATATTCGTTTCCGGGAAGTAGTTTCTGAAATTTTTTCACAATTCAAGTTCTTGTAATGTAAAACAGTCTTATAAAGTTTTCCACTAGGAGTGCCTATAAGGAGTTTATGTGAAGATATAAGACAAGTAGACCTTCATTTATGATATATTTTTAAAAATCAATGACTTTCGCTTTCACCGGCAATGGTATCAACTTTCTTATTTCTAATGAAACACCCTGTATATTATGACGGATATATCTTCGAATGCCACATTAATTTTATGTATCATTTCCTATAGCCCTCTAGAGCCGTTTTCGAGTTATTCACTGTTTTTTGAAAAAAATTACAAATTGAGACGCGTAGAACACTGAGGATTCAATGAAAGCGAAACGTATTATCTCAGATCTGTTTTTTGAAATGAGTCACCGAAAAGATATTCGACGTCACTCTGTAGAGAACATAACATAATGTTACTTGAGGGTAAAATGGGAGTCACAAAGTCGGAATTCAAAAAAAGCCTAAAATTCATTTTTTTCAAATCGAAACAGTATTTTTTCCACTCACATAAGAAAGAAAAAATAAGTGGAGATTTTTAAGGTTCCCTATATGTACATCCGGAAAATCTCGAAAATGGAACATTTTAGATATAGGGAACCTTTAAAAGACTTCATAACAATTTTTACCAAAACAAACTACGAACCTTGCAAGGGTTGAAAGCTAACATTGAAGAATAAATCGCCAATTTCTGACATAGAACTAACGCAATGATGCATCAGCTTGGAAGGTGGCCATTTGAGGCTACATATTTTTTTCTTAGAACTGTAACCAATTACAAACTTTCAAATGAGTTTTCAACAAAACCAGGGCTCTTTTTTTCCATTTACAACAAAATGGCAGCCAATTCGAATCAAAACATTACTTTTGCGCCAGCTTGTAGAATGAATCAATACCTACATCTTCTCGAACGCATTCCGTCTCTCACTATGCGAAAAAATGAAGCCCCATTCGCTCAGCACTCGCTTCATTCAAGTTTGAGGCTTCATTCTTTGGATGTTTAACGTATGTATGTCGCTTGTCGTAATAATTGCGCAATATGTAGGAGAATGATTGCTGAAGACGATCAAGGTCGTTATAGAATGAATCTACCCGTTGCTATTCTTTTTCCCAATTGCGCCCGCAAGAGGGGGCCCTTGGATTTTGTTCCGATTCTTGTACTGATTCCGCCTGCTCCTCATCAAATCATTATTTACCCCCCCCCCTTGAGAAAAAATTCTGGGGGCGCCCATGCCTCATTCACCGAGATCGAATTAAACAATAAATATTAATTCAAAATCGATCAGTTTTGGGTTCAACGTTTTTTTGGAGTATGTACTGCATTTGTTATTACACTGTTTGATGTTATAAAAATGAAAATTGATTTAACATACAAAGTTCAGACCGTTTGTGTAATAAATGTGAATAATATAGTTGCTTTTGGTTTCAGTGTCATTGTCTACAAAAACATATTGTATTGAAGTATTGATATCGTCAGCACAAAGCTAAAATCTCGAAATGACAAATTTGCAGTTTCGATTAGCTGCTCCGCAAAGTTTTCATTTCGGACAAAGAAATGCTTCATTCAAATTCGTAATAAACATTGACCAAAAATTCAGATTCTCTGCCCTGAGAGCAGAAATAAATAATTGGTACAAATCGATTATGTAAAATATTTTGTTAGTACTGGATTCGATCGCTGTTCGTACACGATCTGTAAAAAAAACAGATTTGTTCGAAGAAAACATTTCGTAAATAACCATCTACTGAGCAAAACTTAAATGAAAAGTTCACTCTTTGGAACTTCCATACATAACCATATAACTTTTGTATTATAATATTTTAAGTGTTTGACCATTCAACACTTCTCAGACCCTTTTCGTCACAGACCCCTTTGATTGCACCCAATCCTTGAGTCATAAATCATAGAAAGGCATGTAAATTCATTCGCATTCTTCTGGCGATATGGAGTTACGCTCTCTCAGTCCACTTTCTGGCGTTAACATAAAATGAGTTAAAATTACGTTGAACATGTTTTGAAAACACTTCGCAGATCTGGCACGACGATTTCCCCAGTTTAGAAACCGCTCGCAAACTTCGACGCCGTGAGCAATTCTAGGACGATTCGCGATTGTTTCGGGTGTCAGGTCAGGTTTGTTGTTAATTGTCGGGTCAAGTTTTAGTGCGGCGGAGTGTAATGAATTTTTTTCATTGTTCAGTGACTATTATTGAAAGTACAACGCTCTGATTCATGTGAGTTTTGGAACCCACATTTTTCGATGGAATCACGTAAACATGCACTGTTAACACTTTCGTTATCCGAGGAGAGAATTATGAACTTGGAACATTTTTCATTTTGGGTATATACACATTTTAGGTTGCGGAAAAATATTTATGTTTTGATTTTCATTAGTTCTTAGAACTTAGAAAGTTATTCCTAGAATATCATGCACATAACACTATACTCGACCTTCAACTTTTAACTCAAATATTGTTGTAGTCGACATTGACATGATCAAGAAAATGAATGAGTGAATGTAAATTGAGCATTAAATATGATAGTAGAGATTTGTCATTTGTTATTATGAATTAATTGATCCTTCAATACTTTCTGAAAAAATTCTTCATTGGAATTACACTTTTCATGTGTAATGTTTGTTTGCTCCTTCCTTTTAGAAAATGGTATGGTCAGGGTTAATTTTATCCCATGTTTTATGTTTGTCTGCAATAATAAACGAAATAGGAAATAGGTATATCAACGTTTAGTGATGATTATATCGAAATCTATTAGAACGTTGATATGAAGTTTTCATCGATATTTTGGTTCTTTCGATTAACCAGTACCATCCTTTTATTTGGCGTATAATACATGATAAATTTTTCAGAACGTTCATAATATCTGATCATTTTGAAACTCATATACTACCATGAAAATCCCGAAAAATAAAATGTCAGTAAAGTTGGAATAATTCAGAAACGGGATAAGCCAGAAGATTTATCTCTTAGGTGGATATAATAATACCTAGAAAGGATGGATTGATGCTACGATCCAATGGGCTTGATAAGCGAGTTGGTAAGTTCCAGCAATTATTTGGCTGACCAGTTTTTCCATGAAACTCCGAGCATATAGATAAACCAAAAATTTTAAAATATTTTTTTCAGATATTTATCGATAGCTTGAATATACACACTGCTCATTAGTGATTATAAAAGAAGAGTTTTGAAGATTTTGTTCTCTGCGTAACCAATGGGTTGAAATGCCGTTTGTGAAAGATAGCAGCAGTTTGATTTATGACTGGAAATGTCACTTGTCACTGGTAGAATATCTATCATTAACCGATTCAACATTGTGTTGTTTTTGGTATTGTATTATTCTCTTCTTTGAAAATAAGGAAATAAGACTCAGAATAAACAGGAAACTCTTCTCCCCTAATGAATATAAAAATTGGGATCACTATCGTAAATAAATTACAATGAACAAATTCCTGCACGTTCTGTAAAACAAATCCAAAAAAAGCTGTCGAAAATTGGGAAAAATCTTACGAAAAACTAATGCTTTCAGAAATTTAGAAGAATAATCAATTCAGAGAAAATTACTATTAAGAAAAAAATAGCAATTCAATCAAGTAGGCGAAAATGAAATGATCAAATTGATTGTCTCAACCGACCAGACACAGCAAAATCGAACCTTCCGGGTATTTGCCGAAACAAAGGAACAAAGGCTTGTTTGCAAAGAGTCAAAAAAAAAAAGAAAACAACGAAAAAAATTCAAATCGATAATGTGGGAATGAAATATATTAAAAAATTTATATTCTTCATTCAAATATTGAATAAAGTCAATTAAAATAAGAAAAATTACTACCTCTGCTCGCTTGGAAAGCACAACTTTCTCCTGACTTTGAATTCTCCTCACTTATTAACATCGTCAAAAATCGTGGCAGCCCCCTGATTTCAATCGAACAGTAATTTTTATATAGACGCTGATGGGGACGCGCAAGATATCGGATGCCGAGCATTCAGTGGCGTCTATTTGAACTTTGAACATTATAATATGATGGTGCTAGTGTTCTATGTTATCATATTATTTGACCTTGTGAGTTTCCTGGCCACCCGAAACCTAATTCATATTAAAAGTGGTACATACCTACCTAGTTGTATTCATTTCTAAATAGGTCCAACAATGATATTCAACCATTGTATATAAAGCAGGGGCATGAAATTGAATAATTTTCAAATTAAATAGAATTCAAATCAATTCAAACAAAAATATAAAAAAAAAATAAAACAGGAAACAAAAAAAAACTTGGCTTTTACGGGGCCACACCGAGAACATTTTTGAAACATAGATGAATTCAAAATAGTAATCATCGAAATGAATACCATTTTCAATTCCTAGGTTCAGAGATCTTTTATCACGAGGTTGGAGAAATGATACAAGTTTCAGCCTTGTTTGGCATCATCAGTATCCAATACTCCTCAGGAACAAAATCCTCATAAAAAACTTCGATATTTAAAGCAATTAGATGTGATGTACTGAGTAGAAATTAAAAAACAGTGACATGTAATTTGCTACAAAATGAAGTTCCACATTTCCAACCACATGCTAAAAAATAATTCTGTACATCCTCTTTCACTCAATGAGAGGGGGCCCTCATTGCGAGTTTCTTCGAGTGATGGGAACGCCCAATAAAACGGGAATCAAAAAAACTCTTTGCCTTAACGGAGGCCACACCGAAAACATTTTTGAAACATAGATGAATTCAAATTAGTAATCATCGATATGAGTACCATTTTCAATTCCCAGGCTCAGAGATCTTTTATCATGAGGTTGGAGAAATGATATTAGTTTCAGCCTTGTTTGGCATCATCAGTATCCCATACACCTCAGGGACAAAATCGTCATAAAAAACTTCGATATTTAAAGCAATTAGATGTGATGTACTGAGTAGAAACTACAAAACAGTGACATCTAATTGCGTCAAAATGAATTTCCATATTTCCAACCACATGCTAAAAAATAATTCTGTACATCCTCTTTCACTCAATAAGAGGGGGCCCTCATTGCGAGTTTCTTCGAGTGATGGGAACGCCCAATAAAACGGGAATCAAAAAAACTCTTTGCCTTAACGGAGACTACACCGAAAACATTTTTGAAACATAGATGAATTCAAAATGAAAATCGTATCAATTTCCATGATTACTATTTTGAATTATGTTTCAAAAATGTTTTCGGAATGAATTCAAAATAGTAATCATCGAAATTAATACCATTTTCACTGAGCCTGGGAATTGAAAATGGCATTCATTTCGATGATTACTATTTTGAATTCATCTATGTTTCAAAAATGTTTCAGACTCTGGCCAACGAATACTCAGAATTAGGAGTATTGTTTGTATCTGTTATGAAATATCGTTCATTTGAAGACAAGGTTGAGTAGTACGCCACTTATTTCTAATCAAGTGTCATCATTTGCTGCATCAATCGCCATCTTCCAGAAGGAGGAATTTCAACATCTGAGTAATCAGTAGCTAGTACAATACATTTAGTATAAGAATTGATCAAAAAAGACTTTCTTCAGTGCCAATTTGTATGTTCATGAGCCAGAATTTTAGAAATTTCAAATGTGTTACCAGCTCCTGTGAAAATTATTCATCGCCCACTGTATAAATTTGATGGAAAACTTTATATCTGGAGGTAAATCTTCTGAACTTCACATTGAATCCCTCAGCTTGGTAGCTTAACTCAAGTTCTATATGCACACACAGCGTCACTGAGGAAGATAAAAACAGATATTTAAACGAAGAAAGATTTCTTAGATTTATAGATCTCCATAGTCAACGGACGTGCCTTTGGCAAGCATTAGCCCCAAAATACCTCTATGTTTCTTGAAACATCTATTCACTAAACATATTGTTGAATCAAACCGAACATAATATCAAATGATATATTTTCTATGAAAGAGTGATTCAACGACGATCATAATCCGTCGACTTTTCTTCGCTAGATGGCAATTTCATTGTTAAATCTGGGAATTGACTAACAGAATTGATTCAAGTTCTGCGACTCATTTTGGTTATCATCGACGAAGGCGTTAAGCGATACTGATGACGAGTAATAACTCAGGAACCGCTCTTTTTGCTAGGCTGGTTCGATGACAGCACGTTTCTGTAGTTTACTTCGTGCTCTTGATTTTCGCCAGCCCATCTTTATAAATATATTCTATCGAAAACAGTTTACAGCTTGTTAGCTAGTCGAAGATAAAAAACGGCTCCGTAATCCAACTTGGTGGCATCAGCAAATCCACGCAGTTTCATTTTGTACCCATACCAACGACTTATTGCTATATTCTCTGACTGCCCAACCAATTATCTGTATTCAAAGTTGCTACTTAAATATTGTTGGAATGAAAGCAGCTGCAGCAAGCGATCCTAGAAGAACAAACAATTTTGCAATCATAGAAATAATTTTCCTATTCTTGATTTTAAACACGAATGGACTGTTATCATTCTTTTGACATATACAAATGAATTCACACATTCTGTCATGTGATTCCCAACTGACTTTGAGAAATCCATCAAATCAGAATCTTTTCCTAAATTTTTTTCTGCGGATGAAGGCGAGAAAAGATGTTGGCAGTGGCGTAACTTACACCCCCGCTGACCCCGCGGTGCGGGGGGCCCAGGCGTTGGGGGGGCCCGGACGTTATGGGGGCCTGGTCTTCGAGAGAAAATTCAAATAATTTTATCGTTAAAGAATATGAACATGACCTCAGTTCTGATCTTAACTTCCGAATAAACTCTTTTAGAATTGCATTGAAATCAGAGATTCAGAAAAGATCATCAATATGACAGTTAGCTGATCTCCTGTTTACAAAATTTTTCGATTGCAACTAGTTTCCCAGATCTCTGTACTGCTTTAATGTTATTTTTAATATAACCTGTTACTGTAGCAAGGGCAGAGCGATCCTTTTGAAAGTTAAAATTAATAAAGAATTATTTGCGGAGTAAAATGACCCAAAAAAGACTTAGCGGGCCCAGTTTGTTGAGAATTGAGAATAAACGAGCCGGGATTATGGACCTTCACGAAGTGATAAATGTATTTGCATCAAAGAAATCAACCACTCAAGTTATTTACCCATTTACTTCAAGTAAAACAGTATTTTCTGGGATTGATAACTATAGTTGAAATGAAGATGCAATTATGTATATCATTTACTACAAATTTCGAATGATATTTCAATAAATAAAGTATAGAAAGTATTATTTCAAGTAATATTTCGGAGTTATTTTGATGGTGTTACACCTAAACCACATACTTTTCTTATATAAAGTTTTTTTTTTCAATAAATACGCATGCTCGTACGAGGGGGCCCGAAAACTAATTCTGCGGGGGGGGGCCCGGTCGAAATTCGTTACGCTACTGGATGTTGGTCCAATGAGAATGAACTTAATTGTTCGATGTTCTACATCAGAGGATTGATTTCCCGTTTGGGTGTTCTGTAAATTTTTGGAACTATACCTATCATTGATAATTCAAGTACAACGCAATATCTCTATATTGTCCCCGTTTTGCTCGATTCAAATACGATTATATGATATACATTAATATCCCGCATCCGTTCCATCGAAAGCTAGATACATATGACGCGTTTTCTATATTCATATTAGCTTTCTATTTATTTCTGCGAGCAGCCTTGTCCCAATTATGAAGAAATTCCATATTGAAGACGATGGAACTCAGAATTCGCAGTTCAGCTTGTGAGCGAATCCCGAAAGGAAATGATTCAATGTTCAGAATTATAAATTATTCATTGGGTTGTTTCCCTGAAATAACGTAACAGAGTGCTGTGTCAACAAATTAACAAGCTGCATCGAACGCGCATATATATATATATATATACAGGTTCTTAATTTATTGGGAATAGCAGCAGTTGAATCAAATAATACTCTTTTTTCTTCACTCGAGCTTTCGAGACATTTATTGTCCCTTCATCAGGAGAACTGAATAAATACAATGGATAAACATAAAGACAAGGTTACAAGGATCTTACTCACGAATTTGAGGTTGAATTTCAAAGATGTAGTTGCATGAAAGATTAGAATGATGGGATTAATTTACAGAAATCAAAAGTGAATTGAATTTTGAAGTTGATGAAATTTCAATATGTCATTATGAAAGAAAATTATCTGAAATAATCGAATCACAAAAATTAAAAGGGTATTATTCTATGTAATGATGTTCGATGAACCTCTCTCAATGACTCGATCTGGTGGTTTGTTTCTAATTGAATATGGCAACATGATAATTCTATGAATTTTAAAAAAGATATTCATAGACTCAGTTCAATGTATTCATATCTGATGGACATCGATTCAATTAGAAACAAACCACCAGATCGAGTCATTGAGAGAGGTTCATCGAACATCATTACATAGAATAATACCCTTTTAATTTTTGTGATTCGATTATTTCAGATAATTTTCTTTCATAATGACATATTGAAATTTCATCAACTTCAAAATTCAATTCACTTTTGATTTCTGTAAATTAATCCCATCATTCTAATCTTTCATGCAACTACATCTTTGAAATTCAACCTCAAATTCGTGAGTAAGATCCGTGTAACCTTGTCTTTATGTTTATCCATTGTATTCATTCAGTTCTCCTGATGAAGGGACAATAAATGTCTCGAAAGCTAGAGTGAAGAAAAAAGAGTATTATTTGATTCATCTGCTGCTATTCCCAATAAATTAAGAACCTGTATCTAAATAGTCAGCAACAATACCTTCAACATTATATATATATATATATATATATATATATATACATGGATAAGATTTATTGGACATAACCCTCTGAAACTGAAATGAACCGTAGACAGCAATAAATCTTATCCATGTATTTTACCGATCCCTCAATATTCATATCTTTCTCATATATATATATATATATATATATATATATATATATATATATATATATATATATATATAAGTAAGAATATTCTTTGCTGAATGATGAATTCCAGAAGATACCTAGAGGGAATAAATTCAATTTACGCAAATTTATTAGAAATTGATAAAAAGACTAGAGAAGTTGTGAACAATGATGCCACAAGACTTGAAATAGATTAATTAAAGTGAAGGAGGTGCCTCTGATGACACGGTAGTGATATTTTCAACCTGATTTGTGTTGTGTTCTCTTGTACAGGGAAGGTTTCGAAGACTTTTCAGTGATTGTTTTAAACTCTTTATTTTGTAACTTCGATTAATTTGTTAGACTAGAAGAGGAAGGTTGTTAGATATTATTCGACCACAGTTCTGTGGTTTGAGAGTAAAAATAATCTAATGTCAGTGTGAAGAAAGATGCCAATCTCCAACCTCATTCATCGCATCAAGTGTTATTACTTTCCATATTCTAAATGCTCTCTACCTCACTAACAAATTCTATCTTTGGTAAAAATCTCAGTGTCTGTAAGTATTTCATGTTTTTCTTTTAAGCAAATAACTCGCATGTGCTCATGTTGTTGTAGAAGAGAAAAATATATTCTCGAAAGCTCGAGCATTAAGACAAAAGAGTTCCACTTACCTTCTGCTGAAATCCCAAAAAACTAAACTTTTGATTATATATATATATATATATATATATATATATATATATATATAACTTGTCGGGCCGAAAGCCCGAAACAGCTGTCTACGGTTCATTTTAGTTTCAGAGGGTTATGTCCATGAAATCTTTTCCATGTATTTTACCGATCCCTCATTATTTATATCTTTTTTATATATATATATATATATTAAAAAAAATTTTCCTGTTTTTTATTTTCGAATTTGATACAGTATGCAGTTCTAAATACATTCGTACTCAAATCGTTGCATTCGTCAAAATACCAAAATATCGAGAAAAAACCGAAATAAAAAGGGAGATAAGAGTATTCGGTATCATGTTTGTTGTTTCTATTCTAAATATCTTAAGCACAAACCGTTTTCACATTTTTGAAGTCGAAGACTGTGGAAATATTGTACTTTTTTTGAATTTTGAAAAACTCGTCACAGGGTGTGGAATCAAGATTGGCCGATAACTTTCGTTTTTCAAATTAGAACCCTATTTTTTTATGATTGCGTTGGATTCTGCGAATAAAAATGATGATAATGTTCTAACATGTTGATGCTCCTAAAATAATAATTCTTGAGTTATTTAGGATTTTTTGATTTCATGTCGTATTCATGAAATCTGTTCCATATCAACAGGACAAACTTATCGGGAACTACTCACCCAAACTTTGAATGACATTAATCGGGAAAGACAGACTTATGCTAACTTGCTGTCGAACAGAGTGAGGTGGCTTCTCCAAAATAACAAATTCTCATCTGCAGAACTTGACTCAATAAAACAGAGTATAAGACCTCGCGGAGCAATACATGTATATATAATAAGTACCGAGGCCTCTGGAGAAAACCCCACTTGAGACCAGTACAGGATTGAGTGTATCACCAGATAGAATGGAGCGAATTTTCATCCGAAATTTTCAGCTGTACTACGGAGTTTGCCCAGATAAAAGACCGAAAATACCAACAATGAAAGGCTCAAAGAAGATGCTGACCAGTGTTCGAGCTGTAGGCAATGTACTGAAAAACTTCATACAAAACACAACAACATTGATGGATATTGTAGATTTGGTGTATGCTGGTGCACTGACGGTTTGCGAGGAGATTGGTGTAAAATTAAATGAAAACAGCTGTGAACGCCGAAATGAAGGAACACCTCCGTGGAGAAGTCGCATGGAAAAAAGATTATTGATATCAGAAAGAAGATTGGAGTGCTCCATACTTACCTGTACATGGAAAAACCAAGTAAGAAACTCCAGAAAAAAGTCATGAAAGTTGCTTCTGAATTTCGAATGAGCCGGGATGCACAACTGCATAGAGAGTTGAAAATAGTCTGTGAAATGCTGAAACAGGGAGCGAAAGCGTTAGGAAACCGCATAAAACGCTATAATGAACGAGTTAAAAGATTCAAAAACAATAAACTCTTCTACAAAAGTCAACATCAATTCTTCCGCTTACTTGAAAATGAAAAACCGACAAAAGGTGAGCCACCAACTATAGAAAAAATGAATGAGGCATGGAGTAAAATCTTGGAAGATGAAAAGGTTTTTGACGATCAGGCCTTCTGGATACGGAATGCTGAACAAGAAGCAGTTAAATACAGCATGGAACCACTGAAGATGACAGAGGAGGATGTACGTGTTGTGTTGAAGAGAACCACAAATTGGTCTGCCCCTGGTTCTGACGGGGTGCAAAATTACTGGTGGAAGAACTTTCAGTCTACACATAGAACTCTGGCGGAAAAATTTCAGGAAGCATTGAAGGATCCTACTCTTACACCGGAATCCTTCACGCTTGGGGTGGCACATATGATATTAGAGGGAAAAAACAACTCAGACCCAAACAATTACCGGCCCATCACTTGTCTACCAGCAATATATAAAATATTAACATGTATACTCACAACACATATCTAGTAGCATGTCAGCCGCTACTGAACAGAATGGCTGTAGGAAAGATGTTCGAGGATGTAAAGAGCTGCTCACTATTGATCAACTGGTAACGAAGCAGACAAGAAAGAAACTTCGGAACATATCGGTCGCTTGGATTGACTATAGAAAGGCGTATATATATTTTTCATTGTCTGGTCCGATTCACTGTCAAGATCCATCGCTGCTATTATACGAGAAGAACATGGTAATCTTGAGGCGTCAGGTCAGGGGAATACGAGAGGTGTTTCGAAACATCCTATCCCAATGAGTCCAATAGCTGCTTCGTGACATTGGCCATGTGGGGTCTGGCGTTTTTGTGCAGCAGGCAGAATCAGCTTTTAAACAGATCCCTTCTTTTATTTTTAATAACTTTCCTCACTATTTCAAGATATTTCTAAAATTTCTTTTTTATTTTATATATTGTGAATGAGAAGATATTTGTACAAATCAAATTCATAAAAACTTTCATATATGTATACAGGATAAATTTGACCTGTTAAAATAAAGAAAGGCACGTAATTTTTGAATAAAATTCAGTTTTGACATATTACGAGATGTCTTTCTGAAATTTTTTCATGTTCGACACACTTCCGGTTTCCCCGAAAATGTCATAAACTTCGTTTTTTCAAATGGAATGCCCCAATTTTATTTCCCTTGTTAGATTCTTTAAGAGTAAACAGCGAATTCCACGAGGAATTTTCGAATTTTTCTAAGGAAATTCTTGCTGAATTCGATAATTCTTGAAATTATCTCGAAATCAGACTCATTTTGAACGAGCACATCTCTGGAACAACATCTCAATCAATAAGGGAAAAATTACTAAGATTTAAAAACAACTTCTCTGAACGTAGAAATGTCAAACCAACATATTTAAGAAAAAGCAGTCTCTGGAAATGAAGACAACCAAATAAATGTACAGCATATTTCGAAGCATACCCTCAATTTTCAATCAGGTCAGTTTCATCTGATATTGGATTATCGCAAATGTGAACGAATTTGATCAGAAAATCACATTTATCCCTTCCAGTTCATAAATTTATTTATGAAATTTCATTTTATGTGATTCGTCCGGTTCTAGGAACTTGAAACAAGGACTGCGAATAGAATAAACGCGAGGTCGGATATAAAATTTAACGAAATGTTGACTTCTCGTGTGCAACTTTCAGCAATCTCATTCATCTAGGTGTGTTTTTCGTATAAAATCGGGGCTTGGGGTTCTATTTTAATTTCAGTTCAATCCAATTAGTGCCATATGGAAATTACCATAAGAAGGTCAGTTTACTTCACCGAAAAGTGTCAATTGTTAGATCGTTAAAGTGAGTTATATACACTCTCAGATTGAATTGTTCCCGCACTTAAACTATCAGTTCGTTCCGATCAAAAGGTTCGAATGTGAATTAGGTTCTCAAACAATTTTCTTTATCATAATGTAGGCAAAGAAAAGTAGTCCCATCTTCTGATCAGCATCTACTTCTCATCTCAAGAAAATATTTTCCGATTTTTTCTAATTAAATAGTCTATATCCCTCGCGAATCTCTTGCAAGAAAAAAGTATTAATCACGTCTTTTCTTAATTTGTTTCCACTTCCGAACTAATTAATCGAAAAAATTCAAGATATTTTCCTAAGTACAAATTTCTCATCAGAATTGCCAATTTCTGATGTACCCTTGTATACAAACCATTGGATAACTCTCAACTTCCTCATTCAATTTAACAATCGTCGAATCCTACATTCTACACCTCCGAAGTCGTACTAGTATGAACGTAGAAGAATAAGAAATAGTTACGCCTGTGCTTCAGGAGCGTCGAGACCTCGGAAAATACTCCATTCCTGTAGCAGTCGTAGTGGTTCATTACAACCTAGAGTACTTTAAGTAGAACATGAGTGGATAGTCGATAGATTCATTTCATCGAAGTGTTCGTGTAGCGACAATTCGTAACCGAAATACTCGAATATATCCAGTGACAGGATTTTATACTCACACAGAAATTCAATGAGTGACACTCCTTGTTGTCATTTAGCCATTCTCCAGGGTTCGTAGTAGATGAATATTTCTGTTTTTTTTCAGATATCGATTGAAAGATATTACGGGAGATCTGTGCATTTTCCTGAAATGTCAGATGTTTTTCTCTCCCAGTTTCTGGAACAATAATCAATTACAAAATTTTTCTAATAATAGAAGAAAGGCCTCTGCGTGAAACTTGTGCGCCCATTTGTCAGGGACCAAATATTTTCAAAAAATTATTGCGTAACATTGAAAAAAGAAAAAACATTTCGAATTTACAATTCTTAATGTCCTGAAATGGAATTTTCAGTTTGTATGTGAATCTGTCATTTGTTCGTGTAAGTGTGTAGCAGAGTTTTGTGTATAAATTTTTTATTATTTTATCCTACTTTGGTACTGAAAAATGAACCGGTGGTGATTGAGTCCCCTAGGACTACATAATGCCTATATTATGTACTCTGGGAATTAGTAAATGTATATAGGACCGAGGTAGAGGTACTAGACGATTCCAAAACACCACAATGTGTTTTATCATAAATAAGACAAACATGTATAGCGGGGTAGAAGAGACCCGGAAAATCATGTTTTAATTATGATATATATCGTTTTCGAAGCATAAACGAGATACAGGCTATTGAATGTTATTTTTGATCAATAGTCTATTGGATGTGGTGAGTTATTTGTAACCTTTGAAGTGAAGGTTTCAGGTCACATCTGAGTTTTTTTGGGTGCTCAATTCATAATAGCATGCTCTTCCGATGGAATTCGGTTGAGAGTCCTAGTTGTGAGTGTGGGGAAAATGAGGAGACTATAGAACATCTTATAAATAGTTGTCCCATTCATAAATTTCAAGATGGTTTCGAGGCTATACATAAAGTAACAAATGCATTTCTAAAATGGGTGGTTAATTTCAAAATTATTTGATTCATTCTGAATATTCGGTTTCTTTTCTGCTTTTGTCTTTTTTCATTTCAGATTGAGAATTGCGAGCCGTTTTGGGAAGAATCTGTTTATCTGAGCCCATAACATGAAGATGATCTCACACTGATGTCTTTCAAGATTTTTCCTGATATTTAATATTTTATGTTATTTTTTTTACGGGGAGGCAGGTTTTTTTCGGCTGAGGTTTTTTCCCCTGGCTGTATAGTATCGTATGATACTAGTGATGATAGTATCGTATGATTCTATAGTATCATACGAAGAATGTTATGATACCCCGTTCTTTTTTTTTTACCTCAGCTTAGGTACTTTTTGTTTCAACATTTATTGTATTATTTTAGCTCTCTATTTTTATATGTATATATAAATATATATAATATAAGGATAAATAATGAGGGATCGGTGAAGTACATGGAAAAGATTTAACGGACATAACCCTCTGAAACGTTTCAGAGGGTTATGTCCGTTAAAGATATATATATATATATATATATATATATATATATATATATATATATATAAATATATATATACAGGGTGTAGAAAAAACATGCGGCACAAATTTAGGGGGTTATTCCTCGGACTATTTTAAGAATATTTGTACCTTAGACGATTTTTCGAAAATCGTTTCATTTCGAAGATACAGGGGTGGATTAAAAAAAACAATAATTATTACTTGCAAGATTTTTAATTACAAATACTGCTGAAAATGACTACCCCCAGCTATGATACATGCATCCAATCTTCTCCTCATTGACTGCCGAACTCTTTCAAAAATACCAGGGGTGTTTCTTATTGAGTTGCACCCTTCTATTATCCGATTTCTCAAATCTTCTACATTTTCTACAGCAGTTGTGTACACTAATGACTTCAAATGGCCCCATAGAAAAAAATCCAAGGGATTTAAGTCTGGCGATCGAGCAGGCCATAAGTGAGGCCCACCTCGGCCAATCCAGCGATCTTCATATGTTGCGTTCAAAAAATCACGAGCAACCAAACTAAAATGTGCTGGTGCACCATCGTGCATAAACCACATCGCAATCCTTGTTACCATTGGTACATCCTCTAAAAACCCAGGTAGTATTTCTTCCAAAAAGTGTTGATATATTTCGCCGGTAAGTCTTCCTGGTAGAAATACCGGTCCAATAAGATAGTTACCCACAATTCAAACCCAAACGTTTAATGAAAATTGATGTTGGAAACGGTCTTCAAGTGTCGCATGCGGATTTTCATCAGCCCATACATGGTTATTGTGAAAGTTCCTAATTGAATTTCTTGAGAAATTTGCTTCATCAGTAAACAGAATCAGCATCAGTAGTTGAGGGATTTGAATCAAAGTTTGCAGAAGCCATTGACAAAATGCAATACGTGGAGGAAAATCAGCAGGAATAAGTTCCTGAACGCGCTGAATGTGGTATGGATACAAGCCCTGCCGCTTTAAAATGTTCCAAATTGTTTTGTTATTAACATTGAACGTATCTGCCAACTTTCTGGTAGAAGTACCTGGATCTTCATCTACCATGTTCAATACATTTTCTTCTAATTGTACTGTTGTTACTCTGTTTGGCCTACCTGGTCCTCCACTTCGTTTAAATGAGCCTGTTTCATTAAGACGTTGATGGATAGTTTGGAAGGTTTTTCTATCTGGGACATAACGATTGGGAAAATGTTCACCGTACAACCGCTTAGCCTCCACCGAATTTCCATTAGCAAGTCCATACATAAAATGCATATCAGTCATCTCGGCGTTCGTATAGCGATTCATATTAGAGAACGTTACTAACAAACGTAAAATTATCAGATAAAAATACTAGAGAAAATTGAAAATGACCTTTGACAACTATCAAAAACAGTAAATGATTTATGTCATAATGGAAATGTAACCAACTACGTATGAAATCTGCTGTATCTTTTCGAAAAAAAAATAGATTTTTCTTTGCAAATCTAGCCCTGTATCTTCGAAATGAAACGATTTTCGAAAAATCGTCTAAGGTACAAATATTCTTAAAATAGGCCAAGGAATAACCGCCTAAATTTGTGCCGCATGTTTTTTCTACACCCTGTATATATATATATATATATATATATATATATATATATATATAATTCATAAAAGCTGAAGATTTCTGAACAGAAATTCAAAATGTTGGAAAACCTGCAATATTCGTGTTTTGTTTCCTCAGTTGTGAAATTGAATTTAATTTTCAAAATGAATACGATTTTTCAAGGAAAAAATGACATATTTTACAGCGAAAAAAAATTTCACCGGAAAATGGTTAGAGTTTTTTACAATTTAATTCTATATGGTAATTGTCTATTGTCTATTGTTTATTCTCTTATTTTACCTAAATAACCACACGAAAAAATAAAAATCTAACCATCATAATAAATACATGGTACGTCTTGAAACGGTAATGTTAAAAAGTAATCTCTAAAGAGATTTTACATTAAAGAAGTATACAAAATACAACAAAATACAACATTGTTTAACAAATACTCTAACAAATATAGTCTTTACCAACTCAACAAAAATTTGGACAACTCAGGTACTCTTCAACGGTATAAAGTGTTTCCTTCAGGAGGAGGGACTTAACCTGTTTGCAAAAAGGCCCCAGCTTCAATTTTTTCACTCTCTCTGGCAGTTTGTTGTAGAGCTTGAGGCAAATATGATTTGGACCTTGTTGAGATTTTTTCAACCGGTTCTTTGGAATTATATAATTGTCTTTTCCTCTAGTCCCATAGTTGTGGTATGGAGAGTTTGTTTTAAACTAATGTAAATTTATTAAAAAAAAAAAGTTGTTTTCACCGAAATCTCCGTCAGTCGAACTCTCGGCCTGGAGTTTCATCCTAAACTGTGAATTGTAAATTGAAAATAATCTGCGGATATTCATTTTCGTTTCTAAGCTATGGTAGTTCACAGAATCGGTCAATATTTCTTGGAAAGAAGTTTTACTCAAACTGAAATGAAATATTCTATTTTGGAAAAGAATTGGGAGTTCAGGTTCATAATGAATCCAATTACTCAGGGAGGAAAGCCAAAGAAATTCACTCCCGCAAATTTCAATCCCATCTCATATGCAATCATGGAAAATTACGTGTAGAAGGTATTCTTCACAGCAAGGAAAAGGAATTCATCCAAAACTATGATGAGCGTATACTTAATTTAGTTAGGATTAATTTAGTTAGGCTCAAAAATTACTCTGAATTTCGCTTATGCTTTGAAAAGGGGGGTACCGTCAAATGGGGTGAAGTGGATCAAAAATCGAGGTTTTTCAGTAATGCAGGAAGTGCTCTAAAATAGAAACTGAAACAATCTCAAAAAAAATTTTTATGAGTGAAAAAAAATCATTAATTTATTTATTCATTCATACATCACATACAGAAAACGGCCGAGGAAAAACCTAGCATATAATGTTGGAATTTAAAATTGCTATGAGAATAGTTTTTCTATGAATATTGTAGTTGTCAAGATAGATGTTCAGAGATTGTCACCAAATAAATGAAGATTCTTATAATCAAATATACGAGTTAATATAAATACAAACGTTAAATATACTACATACATCGAAATAATAAATCAACAGGTTTCGGGCCCAGTAGTGTACGATTTGGAAATTCTGAAGAAGTAACATTTCGTACCGACGTCGAAGCTATGGGATCGAAAGAAGAAATTGAATCCATTCCAAAGCTTAAAGATGCCGTTTCTTTTTCGATGTGGGAATTCGAAAGTTCAATCCTGTTTGCTGCAAAATCTCTGACAGATGCAAGTACAAAATCTCATATACTTACCTGCAAAACATCCGATGAAATGTACTCTACCTTTCTGAAAATTTATAAAAAAGATACTGCTCAGACAAAGAATCAAGTACTGGCTGAATTTTTCAACTTCAGTTACAATAAATCGCTAGATGTAATGAGCAATATATCGGCTCTACAAACAATGGCTTTCAGACTTAACAGTTTAGGAATGGACATCAAAGATGATATGCTCGTTACAAAAATTCTAGTGAGTTTACCAGAAAAATTCAGGTACTTCACTAGTGCGTGGAATTCTACCGCTGAAAGTGAAAGGACTTTGGAGAATCTACTATCAAGATTGGTGAAAGAAGAAGAACAATTTGGGTCTGATGAAGAGAACAAGGTTGCTTTTAAAACAGAAAGAAAAGAAACAAGAAAACGAGGAATATGTCACAAATGTGGAATTATGGGGCATTATCAGATAGATTGTAAATCGAAATATAACAATAAATTTTGTGAAAAATGCAACAAACCTGGTCATACAGCGGAAACATGCTGGGCTGGAAAGAAATTTGCTGTCTGCAAATATTGTAAGAAGAAGAATCATCCCGAAGAAAAATGTATATTCAGAGATGCCTACTTTCGTCATAATCTCCGTATCTGTTAGGATGTTTGAATTAAAACATTATACAAACACTTCTTTCATAGCAATCCAGTAGCGTACATTGTTTTTTTGCAAGAGGAAAAAAAAACAGAGAAGTTATAGGTCAGCGAGGAAACCTCTGGAGAAAATACATAGTACGCTACTGGATTGCTATGAAAAAATATCTGTATAATATAAAGGGAAAAGTTAGCACCCTAATCATGGGCCATGATGAATAAAATGGGGATTGGACTAGTGGAGACCCCGTTTGAAGATTCATCCGAGATGAGAAAATGTCGTCATCGAAGCTTAGCAGAGAAACCGGTCTGTCTCTGCTAAGCTTCGATGATGACATTTTCTCATCTCGGATGAATCTTCAAACGGGGTCTCCACTAGTCCAATCCCCATTTTATCTGTATAATGTTTTCATTTCAACATCCTAGCACAAACAGAAATGGGGATCATGACCAAAGTTGAAATCGCCAAAATTTCGTATGTACGTACTCTTTCGAATAGACTCAGTAATCATTAATAGAACGTGAATCAATGTCACATGAAGAGCCACATGAAACAGCCACCCCTTAAGTATCCCGTTTAATTATTGAAATTCCATCCAACTGCACAAGAAGCTACAAATTATGAAAATCTGGAATGATGTATATTTGAAAAGCTTTTTTTGTACAACATGAGATCAAGGAAAGATATTCGTATTTGAAACAAGGAAGTTGTTTGAGTATGTTGTCGTATTACCAGTGAAAAAAAACCTCAACAACTCTTTGACGCTTTTTGATATTCTCGAAATCGAAGCGGTTATGACACTTTTTCGAAATCGAAAAAATATTAAGATTTTATTTTATTTTTGAAATAAATGGGGATATCATGTTGAAGTATTCACTTATGCAATTTTCGGAAAAATTTAGAAACAGCAAAATTCAAGCACCTTTTCTCTCGAGCATTTCGAATGTTGTCGTTGATTCATGCTCGACGTTTCGCCAGTTCCAGTGTCTCGCATCTTCAGGAGTTATATTTCAGGATATGTTCTCCCTGAATTGAGTAGCCTGATCATGAAAATCAGGCAAAATAATTAATCAGGCAGCTCAGCGAGAACATCGCTTGAAATATAACTCCTGAAGATGCGAGACACTCGAACTGGCGAAACGTCGAGAATGAATCCACGATGACGGCCGAAATGCTCGAGAAAAAAGGTGACATAGAACGATGGCTACGAAAGCCTGAACCAATTCAAAAATCAAACAGTTTGGGTTTCCCTGTATACTAAATGTAGCCAACCAACAAACCAACATTATTCATCAATGTATCATTGTTATTTCACATTCAGATATTATCCTACTGAGTTCACAACTAATTGAGGATTTAACAGACGTACTTCACAAAACATCAAGAATAACGAAATTCCCCTACAAATGATACCTAACAGAAGATTCAAACTAAATATAAAATCCCAAATATGTCCCGCGAGTCGTGTGTACTGGCAAGTTTCGACAATTATTCCCTTAGATGTGTGTCATAAATTCGCCTTCTAGGCGAACCCAGGCCAAAGCTAGCATGGGCTCTGGTTTGTCATATGTTTTGCATACACACGATGCGCCAAGGTTGGAACGAGCGGGCGTTGGCCGAAACTTGCCATATCGTCTGTAGCCGCCTGAACCCTGGTTAGCGCCAATGTTGGCTTTGCTTTGCCATATGTTTTGCATACACACGATGCGCCAACGTTGGAACGAACAGACGTTGGCCGAGGCCGAGGCTTGCCCAGTCGTCTGTAGCCTCCTTTAGCAGTGTGAACCGTCGTGACTTTCGACGTCATTGTAAACATACCTTGCTTCATATAATGCGATATTAAAATGTGTTTATCAAGCCCCACGTCTTGGTATAAGTGTCAGATGAATAAAAAGGATTCTCCATGAGGATCTTGGATATCTCCCTCACAAAAGACAGGTCACTTCATTCTTTCACACTTCAAATACTGGGCGGAGGAAATCTGTCGTTTGCTTCATGAAACACCTTTTTTTTAGAATGAGGCTCAAAATACCGTTATCGTTAATTCTGTACGATACGTTTTCACACCGAAACTTGAAGGCTCTTCAGTGAACACAGCCTTCTTCAACAATACAGGGAAACAAGTCACACTGCAAGAATTGCAATGCCCCCATTTCCAAGTTCATACTGTTTTTGAGAATTCTCATTTTGTGTTCATATAATATAATGAACACTATTATTGAATTTTTGATTGATATAGTAAGTTTTTCTTTCAGAAACACTCCCCAATGATAGTGGAGGGGTGGCAAATACCTCGTCACCAGTAAATAAGAGAAGAGGATTCAGTGGGTAAGTTTTAATTGGATTTTCGATATCCGATATCTATGCCGCTATTATACATATCCTACTATCCTACTTCCTACTAATATTATAAATGCGAAAGTTTGTGAGGATGTGAAGATGTTTGTTACTCTTTCACGTGAGAACTACCGAACGGATTCAGATGAAGCTTCACATTACTATAGTTTATCTATCCGAATAACATAATTTATAAATATTTTGTGGTATTTCAGCATAAAACAATGAGAAAATATCAAGTGAGTCGAAAAAATGCCTGCTTCTCAGAGCTATAAGGGCCATAATGCTATAATGTTTTGCGTAACGGACCCCCGAAGAAACCTCGTCACGGGAGGGCCGATACGTTGAGATAATTGACTGATTATTTGATTATAGGATTGTAGTTTCAGTTATTTAGGTATAGGTTAGACGTATATCAATGAATAGTTACGGAAAAAAAATCGGTTCTCTCAGGCGGTGGGGCAATTAGGATCTAGGCTTCTTCAGGATTTTTCGTGTTTGAGGATGATATTGGAATAATAAATAATAATGATAACAATAATTTCAATAGCCGATTTGGGCAGACGTAGTTGGGCGGGCCAGCTAGTAATACATATGTATATATTTATATACTGTTTGAGAGCAAGTTCGGTTATGATTGTTTTTTAGGGCTGAGTGTGTCATTTGTCAATTTGTAACATTTTATGTGAATTATTTTGAAAATGTCATTTTTATAGCTAGAAGACTGAAAACGAATTGAATCGTCCAATTTCCATACCATTTATGAAAGAAAACACATTTCCATCCTAAAAGCCCAAATTACCTAGTTTATTCGGCTTTTGATATTTTCAATATGTTCCCACTATCCGTGAGAACGCGGCTTTGGGACCGGTGTGAACTTGGCAGACTGTTTCCAGCGGCCAGTTTGACGAAAGCACATTGTGAAAGTTCGATATCTCGGAGAATATCTGTCGGAGCATGTTGGTATTTTGCGTGCTATATTATATTCCCAATATCGATATTACCAGAAGATGGTATCACGGGCTTGTTTTTCAACCCTTAACTTTGAAATTCCATATCTCTGAAAATATTATTCGGAACACATACAGACGTCGCACGGGGTTGATTATATCAATATCAATTTCTACTGAAAAAATTATCGACTTCCCGTGGGATCACGGGGTTGTTTTATCAACCCTTAACTTTGAAAATTTTATATCTCAGAAACTATTCTTCGGAACACATACAGACTTCGCACGAGGGTTGACTATATCAAAATCAATATCTACTGAAAAATTTATAGATTTTTCGGGGGATCACGGGGTTGTTTTTTCAACCCTTAACTTTGAAAATTTTATATCTCGGAAACTATTCTTCGGAACGGTTCATTATATGGATACTAATCACCACTGAAAAAATGATTGACTTTCCGTGGGATCACGGGGTTGTTTTTCAGCTCTTAACTTTGAAAAAACAACCCCGTGATCCCACGGGAAGTCGATCATTTTTTCAGTGGTAATTAGTATCGATGTGGTCAACCCACCTGCGGAATCTGTATGTGTTCCGAAGAATTGTTTTCGAAATATAAATTTTTCAAAGTTAAGGGTTGGAAAAGCAACCCCGTGATCCCACGGGAAGTCGCTCATTTTTCCAGTGGTGATTAATATCCATATAATGAACCCACATGCAAAATCTGTATGTGTTCCGAAGAATAGTTTCCGAGATATGAATTTTTCAAAGTTAAGGGTTGAAAAACAACGCCGTGATCCCACGGGAAGTCGATAATTTTTTCAGTGGTAATTAGTATCGATATGATTATCCCACATGCGAAATCTGTATGTGTTCCGAAGAATAGTTTCCGAGATATAAAATTTTTCAAAGTTAAGGGTTGAAAAAACAACCCCGTGATCCCACGGGAAGTCGATCATCTTCTGGTAATATCGATATTGGAAATATAATCTAGCACGCGAAATACCAATATGCTCCGACAGATATTCTCCGAGATATCAAATTTTCACAAATTTCAGTTAATAATTTTCGATCTGCCAAGTTCACACCAGTGGCTTTGGGACACTTGCCAGTGCACAAGCACTTATTTATTAACTTGGTGAGCAGAGAAATTGCAGAATTTTTACTATTTTTTATGCTCTGCAATATCACTCACATTTTGTCTAATTTCATTAAAGCTGAGGGGTTTTCCTGGTTGGCTTGATAAAGGCTGTCCCATAACTAGTGAATCAAACGACACACTACGATAGAGTAGACCAAATACTATCGAATGACACCAACATTAGCGAAAATGTACCGTTTTCAAAATAATAAGAATTTTATTAATATAATTTTGCCGATTTTCGAACAATTTTTTTCAATTGGAAGGCAAGTATGTGATTGAGGATAGCTATTCTAGCCCAAATTAATTCTAGATTATTGTATTATCATTCCCAATTAAATTTATTTCAAATAGTTAATCGAAAACCTCAATGAATGTAATTTGAAAGAATTCTTTTCATACATAATTTTTATTACTTTGAATAAACCCTCTCTAATTTGGAAAAATTTTACCAATTGTAATTATAATTTTTTTTACAAATAGTTCTGAAAACTTCCCCATTTTCTGGAGATTCAGAATTGGGAATTGAGAGATTTATGCAGCCATCTTTCCGGCACGACGATTCGTTACTCCCTAATACGGTGTCAGAAAAATTGTGATGTTTGGTAATTTCTGCTATCACGATGCGTCAGAATCGCACACTCTCAAACGGCTTGAACAATCAAGAAAAAAACTTCAAATACGTTGTTAGTGACAAAATGACTTAAAAGGGAATAAGAAACAAGTACATATTTCCTAAACTAAAATTTATCAAAATCATACTTCAATGTATGGTTACTATTTCTCATATCAAGAAGATTTATACCACGTGATTTATCGGCGTGTGTATTAGTTAACTTACCAGTTTTTCTTTCAGCGTTCTCGCGAAGTCTTCACTTTTCAGGAAATGGGAATCTATCTCAAATGTTCATCTATTCCAACTTCGTCTAATAAGATGCTAAGAATCTGTAAATGTTGATATTTCTGAGATAAATATCTTTCTACAATCTAAATTTCTGGTGGAGATTGGTTTTAGACTTTGAAAAAACTTTTTTTCATCTTGACAAGGAAAAGTGAATGAGATAAAATTTATTTGAAAAAATATATTTCAAATTTAATCAATATCAAAACCTTCGGTAGTCCTAGTATAATAACCACTGCAACCTCTGTCCATTTATATTAACCGATTTCAAGCGAATAACCTGGTCCTCATTGGTAATTACCAACTAGGACCAACTGCATTCAAGCGACTTCGGTCATTGTAGGTTATAATCATTTTACAAGGAATATCCCTGAAGGCTATAACCGTAGATAACCGCAGACAGGACCGTAGATAACCGCGGTCATTACTGGTTATTCGCTTGAAATCGGTTATTGATCGCTGAAACGGTATAAGATACCACTCCAACAAAATGATTAAATATGGCCACTAGGGGCAAACATAAAAAATCGTTGAAAAAGTCCTAGTCCTGTGACTTTTAATACGATTTTTTGTGTGGTATTAGTTATTATTTGAAATTACAAATTGAAAATTCAATGGTAGAATGAAAATATCGCCAAAAACTTCCCATTATAAATCCATTTTCTCCTAGTGATTCCAAATTTTCAGTGGAAATTTAAAAAAATTTATAAGAATATTCGAAACATGTACAAAAATCGGTTTTTTTATTGTTTGTATCCAGGAACTCAGCTGATCTTGCCAGATCGTTGCAATGCAATTCCAACAATATAAACGTGAAACGTGCTTTTCGGATCTCAGTTGGTTCGAAATCTCGGTCGAATATATTCTATTTTGCATTGAAACAGATCCGAAACCTCTGGACGGATAACTCAATTTTGAAGGATTAGTGGTAGGAAATAGGTATACAGAAGATTGGAAGAACTGTCAAAATAAGGGATCGTTTATTTGAATATGGCTGTCCTTTATTTAAGTTTACGGGAGGCCTGTATTTCAAGAATTGGATTATTATCTAAGCATGGTATTCGAAATGAGTATACAAACAATGCTGAAATGAACTGGCTGCAAACTTCACGACGGTTGAATTAAAAATATTTCTGTTGGCTGCATAACTCTACTGTAGAAAACTGTCCCAATGTTTTTTAATGACCCATCCCATATTTCATACAGGATGTATAGGGCACCTAGGTGGTTCTGGATATAACACATTATAGGCTCTGACTGTCGTCGTAACTGAGATACTGGGATTTTTAATGGATTTCACTAATTCCTTCCTGAGAACATTTCATACGAACTGATATTTTCCTCATATTTGCTTCTTATTTCATACTTGAAACAACACTGTGTATATTGAAATTCCGGAAATTCGTTTACAACCTTGAAAACAGAACAAAAAACTCAACTGAAACGTATGTTTGAGCACCCAGTATTACTGCGCAAATTTCAAACTGAAATGTCAAGTTCTCGAGGATACCAAAAGTGACTGAATGAAAAATTATAAAATAATTATACATATTGTAGTTTTTGCAAGTATTTAATTTTAATTAAAAAAAATATAACACCCTTCATGTACAAAAACTCTCAGAGCCAGAAAATGTGTTATTTCTAGAACCACGTCGGTGGCCCCTATTCGCCTTGCAAGTTTTTTCGTTGCCAATGTGAACAATTGAATTGTCTGGTTTCCATCGACAAAATTCATTCAGCACGGATTTATACTATACGAGCATTGTTCGTGAACACTGTTTGCAAAAAATAAATACCACGGGCGATGGAAACACTCATCGGTGCACATAATTTGCAAACCCTGTTCTCAAACGTTTAAAGAGCTCCAGCTCATTCCACCTTACGTAGGTAAATCACCGATTCATTGAAAGGCACTGTTGGCAAACAATGAAGGCACTAGCGGACTAGCGCGAACAATGTGAACGTCTCTCACTCTCAGTATCCTGAAATCAATCGAAACAATGCTCATTCGGTATAAATGCACCGTTAGATATCCAATTCAAAAAATTAATAGGTATGTCATCTTCGTGAAGACTGAACATTATATTCTACATTTTCTCCATAGTTTTAAGTAGATTAAATGAGAAAAAGGAAAAACCTCAGCAGAAAAAAACCCTGACCTCGCCCGTGTTAGAAAAAAATTCACTAAAAATATTATATATCAGAGGATCTTGGAGGACATCTACGTGATCAAAAGAACATCTTCATGTAATTCTTCTATGGGCAGCATTGAAAAACTTCTCACCAATCTACCCGAAATTCTTTCCCTGAAATAAAAAAGACAGAAGCAGAAAAAAACAGTTCATAATGAATTAAATTGTTTTCAAATTTACCAACCATTACAGAAATTCATTCGTTATAAATTAGTTATGACAGAAATGTCATAACATTGTCATGCAAATTTTGAAGGAAATGAAAAAACCCAATCAATTGCAATATCAGATTTTAATCTAATTGTCTGATATCGTTTTTCTTCATATTAGAAGTGGTACATATGGATTCTACTCGTAGACCAGTGCCTTTGAAAAGAATAGAAAAAATGATATTAGAATGAAGCCCATTGAAAAACGAACAAAATATAACAAAAATTAAAAAATATATATATTATGAGCGATATGTTGTCAGTAAGGAGATGGTGGTCAGGTTTTCAGTTTAAAAAACGGTTCATCTCGATTTTCTGAAAAACTACCTATGAAAAAATTTTGGATGGCAAAGTTGTAGGTGATAAGTTTTACACTTTTCCCACACATACTCAAAAGTTGAGTGAAAAATTGAAATAATCTAATTTTTGATTTTTCATTTTCATCTTTCACAAAAAACATGTTCTTTTCTCGAAATTTGAAAAAAACTCACCTTCTTATGTCCAAAGCACACTGTAATCATTTTGATTCAAAGCACGAATTTTTTTCGACATATTTTGACTGAATATCGAAAAAACATCCTTATTTTCAATGAAAAAATTTCACGTCAAAATATCTGCTGTTTCAAAAATGTCAGTGTTTTTTTTCATTCGTTGATATCCTTCTTGATATTTAAAAAAAATATATATTAATATGGTAAATGTCCCCAGAAAATACAAAGGAGATCCCCTTTAAATGGCATCTTTAAATATATAGAACAACTACCTATTTCGCATGTGATTTTAAATCTTTATGTTTTATGGATTTTTAATTTTGAGTTTATCAATGTATATTCGAGAGATTTGTGCTATTTCACACACTTTAATTAAAAATAACTATTTTTGTACACCATACCGATGCTAGTAATAATTTCAACATTACCGTTCAAGATGTTATCGCAAGATGTGTTCCCAAGAAAAAATGTTCCTCCCGTAAATATCCACTATGGTTAACAAAGGATTTGATTCACAAAATAAAATTAAAAAACCATCATCTCAAAATGTACACATGTCACAAGTTGATTTTTTATCGTGAGCGCTTTTATCTTTCAGAACATCTTTTAAATTTGGGATAGAATCGGCCTATAGAGAATTTACCCAAAAAAAAGTCTCAAGCTGGCTTGGAAATTATTCCTAGTAATTTTTGGATATATTTCAAAATATATAAAAAAATTTTAAAAAAATAAGTGACGAATACCGAGACATATGTGCTTTAATGATGAAATGTTGAAAACACCTAAGGACATACTAGATGCATTTGCAATGAATGAACTTCAAGAGTGTTTATGTCAGTATATTCACACAATATGTCTCTAGACTCGAGAAATCAGATTGATGACTTCAGCAAGGCTTTCGATCGTGTGTCTCATGGATAATTAAGTAATTATTCGGCAGTTTAGTTAGTTATATATTTAGGCAGTTATTCGGTTTTGGTTTGTCGAGTGTTCTTGTATCTTTCTTGGAGTCCTACGTTGAATATGAAGTATTGAAGTCATTTTCGTTCACTGTGACTTCGGGCGTTCTCCAGGGATCCAATTTGAGACCACTTCTGTATCTCTGATTTTTTACTATGTTATTAGGTTTCATTAGAGCAATGAATACACAAGTTTGCAACTCTCAGAAAGTTGTGGAAATATTTTTACACGCCAAAAACCGGGAAATTTTTGAACTTGTTTCAGATTGTGCTCTATATCTCCTAATCTTTTTTTCGACTAAAACTATTATACACTGTTTTCAAGAATATTAAATTTGTGACAGTTTTCTGTAGGTCAATTTATTGCCGCATTTCGGCTCTTTGAGAAAAGGCCAGTTGTTAAATTATTAGATCTATATCTTTTTGGACTGAGATTGCGTAGAAACCATTGATCTTACTAGTAGAGCTATGTAGGCAATTCAATTAGCTCTGAAATAAGCTCCAAGCGAGCACTATAGGCCTCGTGGTTCTTTGGAAATCTTAAAAATCCATACAGGATAAAATCGCATTTTTCCAGAAATTATACATAATCATAGATGTCTTGGTTGCGATAATGCCAATATTGATGTACGATTTTTAATGAATGTATGTAACACCTGGCCTATTTTCAAAGTTCCGTAATTCAGCAATGAATTGATTACAAAGCTCCAGTTGGGCTTAATTTGGCACAAATTTAATGCTCTTGAAAACAATACATAATAGTTTTTGTCTTAAACTGGATGGATCAGAAGATATAGAGCTTAATCTGAAACAAGAATTTTCGTGGTTTTTGGTGTGTAAAAACTTTTTGAGAGTTCAAAATTGGGTATACATAGCCCTAGAAAGTCCGAACAACATACTAAAATATCAGAGATACCTACATCATGTTTTTCCAATTTAGCGATTTTGTGTTTCGATTTTGACTGGCCTAATATAAGACAATGACATTTACGAGGAAACTGACACCAATTATTTTCGAGTATGAAATCAATAACTTGGATGTGACGAGAGTAACCGAGGCGAGAGATCAAAAACTAATGACTTCTTTTCTTATCAGAGATACAACTTCTAGAGCCATGAAGTTTGGGTTTTGTAATACCCAACTGTAAGGACTTTTCTTCGTTGAAAGCGATTTCATCCATCTGTTAGGCTTTTGTTAGAAGTAAACTTACATATTGTAGCGTAGTATGGAATCCTGTCAAAAAAAAATACATATTTTGTATTGAAAGGGTACAGAAAAAATATATTTAATTCCTTTTTCTGATGAAACATGTTTTTTATTCAGACAGAAACCACAGTTATAAATCCCTTTTGATTGAGTTTGATTTCGCTTCACTTAGAAAAGTCCGTGACATGAGTGACTTGATATTTCTATATAAAATTGTGCACAATCGGGTAGATTCAATGGCTCTGCTCTCGTCACTGCAATTTAATATTCCTCTTTTGACTTCTAGATCACACACAACTTTTCATATTGAGGTACCTAGAGGTACCTAATTCCTATCATCCATTTTTCTGCCCACTAATAACAATGTGCAGAAGTTATAACAATCTAAGAAATGTTGACATAGTTTTTATTTCAATATCTCAGTTCAGGAGATTGTTGTATCTCTCGTTGAGGAACACATTAATGATTCATTATATATTTTTTTGTTTCATTTCTAAGACTGAATGTTTCTTGTCTACCTCATCATCAACGATGTATTATTCTTGATTTATTATTGTATACACCTGTAATTGGGCCTCGGCCTATTGGATGTATTTCTAAATAAATAAATAACAAAGTAGAGATTTCACTGAATTGAAAGTTCACTGACATTTTTGAAAATACGCAAGTTTTTCGATTGGAGGAAATTAGGCTATTTTTTTAATATTAACAGTGTTTGGGACATAAAAAGGCAACTTTTCAACAAATTTCGTGATCAAATTAAAAACCAAAACTGGATTGTTATCTAACTTATTTCCATAGGAAATTTTGCCGGAAATAGAAACTTTTGACCCTAAGAAGCTCAAACCAATCCCGACCTCAGATCGGTATAGTAATTAATTTTTGTTATATTTTCTATCCTTCTATCATTTTTTGTATTTTCAAGAGTTATCTGCCCTTGTATATATAGCTTAAATAGAGAGATTTTAAAATCATACGAAATTTTCAATTTTTGAGTTCATCATCTGATTTTTTACTCATAATTACGTAGATTTTGTTATATCAATATTAATTTTCAAAATGGCAGCTAAGGAAAATTTCGAAAAAATGATCATCTTTTCAAATAGAAACTATATTAAGAGATGTATGCGATTTTGATGATTATATCACTCCTAACATTCTTATAATCTTATCTTTGTGAAAGATAGTATCAATTCGTCTCCCACGTATCCAGTTTGCAAATTTCCTACAAGGTGTGTTGTTGCATTGTGTACCATTCCCGAGATGTGCAAAATTAGGAGAATCTTTCATCACTTGTGCACCGTACCGTGTCGAAAGAAGTATGTTATGTTCTCATTTGTGCAAATCATGCTTCGTTGAAAATTGGGGCTTTTCAGAAGGTCGAATCATTGAATAAATAATCTTATCTTTCGATAAAGAAATTTATTGAGAATTGCTATTCACAGATTTATGGAATCAAATATATATATATATATTGTTTGTTGATTCACTTATTCCTCTAGTTTCTTATGTCGTGTTGGGTTAATTGATCATATGGAATCGTTTGAAAACTAATTTAATCAGTCAGTATATATAAAAGATACGTTTCGGGATCGGGCCCTTTTTCAATCTTTTTTGGTTGTTCTTCAATATCCTCTGTTATATCTGCTTCTGTTGCACAATCCAATAATACCTAATGGAAACTTTTCGAAAATGTTCATTAATTTCCTAGCTGGTCAATATACAGGGCAATGTATCAGCTATTTTTCATACATTTTGTTATAGTTTTTCAATGAGACTTACCCCTATTTTCAAGAAAATCCATTGCAGTCAATGGAATTGTCAGTTTAATGTGGAATTCAAATAGTAATGAACCAGTTTTCATGAAATTTTTTTGGATTTTTTACATTTAATTAAGAATTATAAATTCTTGTTTGTAGATTGTTGTTCTCAATAAACTATTATTATTATTATTATAAAATGAAGCGTATAAATGCAAAACCTTTGTTGGACCTGAACGATAACCGCCAATAAACATTTATATATATATATTAATTTCAAGAAGGAATTATCAGAATCACATGAAATCTTTTACATTGGAGGACTCCCCCTGCCTGGCCTTAGCTGATGTAATAGATTATCAATTTTGATGACCGGACTCTATATTCTGATAATTCCTTCGTGAAATTTTGAAAATATGACCCCAAATTAGAAATCCCTCTGTATACCATCTACCTAGTAGTACGAGAGCTAGCAACGTCTTGAGTTGAACCTTAAATCAAATTATGTCAATCTGTTAGTGATGAAATAGTTTCAATCCAAAATTATGTCACTTATCATCGCCACTGCTGTCATCTTTCTCATTTTCTCCAAGATTCTCGTCAATTAAATTGGCATCTATACTGATTTAGTACTGGTAGGTACTGATTTATCACTGGACTACAGGTCTGGCAAATTAATTCTCTACTTCTCTATAACTGAATTGAAAAATAACATGAATTGAACCTTAGACAAAAGAAAGAGGAGACGCGACATGTCATTCATAAATTCAGTAATCGTTGTAACCAACATCTCGACAAAATTCCAATGAGTGGAGCAAGGACGGCTCTATCGACTGCAATCGTGACGGCAACATCACAGATTTCGACCGTGTAAATTGAACTCTTACCAGTGGAGTAGAGTTACCGCTATCGTAAGATTTCAAATTAAATAATTAGCGCATATTGGTGTTACAGAAAGTTACCTGCCCAATAAAAAAAAACTGAAATATCATTTTATTGCGACATCGTAAGATGTCCTTTATGCAATAATTGAATTTCGTAGACATACTGATCATGTAAAACTAGAATAGTATATTTTGATTTTGAAATAATTCAGATTCCCACAGGTGAATTCGTACACCAGCAGATCAGAAAGTTTTGTCATTACAAAATTTACGTTCTTCATACACCAATATGGGCAGATCCTTTCAACAAGGAAATACAGATTCAGCCGAATTTCCGTTAGAAGTAATCATAATTCATGATTTACTAGTTTTTCTAGTAAATATAAAATCACACTAGAGGTATTCTGATAAATAGACAATTCTCATACTCATTTTTTTCAGCACTCTATACGAAGATTTTTGACAGAAAAATTATGCCTTTCTTATAGTCACAATAGGCATAAAATTCTTATCTAGATAATTATTTTCACACAATTCTCACAATAAAAATTGAAAACCTCTCTGACGCTGAAAAAAATTCATATTGCTATATGCTAAGTAAAAGATTTTCAATAATAATTCAACCCTTGAAGATATAAGATTTATTCATCATCATAAAATGAATTTTTTCATACAGATTACTGCGAACTGCAACATTCCAAGCAATGATCCACTAACATGGCACCTTTGGAATCTTTATTTGGTCATTTATGTTAAGAACATAAAGTTGTTGCTGAAGTTTATGTGGTATACTTCTGATTGATGTGAACCATCACCAGTTGAAGTAGAATAATGCCAAAAATCTCGTGCTGTATAATTTTATATGTTTATCATCATAATACAATCAAAAAAAAAAAATACTATAAAAGGAACTTTATTTTTCATACAAAAGTTTATATCTCAAAAAGTATTAATAAGGACTGAAAAAACAATGACGACATACTTTCACTCTCGGAATGTATCCATAAACATAAATCAGTATTATTATTTCTCGATCGTACTATTCGAATATTGTCTCTACTCACTCAAGCTTAGATGAGAAATAGCAGTGTATGAGAGCGAGGTATTATGGAACTACATTTTTGAATATCTGATGAATACGAGGTGGATCAGATATAAATTAGAATTTTACAAATACTTTTCTTAGCCAACCACTGGCACTCTCATAGTATCGGTTCTTGTAGTGTAGTGTAGTGTATCTGGAGTGGGGAAAATGCTTCGTGAGCTGTTTGACTAAGTCAATTCATCAGTACAACTATTAGTGAGCAACAGATTCCAGCGTTTGTTGCACAAAGGGTTATGATAAAGTTTTCAACAAAGGAAGGTAATCAACCGTGCAAAATTTTGACTCGATTGAAGGCTCAGTATGGGGATGATATTCTGTCTAAAACTCGAGTGTTTGATTAGGCCAAAAAGCTTCAGAGTCTACGAGAAAGTGTGGAAAATGTCAGTCACCAATGTTGTCACCAGAGACTCTTGATCTTGGACGACCCTTATGGCTCATATTTTCCACAATTTCTCATCTACTCTTAAACTTTTTGGTCCAATCAAACACTTGAGTTGAAGATAGTATCATCCCCATACTGAGCCTTCAATTGAGTCAAAATTTTGCAAGGTTGATCACCTTCCTTGATTAAAAACTACACCTTGATAGCGCTCGTGGTTGGCTAAGAAAAATATTTGTAAAATTCCAGTTTACATTTGATCCATTTTCGTAATAAACTACATTTAAGTAAATAGTAAATTCTGATGAAAGATGGTGTACCAACATGAAACAAATTTCACGAGTAGGTATCCAAAAATATATCCCACCTTTTGTATAGGAATACATTCAAGTATTCATTTCTGAACAATAAATATTAGTGTTTAATGTTTGAAGTTATCGATCTATGAAATGATCAGAATTTTAGTTGTTTCATAAGGGATTCTTATTTTAAAATAATTTTGATCAACTGTACACCGATCATTACCACCTTGGGATAGTATCTAAATGAGGAAGTATGTTGTTCAAGGATTTTCTCAAAAAATTGTATCCTCTTGGTGAATAGAAAGCTGAAGAAAAAGAAAAGGCTGAATATTGAATCGTATTTATGCCTGATTGATCATTATTCTTTTGAATAAATCAATTGCAGTTCCAGTATTGACAGATGCCTGAACAAGAAAGATTCTTCGAACTCTTCTCCTCATAATACTTGTTGTACTATTAACAATGAACTCAAATGAAACATACAGTTTCATTTGCTTCTGATACAAGCGATTTTTCTCTCAAATAATCCACCAATGTTTTGATCGAGATGATTTTATTATTAATCCTTCGAACTGTAATGTTAGAATCCATTCATTTTGCCACCACGCTCTCTCCCTAATGATATTCATAGTCCTTTTCTAAGGTGTAGAAAAATCTCTCACATATACTCATAGATAATATTTGTGTTGGGCAAAACTTTTAAATGAAATATTGACTTTCCCTTCTAAATTCAGATGAAGATGGTTTTTCAGTGAAGGTGGTAGGCATTGAATAAAACTTCTCCATTGCTTGCTCCAGTTTTGCAAAAGATTTCACATTTTCTTACGCTAAAAAAAATTATTGAATAGGTAGGTATATCGTTAATTAGCACGCAATAATACATAATTACAAGTTTTACGCTCATTTTGGAGAACAAGCAATATAGTCAATATACCGACACATTTCTGTATCGAGAAATGAAAGTTTAGCTCTAAACAGTCGCAACGCAATTCTTTCAATTTTCATTCCCATATAGTTCCATTCAGGGTTGAGCTTGAGCTGCAAAAAAGTAATTATATGATAATTTCTAATGCATATTCTTCTATTTATACAGCTCTGATCACATCTGATCATTTGAAATATTACTTTTAGAGAAAACTGTTATATTTAATTGCATATATAATGATTTACGGAGATTTTCTTAAGCATTTTCCTCAAGGACATCTCAATTATTGGTTAAATTAAAGTAAAATCTCTGGAAGTTCCTAGAAATTTACCTTGAAGACGTTAATCCAAAAGTTGTTTCACAGGAACAAGATGCATCATTTCTGTTCCAACAGAATATATTCTGTGACAAATTTCTAGCATCATCTGAGTCTAAAACCAAGCCACATACTTTTTCTCTCAATATCAGAAGGAAATCTGCAATTGAAATTATAAGCATTGAAAAGTCTACGCCACTGATATCAAAAAATGAAACTAACCTCTGAAATCCCGAATTGGGGTTGTAGGAGTCCAATTTACCATATATTTGACACTTATGAACCATTTTATAACAGTTTTTGGCTTAAAATATTCAGAAATAACTTTGGAAAAATACTTTTTGTACTGGATATTGGACGACATCGTCCCGACAACGTTGCATATTGCATTAAATGTCAAATCGGAGCGCATTAGTGTGATTGGTCGCGAAAGAATTATGAATGAAACTATGAAAGCCGGCGTTGTCACGTAAAGCAGAGATGAATCATAATTTTAAACAACCATTGAATTTGAAGTACCTTCGAATTGTGTTTTTACTGCTGTGAGAGTAAGGACTGAAATTCTCATCAGGTTATTAAATAGTAACCTATTTCGTACGTTTACATGAGCAAAAGTAAAAGAATAATTATATTCTCCATTGCTATTTGGAACGATTCGGTGTTAATATATTAGAAAACTCCGGAAACGTGATAACGTCGGGCAGATCTTGTAGTACGTAGTAATACAATCGTCCACTTCATTTCTGAACGTTGGCATGTTGGCTTCACTATTTAGCTGGCTATACCGCGTCTCCTCTTTCTTTTGTCTAAGAATTGAACTATACTAAAATAATGTCTTTTAAGATGTTTTTTCTATAGAAAATGGCGTCTGGCAGTTGGATCGCACTACGCGAAAAGTCTGGCAATTGAATAAGTTTGTTTATATAGTTTCTAGAATATAATGCAACAAAAAAGAATCGTGCTGAAATAATTTTTCGTTCATCTCCCTTGTAGCTGCCCGGCGGAAATTTATAACCTTGAGCCAGTCTGGCACTGATTTAGCACCGGACTAGGCGTCTGGCAAATAAATTTTGTACTTCTCTATATCTGAGTTGAAAAATACCTATCAAAAATTCGGCCATACTAAATTAATGCTTTTTTGTAAATTTTAAACATGAAAAATGCCGTCTGGCAGGTGTATTGCACCACGCGAGAGGTCTGACAATCAGATAATTTTTTTTTTTATAGTTTCTAAAATGTACTGCAATAAAAAAATAATTGTACTAAAATGTTTTTTCGTTCATGTCCCTTGTCGCTGCCTTGTCGCGGAACTTTATAAGTTTGAGCCAGTCTGGCACTGATTTAGCCCCGAGCTAGGCGTCTGACAAATTGATTCTGTACTTACTTTTCTATATCTGAATTAAAAATATCAAAAAATCAGCCATACTAAAATAATCCTTTCTTGAAATTTTTTACATAAAAAATAGCGTCTGGTAGGTGGACCTCACTAGAGCTGTGTCGATCACAATTGATCGAATCGTTTTGATTCGATCATGACCGATGCAAGAGTTTTTGCTTCGGTTTCGGACGTTTCGGTCACATTCGATTCGACCCGCTCTTATGCTCATGTCATGACACGAAACTACGAAATTGAAGACACAAATATGGATACGTTAGAACCGTTAGGCTATCCTGGTTATCCCTTGAATACGATGATGTGTAGTGACTGATAATATTTTGTAGTTATAGAATAAAGAATACAATAACCAGAAAATTCATGGCAGAATAAAGTAATTTGTAGTTTCCCCTTATGCATAGAATTCTTTGGAGTTTGATTGTAGAGAAGATCGAATTCGAATAGGTCTCTATTCTTAGCAAGAATTAATTAAAGAATGCTGAGGTTATAGCAATTAAAAGTTTGTACATTATCGATTAAGAAGGAACACTCATTTCACTTCTTATCCCGATAGTAATTATCAACATGTAAACAAATCTCCAGTATGAAATATGAATCATTCCGTCATTTCCGTTATCTGGGGGTATGAATAAATAACCCATTGGCTTCTTTTTTCTGCACCCGATCCTTCATCTCAAGTCTCCATCCCAAGACCCGGGATCAGGTAGTCGGTGAACGGGTCTAGGAATCCCAACTGGAACTTGTGATCGAATGATCGAAATGATCGGGTCTTTTTGACTCGATCACGACGCAAACGGGTCGCGATCGACCCGGGTTACGAAAAAGTCGTGATCGACCCAGCTCTAGACCGCACCACTCGAGAGGTCTGGCAATCGGATATTCTTTTTCCATATAATTTCAAGCAGTAGCCAGCTGCCAGACGACGTATTTAGTGATCGGGATACTATAGGAAATGATATATCAAAAAACCAGCTCTACTAAAATTCTAACTCCAAAACGTTGCCAGCTCTTAGACCTTAGACTATAGGGCGTGGCAAAGGTGACACTAGCCACAGGTTCAATTCTTATGTAGTTCATGTGGTTGTGTTGTTTCCACAAGATTTTAGTACCTAAAGAAGTTAGTGCAATAAAATTATATTCAATACACAGTAGAGTGAAGAAATCGAATAAAAGTACGTCGAAGAGTAAAAAGGACAGATCGCGGCATTTACTGAATTTAGTTATTGTTTTAAGATAAGTGGTTTTCGAAAAAAAAAATTGCAAATTTAAATTTTTTTTGGACTAATTTGATGGTAAAAAATTAATAATATGTGACCCAAGATTTTAAATTGTCTGTTTTATCTAATTTGAAAAGTTGTTAGAAGAGAAAATCATTTCAGATAGATCAACTTAAATGAAACAGAAAACAAATGTTATGTTTTATTATTAATTTCTACCATCACAATCGCCTGAAAAAAAAATAGAACCTACAACTTTGCTATCGTACCCCTAACGTTCGCGAAACCATATAGGCTTAACCCTTCAGACCCCATAAAGCCATCCTCAGAATATCTAGAGAAGGCGCAGGTAATGAGAGAATTAGGTGCCAGAGAATCTGGTGCTCTCTGAATAACTACATCTCATCTGCGAACCTTCCTAGTGATGTAATGGTCAAGAAAGTAAGTACTGAGAAAAACTTCAGTACGATGCTATGCAAAAAAAATGGGTGCGGGAATACACCGACCAAAATTTCAAAGAAAATACTGTTAAATGGTATACAGATGGTTCTAAAACCAACACGGGTGCTGGCGCTGGGGTTCACGGGGCCAAAGCCAAGTGCGCACTATCGTTAGGCTCCTGTCTGAGTGTTCCGCAAGCAGAAATATTAGCAATCGAAAGATGTCTAGATATTAATCTAGAGAGAAACTATCAGAATTGCGACATAGCTATTCACTCAGATAGTCCAGCTGCTATTAAAGCACTGAACTCCTATGTCATCGACTCAAAGTCGACATGGGAATGCCGGAGCAAACTCAATGAGGTCTCTTTAATCTGGGTTCCTGGTCATTCGGGAATCACAGGTAACAAAGAAGTCAGAGAGTCACAGAATGCTTTGGCATTGTTAGCCAAAGGAAACAATGCTTTGGTCAAGAGACCTGTAGGAGTGAGGTATTAGCCTCATTGAAGCCTTCCGAGATATTGGATTTCTCCCCCTGACAAAGCTTTACAGCTCGCTTTCCAGTCCCAGAGATCTTATTTTCATAAGATTATTTTCATAAGATCTCTGGGACTGGAAGGCGAGCTGTCAAGCTTTGTCAGGGGGCACAATAGACCATCAGGTCGCAGTGGACTGTAACCCCTTTTAAACTATTAACTATTAACTAACCCTTCAGACATAAATTCTTTTTTTTCTTTGTGCAGGCTGGTTTTTCACTGACAATCGAGAATCGAATTATGTGCTTCAAGTGTTCGAAAAATAATGTATATGTATTCGTATCAGCATATAAATCAACTTAGCAGTTCGCGATTGTTCTTTTGAAGAAATGCCACCAAAAATTATCAAGGGCGCAGAATAAAAAAACTTCTACCTTGAAAGCCAATTGCTACTAGTGACAAATCCATGTTTCTATTACCAAAGAAACTATGTATGTACTACCTACATATATAAAAAGCTCACCTTCTAGATGCAAATGCAAAAACACAGAATCGGACTGTTAAAATCAAATTGAAAAAATTTCGTTGTTTTGAGTGAAGTGGCATCCAGTGTTTTGAACGGAACTATGACTCTTGTCCAGCAAACTGGACTTATAAAGTCGTATCTTCGTTGCTCCTTGGAAAAAGAACGATTATCATACATAATATACCCTAGCTAGACCCTAGATCACTCTGAATTGGTCAATATGTTTGATGAAGTAAAATCAAGAAAAGTGATATAGGTATCAAGGTGTATCTGAATAACACCGAAAAAATTGTAAGGGGTGAATCTGATCAAAATTAAGGGCGATATTTGGTATAAAATTTTTTGAAAACACCCCCCACGTAAATGTTTCCTCCGCAGATAACATTTTTTTTTCCGGATTTGACTTTTCAGTCATGTATTTTAGAAGGCAAATAGTTGTGAGAAAAAGTATCTTAGGGATGGACTATTTCAAACCCCTTCTCAGCATACTTGCAAGGGAGAAAAAATTCCAAAAATATTTATTAAGTTTCGTGACTTTAGCTTAATAATATTTGATAAGGAATAATAATAATATTTATCAAGGAAATTTTTTTTTTCATTTTCGGACGAGTGTAATTTTTCCGCGAGGAGGTTTTTCAAAAATTTTTATCCCAAATACCCACTTTTATATTCATCAAAGAATAATGTCTTGAAATTCACCGTGTTATTCAGATACACCCTATATATTACGTACCTACATGATTGTGTTTATCGATTATCATCGTCTAGTCAAAAAACCGAAAAAAATTTGCCGTTTATATCTAGACAAAAAAACAATAAAAAAAATTACGCTAGGTAGTGGAGTCGCTGTCTAATATAATTGCCAAAGAGCAATAGTATCTTCATACGGCTCTGTCTATGAATATCATTTGTTCCATAAGGAAAATCGCTTGGGTGATGCATAAAATTAATAATGTATTGATGTTTTTTACATCAATGGCCGAGTACAATTTTTGTTCTGACAATGATGATGATTCATGATAACTTCGGGTTAAACTTCTAAAACAACTGAGATATTTTTTTATTATATACCATGGACAAGAACACAGCAAAATTTTTTTACAATCTGCCCCTGAAAAAAGCTTTCGCAGAATTTATTCATGGGGAATTCAAAATTATTATACAAAAATATCCGAAAAATATCAATTCGAAAATTGTAACATTATTGACCTGAAAAAGAAAATTCTTTGCCTTTACGAAGGCACATCGAGAACATTTTCGAAACATAGATGAATTCAAAATAGTAATCATCGAAATGAATACCATTTTCAATTCCCAGGCTCAGAGATCTTTTATCATGAGGTTGGAGAAATGATATTAGATTTTGTCACTGAGATGAGAGATATACCGGTTTCGGCCTTGTTGGGCCTCATCAGTATCCCGCACATCTCAGGACAAAATCTTCATAAAAAACTTCAGAATTTATAGCAATTGGTTGTGAAGTAATGAGTAAAATATTACAAAGTACTAAGTTGGTGACATCCAATTGCGTCAAAATGAAGTTTCACATCTCCAATCAAATGCAAAAAAAGAAATCTGTACTTCCTCTTTCACTGAATGAGATTTTAGCAGTGGCTCTATTCAGGGCCCGCTTGCTAGTTTCTCAAAGTGATGGAAACGCCCAATTCTTTTTGTGACTGTGAAGCCTGATGTTTTTAAGAAAAAGAAAATTCTTTGCCTTTACGAAGACACATCGAGAACATTTTTGAAACATAGATGAATTCAAAATAGTAATCATCGAAATGAATACCATGATGAGGCCCGACAAGGCCGAAACCGGTATATCTCTCATCTCAGTGACAAAATCTAATATCATTTCTCCAACCTCATGATAAAAGATCTCTGAGCCTGGGAATTGAAAATGGTATTCATTTCGATGATTACTATTTTGAATTCATCTATGTTTCAAAAATTATTGACCTGACTTCATTGGTCATATTCCAAAAACGTTTCGAGGTGCCGCGATATTTGGTACCCACATGATGCTAAGACAGCAGTTATGTACCCATTATCCCAATAGAATATTTCCACTCATACCAGAAACGAAGCCGTTCCCAAACGATACATATTCAGTTGATAAGTACTCATTTTTATTCACTGCGATTAATCCTGACGATGCCTTGTACAATAATTTCTTGAGTTGGTACAAACCTCACATCAACATTATTATTGTTGACCGAAATTACCTCTGATTCTTTCAATCAAGCAACCGTTTTCAAGGTGAAAAATTATATTTCATCGTTGTACTTACCTCCCACAAAACCGGTTCAGATTTTCTTAATGAATGTGGAGGAAATTCAATGGAATGGTCTCATCAATAAAGAGGCGAAGCAGTCTCAGTATCAACAAATGATTAATGCAAACGACCATATTCACCACAAATTCGAACTCTCAGGGCAATATTTCATGTTGAATATTCTATATAAGTACTTGTCATTTCCCATTCGTCAAAACGAGACAGGTTTTTCTCGGGCCCTGTATGAAATAGAAAAAAAATGAAAACTGATTTTGAAAGATGCTTCTACATAGGAGTCAGTGGCGTAGTTAAAAAAAAATTCAGGGCACTGTTTTTGAGATTGAGCACAAACGTGGAATTTTTCAGATGAAACACCCTGTATATATTAACGTCAAAATTTTGCATTTATTTTTCTGAATACATTGATGTATCACAAACTTACTTTTAATTAATTTTAAAAATCAGAAAAATCCATATTTATGTTTGTTTTTTTTTTAATAGAAGGACATGAATTTTTCCACACATGTATAAAAGTTCAATATGCATAAAAAAAATTGAATATAAATATTGAAATTCCTTTCATTTTCAAGTTTATGATGACGAGTGATATTTTGAGTTTATGTTTAAATATAGTAAAATGAATAGGTATAAGTCACATGGGGTTTCAAAAAATTTTAATTAAATGCATGTGTGAAAGATTTCATGACCTATTATAAAAAAAGCAAACGAATATGGATTCATCTGATTATTGAAGCTAAAACTTATCGAAGGTTGGGTTGTGATACATCAACGTATTCAGGAAAATAATTGCAAAAATTTGACGTTAAAATATACAGGGTGTTCCATCTGAAAATTTCCATATTTTTGCTAAATCTCAAAAACAGTGCCACTGACTTCTAAGTGCAAATATCTACTAAAAGCAGTTTTCATTTTTTTCTATCTTGTACAGTGCCTGATAAATAATTACATCTCAAAAAAGTGAACATTTTCATTTTCGCCCTGTATTTAAGAAACAAGAGAAGTTGGAATATTTCTGTTTGTGGATTTAAGAGTGGAAAAAGTGTGATAGGGTCGCGAAAACCGCATGTCTCTATCTTCCATAATAGCTGCGAGCAGGTATGTGGCGGAAGGTTACATAGAAAAGAGAATTTTCTCTAAAAACAAAGTATCTTAGGTAAAAGGTGATCGTATAATCGGTAACAAATTCTCATGAATTTTCTAGCGAATTATCTTATCAAAGAACTTTCCAGTACTGGTGGTGAAGTTTCGAGAAGATTTCCGGTCACATAATTTTTGCGAAAAATAGCACTTTTAATATCATTTAGGTTCTTGTTTGTTGAGTTGTCGCTTGTACTAGTATAAAAATTTTCCCAAATAAACAATTTCGTCCTAGATTTTTATTCATTTCCCCTCATACAATGATCGGGCGTTATGATACATCTAAGGTAAAATAAACAAGTGAAAAATAAATGTTTTTTTTTCAGACGCAAATGGCTACCTCCCCCTCTACGAAAATTATCGCAAGGTAAAGTTGACAAAACCCAAACCTGTACAGCACTGGACAGGCCCCCTCTGAAGAAGATAGGCTCAGATAAAAGGATCAAGGTAAGTTGACAATTATACACTACGAGAGAAAAGTTTGTTATTGTCTATCTTCCGCTGATATCAAACTCATGAACTAAGCAATGAATATAAAGTTTCAATATAGAAAACTTCTTACAATAGAATCATGAAAATGTGAAATATTCTATTCGTTTATCGAATATTGTTTCAATTATTCTTCATCCTTCAGAATCATTCAAGGGATAAATTTCAACGACAGTCTGTGAGCTTATAGTGTTCATTTTAATGGTATGCAGAGTAACGATTCAAGTAGCTAAAATCGAAAAGCGGAAGCAAATGTAGTCGTGGAACTTTCACAGTCTGTATTCAGAATCGATTAATGAAAACAGCAAACTAAGGAATTTACATTTTTTCGGTTCATATCACTAGAAGAACTCTGTGTGAAATCCTTTCATTCTGCCATATCTCATGGTAATATTTATAGATGATACGTTGGTCTCCTGCCACGGATTTATTTATTATCTGTCAAATGCAAAAATCACGAAACGATATTTATGGAAATATTTCATTAATTTCGATGAAAATTCAAAGAATTAGAGAATATTATAATTCATTCAAATACTCGCCACGAAGTGGCGAGTAAGCATATCAATGCCTTCTGCACTTGTATCATAAATAACTATTTTCAAACTTTATTTTGAATGATGCAATGAGTCCATCTCGTAGAGTGTAGATTTAATGGAATGATTTAATCGATGCGAAACTGCGTTGACTACGTTTTCTGCAGGTATCTGGACCGCCCTAGCTGAGCAAAATGTTCTTAGCATAACAGATTCATGAGTAATGAAGTATGGCATGAAACCAACGAAAAAATTCCTAATTTTTGCTTCTCTTCAAAACGGAGTTGTTTTTTTTTATTTTTGAATTTTCTATGACTTTGACGATCTATTACTAGGAAAATAGTAAGTGCATAGAAAATGAAACATGTATCGAAATACTTTGTTGTTACAGTGAGATTTCAATTTTAGAAATAAGACTACTGACTTTATATTCATTTATACATTCACTAATTCAACAGTCAATCCTCGAAAAAAATTACTAACAATATAGAATCCTTCATCATCATCATCATCATACAGCTATATGTTCGTCCACTGCTGGACATAAGCCTCCCGTGAAATATAATCCTGAATAAGTTATAACGTATACGCATTGAATAAAGTAAGAAATTTGAATAACGATACTGTCAACAAAGTCTATACCTTTTCAACTTCAACTTGAGACTAATCACATTCAAATTCAAAATAAGAATAAACAACTTCAAAATGGTAAACACAATCGAATTGGGATTAAACACATTCAAAATGGGGCTAAACAATCTCATATTGGGAAATGACATTTCTTTTCCTAGATATATCAGAGAATTTTCACGATTCTGAAGATTTCAGGAATTGAATTCGTTGTAATTTGTGAAAGTTCGATTTGTTATTTCTTTTTTTTTTCAATAGATTCAGCACCTGACCAATTTGTGCAGAAATCTCACACTTTTTACAGCCTTTTATTATTTAAAAATGTTTTCTGATTGATTATTGATCCAGAAACTGGAAAAGAAAACTTTGAAAGAATTTTTTAAAAATGCAGAGACCTCCCATAATGAATTTCAATCGATAAATGCCATTTCAACTTTTATTTGATACTTGAGTGTTGTGTGATTTTCATTGTGGAGGAAAAATTATTTATTGTATTGATCACATTTTTCAATAAAATTGTTCATAAAATAGCGTAAGTTTAAGTTTACATACACCTCTGCATTGTAAAATGAATTTTTTCCTCATTTGGAGTCTCAGTTACTTCTGAACAGTTCTCCCGAAATATGAAATGAAACTGAAAAATGAAATAAAACTCAATATGGAATTGTTTAGTGTCAATATGAATCTGGTCAATCCCAATTTGATTGTGATAACCATTTTGAAATTCCATTCCTAATTCGATTGTGTTTACCATTTTGAAGTTGCTTATTCTCATTTTGAATTTGTTTAGTTCCAATTTGAACGTGATTAGTCTCAATTTGAAGTTGAAAAGGTATAGTGACTTACCTACATTACTTTAACGTTTTCAATTACAATTCAACCAAACTTCAGGTGAGGTTTGAGGTTTGAACTCGTAAGAAACCTTCGGCTCAAAATTGAAAATTTACAGACAGTTGGACAAACTGATGAAGATTTGTGCTTGAAAACAAGCACGCAAAAAAAATGTGGAGAGCGCTCACCAGACTTCTGGTTTTTTGCGTTCGATTTGTGCTTGAAAGGTATCTGCTTATCACGTTTTCATTGCTAATACACTTCGCGAAACAATTAAGTTAGGGGAACAGAAAAATTTTCAAAATTTTTTGGTGGTTTTCAACAGGCTGCATCTCAGTGAAAAATAGTCGTATAAAAAATAAAAAAAACATTTGAAGCCTGAAGACTTAAGTTTCTGAAATTATTGGTCAACAATTTTTCGAAGTACCGGTAGCCATGCCAATCATCGGAAAAAGCACGAAGAAAAATTTTTTTAAATTGTTCCAATTTTTTTTTGCTCTACACGCACGAAGAATTTTTTTCTGATTGGACCGATATCCAGTTTTGAATGCAAAAGGATTATTTTTCACCCAACTGCTTATATCTACAAAACTAATGATCGCCTAGCGAGCCGCAGGTGGTTTCTTTTTTTGCAGAAAATTGTTTAATGAGAAAATATTGTTTTTCATCTGTAACGTTCACGTGAAAAAAGAGTACAAAAATGTCAAATTGCCATTTTTGGGTTAATGGATTGTATAATCGGCAATATTGGGGGGAAAGCTTAGGTTTCTTTAATTGTTGCGCTTTGTATGTACAGGTGTTCTACAAGCTCTATGGCAAACTTTGACAGAAGGTAGCTGTGCTTCTTCTGAACATTTTTTATGGATAAGTCAAACTGGCCACCTCGTTCGCCTGATCTAAATCTCATAGATTGACATGTGAAGAAGTTTGTTTGTCATGTCGAAATCCAATCTTATAAAAAATTACTTGATAGAATTCAAGATGCGGCGAACCAAATACGGAACCACTCAAATCTGATCCGCCGAGTAACGGCATCTTTAGTTCATCGATGTGAAGCTTGCATTCAAGCCGAAGGTGTACATTTTGAGCAATTTTTATATTCTCAAAATTTCCATTTATTATTAGGAAAGATTTGAACATACAAATATAATTTCAAATGCTTGTACCTTCTGAACAAAAACGAATCGGATATATATGTTCATAGGAAGAAAAATGTTCAGAATAAGCTACCATCTGTCAAAGTTTGTCATAGAGCTTGTAGAACACCCTGTATAGAGAATAATCGAGGAATTACGAATTTAAAATTATTGTATAAAGTTTTTAATGTTGCGTCCATTACACCGCCCCCCTAAGTAATTATCCCCCCCGAAAAGAGAATGAAACGGTTTCAGAATATACCGACATTCTATTACCATAACAACATATTGACAAGATTTTTCAGTCATATTAATATAAATAATGTTGCATAAGGTAAAACTCCTTTATAATAATATCTAATAAATCCATTCGCTTATCACATTGAATAACAACAACACGGAATATAATTCATTAAAATAGCGACATATAGAGTTTTAATCATGACAAACACCAATCCCTTCAAACCGAATAAACTGGAATCTATCTGCAACTATCTAGCATCTACATAATTAACACTCAACTCCTAAGGGAAACCTTAAAATAATTAGGTTTTGATTTTTATTGAGTAATCCCCACCTATTTAAAATCACGCCGAAAATTTGGAATACCTAACTTCAATATCCTTTTATTATCCCATGCGTTAAGTTCCTTGATATGATACCTTGATAAGTTGATAAAATGGAAATTTTGTTGTTCAACCTCTGTAGGTACACTGTACACAAAAGTGTATGTGCGATATGAGTAACTGTTTCTTCAAGAAGCTTGAGTCGATTTTCATATCACACGAAGACTGTTTCATTACTTTTGACTTTGTTTCAATATTTTATATTTTTTCATTGTCTAATAGTTTGAAATGTCTCTAGCAGAGCTCATATTTACCATTTATGCAACAGTTGTCCCTAAAAATCATAACAATTTTCGACGACGCATCTGATGATATCATATACATATTGTTACCTTTATTTGAGCCTACGAGTATTATTGAAATAAGAACGTTATTTTCACACCGTATCTCCAAACTTAAATCGGGATTGGAAACATCATTGGTGTATTCGGATAATATAGATTAACAGTAGAATCTCACAAATGTGTCGTCATGCCCACTCCTAGTACATTCAGGTTTTCGTTATCATCTGTACAACTTCCTTCAGGCAGTTTTCTATGAGTCACACATCAGTTTTGCCCTGTATCGCCTGGTATGTGCTTAATCTTGAATTTCCTCTGCTCAGAAGTGGTACTTTTTTGTTGTTCGGACATGTCAAAGGTCGGTTGTAAGATGAAGAAAAAAATTCTCAGGAGATTTTCGACCTTCAAAGTAACAGTGAGTTATTCAGATGCAGTTCGCTAAAACTCCGCTATACCCATTTATCAAACTTTGTATTTTCAGACGATGATGAAATTTGGCATGAATATCATCATCATTTCATTAATTTCTTCACTGAGAAGGTCTATCAATTGTTTCAAATTTCTCAAGGGAGAAGAGGGATAGAAAAATGGACTGCTCTACTCTTGTTTCCTCGGTTTTATCATGACTTTCTCCTTAGGCTCCCATCTTTAATGTTACTGATAAATCTTATCACTACGAATTGAAAATGACGTACGGAAACTCCCTAATCTTACACATAATGAACTGGTTTCACCTGAGAGGCCATGTTGATACTTCGAGCTCTCAATTTTTGAAAAAAGTTGAGTTCGTTATAAACATTATTTTTTGTTTTTACTGCACCAGATTTCCGAATTCCAATGTTACATTGATAATAATAATATTGACAGTGAGAGAGTCTTCCGGGCTCATTGGCCGTGGTCTATTAGGAATTATTTCACCTAACGTTTCGCCTACAACTGCGGTAGGCATCTTCAGAGGATTCTTGGTCTGAGGTTGTAACTCGACCGCTGAATTTCCGAAAAGGATCACATTTTTTCGATACACTGGATGAAATTTTATCATTCAAAGTATAATTTTGATAGAAGTTTTGATTGTTGAAATATGTGATATGTATTTAATGAATTGGAAATTGTTATTATGCACTACCATATTATATTATATTTTAAAATAGGTACTTCTTTACATCACAATTCAATGTTTCTGAGCGCGGAGTGGAACATTGAAACAACCGTTCTTTGCTGCACTGTAGAAATCCTACACTACAGTATGAGTCACTAGACCCGCATGCAGCTCTAAGTCCATTTCTGAAATGAGGCGTCCGGAGCTTTTAAATACTCACATCCCTCATTCTCAGTTTTTATGTTCCATAGCGTTACTCCAAAATTTGGGTTAACTTGATTTTATTTTTGTTGTGAAACGTTTCGGTTGATGCATAGCGCAGTCTTGGACAGGACACTAGTAAAACCGATACGGAGTGGAGTGAAGGACCTCGGGAACATCAACACAAGCTCCGGATTTAACCTTGCAACAAAGCGATCGGTAACTTTACGGTCGAGACACAAATCCTCAGAAGATGCATACCGCAGATTTTGACAAAACGTCAGGTGGAATTATTCATAATAGACCATGGCCAAAAAGCCGGCCTGACTCTTGTAATGTCATTATTAATCTTCATCGGAGCCGCTTAACGCATTCGTCGATGTCAACTTTTCCCGACCTCTTTAAATTTATCTTCTTTTATAAATGAACATTATTTTTCTCAATATTCGATGTTTTTGTCTTGAATCCCTATAAATCCGTTCAAAATGTGAGAACTCGAACTTATCAAACCACAGAGCTCTCAAATATTGATTTCTAAGTTCACTTCGATGTTCAATCTCAAAAAGTCTTTACCATGTTAGCCTTGAGTTTCCATGATATTATGGCAGAAAACGAGCACCTAACACAAAAGTTCATTTCAATATAAAGCTCACTGAATGTTACCTATTTGCTGAAAACAAAACATGTTCATGATTAATAAGTTTTCATCGGTAAAACAATATGATTGCTTTTGTTGATAAAAGAATCCTCCCTAGCTCGCCCGCAACATTTTTTGTGGCACACAGAAATTATTATGTTGTGGCTTGTAGTGTTCGAAATACCTGTTCAACTTCGATTAGACTATAAAAATGACTGGAATATAATTGATTTTATGGGAAAAAGTAGGATATTTTTGTGAATTCGAAAAACGTCAAATTGAAATATAACCGTCTACATTTTGACGTTTGTATTAAAAGAATTTTGTTGTTGCAAATCATTCATTTTGATCCCCTTCGAAGGTCGACCCTTTCAGAAGTAGGCAGGTTTTAAAAAATGCCTATAATTTAGCCAAAATTATAGAGGAGGTCCTGCTACATAGGGTGAATGTTAATTAACACTGAGTATTTTCTACGGTTTCAAAATGGTTCATTTCAGTTCAAAGATTCAATGATGCATGACATTAACGAACTCCCATTTTTCTATCCGTTCCGGGAGTATTCCCTGTTCAATAAACAGTAATGCGTGACTCATGATTCCATTGTTTATTTATCAGAGATATTTTCAACGATAAATTAATTCCAAAATAGTTTCATGACTTTCTTACATGGGTTGAATATATGATTGAATCGGAAGTCCTCTTTCATTTCAATTGTTGGTAAAATTCAATGGTGATTCTCGCAATGCTTACCTTCATATAATTGGAATGAATACCGCAGTTCAGCAAAATTACGAAAGATTAACTATTATACGAAGATGGATAGATCCCGAAATTTGCCATTAAGTGTAATTGTGTTGTCAACTCTGCTAATATTAATTTAGGACTACTAATTCTATCGATAGAATATTGACTTTCGGTGAAATTGTATGGTATGAGAGTTGGACTTCCACATCGCAGGAGTCTGAATGAACAAAAGATAACAAGACATGATCTTAAGAATAAGGAAGAAGAAGGTGAAATTGCTCCTGTTGCTCATCAAACGATCCAGTACTTTGAAATAAATTTATCAACTTTTTTTAAACTTTTCCGAATTTTTAAATGGACGTTCTGAAGATACCTTTCCAAATTTACAATAAATGAACCTAATCAACTACTCCTCAATTTTTCATATAATCAGTCGCCTTGAATCCACAATTGATATAATAATTGCAGCACGACCACAAAATATTCAATATTAGTGTCGTTCACATGGAGCGTATTATTAGTTCTGAGCATACGGACGGACAACGAAGTACCGTGAGTTACAATGTAGAGATTTTCACGTGACTGTCGGTGCGAGTTATTTCATATGACTGACGTCGGTTAGCTTAGCCAAGGGACATGGTCGTTATGAGGGTTTTTCCATGATGTACTGACCATCAGATGCGTACCAGATACAGAACTATTGATAACTACTAATGAAAGCAAAAAATGCTTGTGGGATCTCAGAAACGACTACAACAATAAGGGAAATGTTTTTTGTAGGAGACTTTTGTTATTTTAAGGAATATGAGAGCTTGAATATACCTACAAAGTTTTTCCGCTGACGAAATCGATATTCGAACTTTATTCGAAAATTTCAATCTAAAGTAAAATTTCAATCGAAATATTTTATTGGTAGATATACAAGAATATTTCGAAAACTAATGTTCGCCAAAAAAGAAGTTCTACCTTTCCAGTTCACATAATATGTACTAAAAAGAACTACAGTGGCCCTAAATCAGAGCCCTTACGCAACTTTCTCCGAGTGATGGAAACGCCGAATATTTTGCGATTGTGAAGCCAAGTTATTTTGCTAGATGCCGCCGTTTGTATTTAAGTTACTCAAAACGACATTTCTCGCGGGCCCTTGGTTAACCATTTGGAAAATATCAGTTTTATTAATTGAATTTCAACTCGTTCTAATTGTTCGTAAGTTTCTATATTTTATTGATGTTACAGATGGCTCACCGGGTGTGCCCCTTAGAAGTTTATCGAGAAATAATAATTCGATCAATTTCAAATTTTGTGTGAAGATATAAGCCAAGTAGACCTTCATTTATAATATATTTCTAAATATTAATGACTTCCGCTCTCACCGAGAATGGTACCGACTTTCGTATTCCAAATGGAACACCATGTATATTATGACTTTTTCGGATAGTTCTTCCAATGTCACATTCATTTTATGTATCATTCCTATGAGCCATCTGGAGCCGATTTCGAGTTCTTCCTTCGTTTTTTGAAAAAAATTACAAATTGAGGCTTGTAGTACTCTGAGAATTCAATGAAAGCGCAACGCACAATCTCAGGTCTGTTTTTTGAAATGGGTTACCGAAAAGATATTCGATGTCAATCTGTAGAGAAAATAACGTTTTGATATTCTGGGGGTAAAATGGGAGTGTCAAAGTTGGAATTGAAAAAAAGACAAAACTTCTGAGGTACAAATAAGTGGAGTCTTTCAAGGGTTCCCTATATCTGAAACGTACCTTTTTCGAGATATTCAGAAATAATATAACTTACTAGCATAATATAACATGGTCTATGTTCGCCCTTTTTATAAAAATCCCTGACTTTATTCAAAATATTTTTCCATGCCACTGTTGTTTACATTTCTCAAAAATTTTTTACTGCTCATAAAGAAAATAACGAGTTATTTTTAGTAAAATTTGACATTCATTTCGAAATCTCAAATTGTAATGCAAAACTTATAAAAGAAATCATGAAACTCCTCGAAATTTTATTCAGATAAATCAGAATATAAATTTGAATTATAACACATTTTCAAAATTTTGTCCACCCACTTCCAAACATATTTCGCACCTTCTCAATATTTCTTGGTTGGTGGATTTCCATTATTCATTTTGGGAGTTGGAGTTCTTGAGTTGGAAGAAACCTGTAATTTTTTTTAATAAAGTCATAGGGATCCTCATGAAAAGGCGAACATACATCAAATTTGATACCTCATATATTATATTATGCTCGTAGCTAACAGTTTTTTCTGAATATCTCGCAAATGGTACATTTTAGATATAGGGCAATACTCCCTTCTTTACAATACTTCACTTATTTTTTCCTCACAAATTGATAGGTGAGTGAACAAAATAGGGTTTCCATTTGAAAAAATCTTTGGCTTTTTTTGAATTCCTTTGAGACTTTCATTTTACCTCCTAGTATATCAAAACGTTATTTTCTCTACAGACCCATTTCAAAATACAGATCTGAGGTGCGTTGCGCTTTCATTGAATTCTCAGTGTTCTATAGAACTGGAACTTTCGCTTGTATACAAGCCAAAGTTTCAGCCGTTTTGGAGGCGCAGTTTTTATGTAGCGGTCGTTTGAGTGAGTTGATGTGCGTTTTTTTTTTTGTGAAAGTGCACAAAATAGAGCATTAAAAAATTTGTTTTCGAAAGGGAATACGCCTACGCAAATCAAAGATGAGTTGTGTTCTCTGTATGAGGACCATCATCTACGACAATAAATAGTCTAAGATCCGAACCTACCTCGACCTTCACCGAGCTGATAATAGAATAGAACCTATTTCATAATAAACTTCAGATGTTAGATAATATATAAAAAATAGGTTGCCTAAAAAAATCCTGGACAGAGTATTTTTAATTATTTTTTCAAAGGTATGTCGAAATGAGATAATTTCACCGGTGTGATAATAGGAAAAAAATTATATCAGCATAAGCGCTGTTTTATTGTGAACACGTTGATATAGGGTTGCCTGCAAAAAAATTGGACCTAATAGGGGTTGCCGAAGTTTGAAGGTTGCATTGTTGACGCGCCAGGTAACGGACCGAACATCGCAGTCTTATCTGAATGTAAGACAGTGCAAATGCTCGGTATTTTTACTCAAAGAGTTACCCCTACTACATAGGTACCTTCTATAGGCTATATTGAGAACAATACGGAGCAACTGACATTTGAATTTCAAACAAAAGTCCAATGTATTCAATACCATAATATAATTAACTTATGGGTATAATGTGGACTGCCGAAAATTCGGGTAAGGCGATAACAAGATAAATATCAGAAGATCTTGTATTACATTAATAAATTTTGTAACAGAGTAGCAAAAAAACAAAAAATAATATCAATGAAAAAAACGATCAATATCTTCTATTTCATATCTGAATCATCTGAACTTGAATGGATACTCTCAAATTTATCGGTCGCATCAAGTACATCCTTATTATTTTCCATTTTAATTATATCTCGTATTTTCAAAGGAGTTTGATCTCCTATAAAACCAGTGTATTTCAAATAACTATTCAAATACCAACCGTAATTTATAGGGTTCAATTCTGCACATACAGATTCTGTTGCATTAAGCCACATGGAATTTACATATATTGTTCGTAAAACTTTTTGTTGTAGGAAAATACACCATGGCGGTATAAAGTTGCAGTCAAAGCTTTTAATTTTGTTTGAAAATTGTTCGTTATCTTTTTTTGCGCCGTACTTTTTCATGAAAATACGAATTCTCGCATCGTTTACTGTCGACAGCGCTTCATGCCATACATTCGTGCTGTGAACTCTTCAACAGTATTAATTTTTTCATGGTTCAAAATATCATCTTCATCATTTAATGACGCAAAAATACTTTGATAGGTCTCATTTTTCGAGAATATTTTAAATGGTTTGACCTTTTCTTTATTATAAAATGCTGCAGTGTAATCACAACCTGTGAATGCATGATAATCAGGTAGACTTCTACATATTTTGGGTCTCAACTTTGAAGCTAAATTGATGCAATTTATGAAATCAAATTGGTTCGATTGCTTCTTAGTCGTTGACCGCACCGTGCAGTCATAGTTGAGAATGCGAGCGAGGAGATTGGTATTCCAAATTTACCAATACCTTTGCGCCCATCACATTTGAGTTGCATAGAACATACATGTGATATGAGCCCAAGAAGATAAGATAATCATCCAACTACCTTAAATGATCTGAGAGAGCTTCTGCCCCGTTTATGGAACCAAATTCCTCAAGAAATGTTCAACAACCTCGTGTGCAGTATGCGAAGAAGATGTTTAGCTCTTATTGATGCCTGTGGAGGCCATACATTTTATTTATAGCCTTAAAATGCTTGAATTCTCTGGGAATATAATTTCGTTTTTTACTCGATTGTTCTTAACCACCCTGTATACGCTGCAGACCTACAGGCTAAAATTAAATTAAATTTCCAGCTTGAAATCATATCAATATGAATTTTCATCACAAAATCTCATTTAAAATATATTTTTCTGCAATTTGAGTAAATATTCCCTACTCATGTAGAGAAGTTCATATCATGTTGAGATCACTTTAATCATCTCTCAATAGCATTATACAGTATCGGATAAGGAAAATACATAAAAAAAACGATAAATTTTTGGTAGATTTCATTCAAAATCCGGTAGACTTTTGGTAGATTTCGAATTGATCTTAGGTAGATTTCCCAAATGAAAGGTGGTAACATTGATAATACCGTACTGTTTTCAATATGGTTTATGGAGGGTAGTAGGAATACCTCTTCTCTCCATAGTAGGTATACATACGTACCGAGCATTCGCACTGGTTCACATTCACATACGACTGCGATGTTCAGTCCTTTATTATTACCTAGCGCGACAACAATCCAACCTTCAAACCTCGGCAACCCCTATTAGGTCCAAGTTTTTTGCAGGCAACCCTATATCAACGTGTTCACAATAAAACAGCGCTTATGCTGATATAATTTTTTTCCTATTATCACACCGGTGAAATTATCTCATTTCGACATACCTTTGAAAAAATAATTAAAAATACTCTGTCCAGGATTTTTTTAGGCAACCTATTTTTTATATATTATCTGACATCTGAAGTTTATTATGAAATGGGTTCTATTCTATTATCAGCTCGGTGAAGGTCGAGGTAGGTTCGGATCTTCTACTAAAAGAGTTAAAGTGCGAACAGCACGTAAGCCCGAACGTAGATGTTAACGTGAGAAATAGCGTCAAATATAACATTCACGTGCTGTAGTGAAAAGAGAGTTGAAGTGCTTGTATACGCTGGCTTACTAACGAGCAAAGCGTAATTTAAACGTAACGTAACACGTACGTATAAATCAAAGTAGAAACTACAAAATTTATACGAAAATATTCACAATAGATTCAATTTTGCGTTTGAATTCCAAAAGTCGAATGTAAATGTAGGAATTGCGCAACACATTGTGAACACTTATTCTAATTAGGTATGATTTCTATTGTTTAAATTTTTGAATTTTACGTACCTATGTGTAAAGTTGCGGTTATGTTACATATCAACATAAAAATTCTATAATTAATTGAAAAATGAGAATTCTTTTAAAATATAATGAACAACTTCCGAGAAAAGATTATGACGTCAATTTTCATGTATATACTCCAAAGTAAAAACCTTTTTCTCATTTAGGAAAATCCGTTGAACAGGATGAACCTCGAGACATTCCTTAATAAATTTAATTTGAAAAAAAAATTAATCTTTACGCGAAAAAACAAGCGTGACCTAGAAAACCTTAAGGATTAACTGACAAATCAACATGTTGAACGTGTTTCATTCCATACATGCGGTAGGTATATCATAAAGTCATTTCTTGTGACAAAAGCTACCATTCTTAGCTTAAATCGTCCGTTCTCTCAGAAAAATTGAATCGAGCAAGTCTCGCCTCGTATATTTAAATCATTATTTTCAAATAGAATTAGCGCGGGGTAACCTTGAACGCAGCACCAAGCTCCTGATCGAATTTAATTTGGAAGAGGTAATTCTTTCATTGTCTTATTGTAGAATTATATTAAATAACCGTGAAGTGTGCAAATGTTTCTATTTTACGACGTCCGAGATTTTCGATCAGAGGGTTGCAGTCAGTACTTTTCCAGTTTCCGTCAGTTCTTTTCCTATATTCCCAAAGAATTTGATTATTAAACTTCGATATTAGACTGTGAATAATGGAAACTATTCTGCTACAAATACAGGGTGTTTCAACGAATGATTGTACAGGCTTTCAGTGCAGATGTAGGACATTTTTGGGAGTCAGAATCAGTGTTCGAAATATGTATTCACCATATTCGTTTGAAGATACGGGATGTTTTATGTATTTGATTAAAATCTTTTAATCGGCATAACTCTTGAACGCCCTGATGGATTTTCACGAAAACTTCAAGAAATGGGTATAGGACAGATACTAATATTAAATCATGATAGATTATGCATAGCGCAGGTCCGCACTGAGCAAATTATATTTTGTATTCCTCATCTTGTAAAACAGCCTGTAGGTACATCAAATTTTCGTCAGGAAAAATTCTAGGGATTCACACTAAATAACCTTTCAACCAAGCCGTATGGCAATAATGGCACACTTCGAATTCTTATTTTGTGTATCATTGAATATCGGAAATTTTTTATTTTTAATTAACAAGGACCTATGAATCTCCGAAATATGCGTCAATTCTTATTGAATCGTCAGGAAAAAACTGAATCTTATTCCACCCGAATACACTTGATTTGGATTTTTTTTTCAAATAACCTGAAGTTTAAAAAAAAATTCCCCAAATTTGCATTATCGAACTTTCCATCTTAGAAAATTCTTTTTTTCGAAAAACCTAAAACGATAGCAGCAGGATCAAGAATTCGAAAATACATCGAACATTGAGGTGAACAACTCATAAAAAGGAATTAAGAGGTGCGACGTACAACTTTTCACACCAGAGCATTTCGATAGTAGGGTGTTTTGTCTGACAAACGTCGAACTGAGAATATTTCATCCCATGATTCCCATGAGATCACAGAAGTCATCCAAATGAAATAAGTTGGCTGTCACTCGACATGCGCATTGTCACAGCTCAGAGCTGAAAATGCAATTTAGACTCTCCTCTTCATCAAACGACACATTTCACGCGTGAAATTATAAATCATTTGAATGGAGTTTATCCCAGTATTGGCTCGGAGGGACCTAATGACTGGCCTGCAAGATCCCCAGATATCATATGCTTAGATTATTTCCTATGAGGATACTTGAAAAATAAAGTTTACTCCGAAGAAATCGTAGAAAGGGTACAACTGATTGATCGAAGTCAAGCTGCATGTGAGGAGATACAGAATCGACCAGAAATAGTCGAGAGAGCTGTAGCACATTTGATTACAAGAGCTAGAAATTGTTTAGAAGAAAGGGGGAGGGGTATTTTCGAAAACAGATTATAGTTCTTGTTCTTATTTTTTGCGAATTATTTTCGGTTTATTGGTGTTCTTTGAATATATATTCATTGCTTGAGTTCATTTTATAAATAATCTATTTCAATGTTCAATTTTTTTTGGAGATTTTGGTTTTCCAATTTTTCTGCATGAAATCTTTCATTATGCAATTTATTCGAAAAAATAGTTTTCGAAGATGAATAATTTGAAATAGGAAATCAATCATACAAACTTTTTTTTTTATCCGAAAAGCACTTTTGGTTTTTGTAAAAAAGGGCTTCTAAATTTATGTGTTCGGGTGACACGAGATGAAACAATTCCTGAAAACATGTGTTTGAGAAATTTTATTCACTCAATAAGAATTAACGCATATTTCGGAGATTCACAGGTTCGTGTTAATGAAAAATAGAAAATTCCCGATCTTCAATGATACACAAAATAGGAATACGAAGTGTGCTATAATTGCAAATAGGCTTGTTTGGAAGGTTATTTAGTGTGAATTCTGAAAAGAATATCGCTTTCGAAAATTTGATGTAAAGGGTGTTTTACAAGATGTGGAATACAAAATATAATTTTCTCAGTCTGGAATTGCGCTATACATACCATATTTTGAGCCAATATTAGTCACTATAGTCCTATACGCATTTCTTAAAATTTTCATTAGAATCCATTAAGGTGTTCGAGAGTTATATCGATTGAAAGATTTTGACAAAATACATGAAACATTCTGAATGAATATAGTAAGGACATATTTCGTACCTTGATTCAGAATAACCTTAATGTCCTGCATCTGCACTGAAAGCCTGTACAATCATTCGTGAAACACCCTGTATAAAAAATTGTGAGTGTATTGGATGTTTTAAGAGAATGAGTACTCATGAAAAATAAATACGATGAAAAATAAGTTGCAAGGTCTTCACCTTGTTCTAAGGCAGATGTATGTTTTGGTGCTTTCTGTTTCTGAATGTTGCTGCCCTGTTTCGCCCAACCAAATTAATGTGCCAAAAATTAGTGAACCACTGAATTTTTCCATGAGGATTGCGAGTGAGACTGATGGATCGTCACCAACTCCTTGGTTGCCAGTTGTTTCAAACATTTTTCAACCCTTATTCGTAGGAAGGCAACAACTGTTGAGATTCCGCGACAATTTTTGAAACATAGATGAATTCAAAATAGAAATCATCGAAATGAATACCATTTTCAATTCCCAGGCTCAGAGATCTTTTATCATGAGGTTGGAGAAATGATATTAGATTTTGTCACTGAGATGAGAGATATACCGGTTTCGGCCTTGTTGGGCCTCATCAGTATCCCGCACATCTCAGGACAAAATCTTCATAAAAAACTTCAGAATTTATAGCAATTGGTTGTGAAGTAATGAGTAAAATATTACAAAGTACTAAGGTGGTGACATCCAATTGCGTCAAAATGAAGTTTCACATCTCCAATCAAATGCAAAAAGAGAAATCTGTACTTCCTCTTTCACTGAATGAGATTTTAGCAGTGGCTCTATTCAGGGCCCGCTTGCTAGTTTCTCAAAGTGATGGAAAACGCCCAATTCTTTTTGTGACTGTGAAGCCAGATGTTTTTTTAAGAAAAAGAAAATTCTTTGCCTTTACGAAGGCCACGTCGAGAACATTTTTGAAACATAGATGAATTCAAAATAGTAATCATCGAAATGAATACCATTTTCAATTCCCAGGCTCAGAGATCTTTTATCATGAGGTTGGAGAAATGATATTAGATTTTGTCAGTGAGATGAGAGATATACCGGTTTCGGCCTTGTTGGGCCTCATCAGTATCCCGCACATCTCAGGACAAAATCTTCATAAAAAACTTCGGAATTTGAAGCAATTGGTTGTGAAGTAATGAGTAAAATATAACAAAGTACTAAGGTGGTGACATCCAATTCCTTCACGAATTCTTTTCCGATTGTTTTCTTTATGCAGAAAAAACTTTTTTTTCAAATCAATTGAAAGCTACAAAAAATTCACATCAGCAATTATTCCTAAGAAAATCAAAACAAAAAGAGTCCTTCAATATTATTTCTGAACTCACCATATGTGCAAAAAAATATAATATACATCATTCAGGTAGTAATTAACAGCATGACAAGCTCTGTACATGGGAGAGTTGAGTCCCAAGTTCGAATAGGGTACGAAGACATGTAGTAGTGTATTATTCCTTCGATTGAATTGGGGCACAGAAAACTGAAACCGAGCCAAGAGTTGGGGTTGGGGGCGATTAATTTGCCGTTTATGATTTTATGCATGAACAGCAAAGTGAATATGATGCGTCTAGATTCCAGCTTTTCAAATGACAAGTCCCTTAAGAGGGTAACGTAGGGTGTATCGAAGTAATAAACGCCATGTTTTCTGTAGTATATACAGGGTGTACCAAGTTCGATGGCCTATTAGGCGTTTCTGGAGAACTAGACCTATTTGAAATCTGAAAATTGAGATTATATTATTGTTTGACATTATCTACCGATCTAAAATATTCTTGGAGCCTGACTACTTTCAGTTATACGGGGAGTGAAAAAAAAATTTTCAAAAATTTTGTTTTCTCTTTTTTTGTTTTCGTATTTGGTAGAGTATGCAATTCTGAATACATTTGTACTCAAATCGTTGCATTCGTCGAAATACTTTCCAAAATATTGAGAAAAACTTAAGAAAAAAGGGAGATAAGTGAATTCGGTATTATGTTTGTTATTTCTAACCTAGATATCGTAAGCACAAACCGTTTTTACATTTCTGAAGGCGAAGGATGTAGAAATATTGTACATTTTCAGAATTTTGAAAAACCCGTCACAGGGTGTTCCAAATGTTGGTTCAAAAATTGGGATCAAAATTGACCCATAACTTTCGTTTTTCAAATTAGAACCATATTTTTTTATTATTGCGTTGGATTGTGCGAAGAAAAATGATGATAATGTTCCAACATGTTAATGTTCCTAAAATTAATAATTCTTGAGTTATTCAGGATTTCCTGATTTCATGTCGTACGTACCGTCAAATTCATAGAATCTGTTTCATATCAACAATGACCTTCGTCATAAAAGATAAATTACTCGAATAACTCACTAGTGACTTCCTCTTTTCTGAATTCATTCATCATTGTTGATGTAAAACAGGTTTCATGAATAGAAACAGAAAATCCTAAATAACTCAAGAATTAGTAATTTTAGGAGCATCAACATGTTGGAACATTATCATCATTTTTCTTCGCAGAATCCAACACAATCATAAAAAAATAGGGTTCTAATTTGAAAAACGAAAGTTATGAGCCAAATTTGATCCCAATATTTGAACCAACATTTGGAACACCCTGTGATGGGTTATTCGAAATTCTGAAATTGTACAATATTTCCACAGTCATCGCCTTCATAAAAGTGAAAACAGTTTGTGCTTACGATATCTAGGTTAGGAATAACAAACATAATACCCAATACACTCATCTCCCTTTTTTCTTCAGGTTTTTCTCGATATTTTGGAAAGTATTCTGATGAATGCAACGGTTTGATTACGAATGTATTCAGAATTGCATACTCTATGAAATTCGAAAACAAAAAAAATTGAAAAGAAAATTTTTGGAATTTTTTTTTTCACTCCCCGTATAACTAAAAGTGGTTAGTCTCCAAGAATATTTTAGATCGGTAAATAATGTCAAACAATAATATAATCCCAATTTTCAGATTTCAAATAGGTCCAGTTCTCCAGAAACGCCTAATAGGCCGTCGAACTTGGTACACCCTGTATATCGCAAGAATTTTTTTTTAACTTTCTCGATATTAATTTTTGGCTCGGAGTAGAACGGTGACCATATAACTGTGGCGTATTCCAAGATGGATCTAACAAAAGTGTGATAAAGTGTTTCTAAGGTCTTTTGCTCTCGAAAACTGTAGGCATTCCCGATGGCGAATCCTAGAAGCTTGTTTGATCTACTCACAATATCTGAATGTGGATATTGAATGATCGCCAATACAATACACAAAATCAATAACATTTTTTTCCCGTAAATGTGATGTTGAAACATTTATCTAAATTGAAGGTTAGTTTATTATTGATTGACCATGAATAAACCTGGTTCAAATCTGCTTGAAGCAAGTGACAATCATTTATTTCCCTGATTTCCTTATATATTTTGAAATCAACCGCGAACAATTGAAAAAATGAATGTGTTACCACAGTGGATAAATCATTTATTAGGCAAAGGAAGAAAAGAGGACCGAAATTAGATCCCTGTGGCACACCCGAAAATGCTAGAAAAATGCGCGAAGATGCTCCCCTAAACACGACATACTGCTTCCTTCCTCTTAAGTATTATGTTGAAAGCTTTATTATGTTATTTGAAATAAGTTTGTCATGATCAACTCTATCGAACGCCTTTGTAGAATCAGTATAAACTGCATCTATCTGACCCTTCCCGTCAACCACATTACATTGAGAAAATGACATTAAGTTCGTGATGGTAGACTTATTGTTCATAAAACCGTGCTGTTCGTCACATATCAATGGCCCCATATGCTTGTGAACTTTCTTATGCAGTATGCTTTCAAAGATCTTACTTGGGGCGCTTAAAATAGCGATGGTCCTATAATCAGATATATCACCCTTATTGATTCGATTTGGTATTGGACAAATTTCCGAACATCTCCACAACTCTGGATATACTCCAGTTTGAAGTATCAAATTGAAAATTCTCTCAAAAGGTTCCAATAGCTGATCAGCACATCCTTTCAATATGGAAGGAGGTATGTTATCAGGACCGATTGACTTTTTCGCCTTTAGAACTTTTATATCTTTCCTGCTGATGCTTTTAATTTTCAAAATACAGTTCAATCAGCCATTGTTAGAGTTAGGAGAATTACAAGACAAGCATTACTTTATTCTTTCTGGGAGTGAGTTTTTTGGAAAAAATCTGCGAAAGCATTTGCAACCTCGACATTGTCCGAAATATCATGACCCCGATAAACGAAAGACACCGATTCAGTAGAATTACCTCGAATTTTCTTTATATGGCGCCAAAAATGAGAGGGATCCGTTCTTATGTCGTTTTCAATCTGTTCTATATACTTTTTGTTAGCAATTTTTATTTCAGCTCTCAAATACTGAGACATCCGCGAATGATTGGAGTTATTTGTGATGCGAAATTGTTTTCTGTGATAACTTTTACTGTTTAACCCTGAGTTGCAGGAACGTCCATTAAATTTAATGCTGCCTCAATTCTCCATTAAACGGAGTATCCATGGCTATATGGATATTCCGTTTAAGGGAGAATTAGGGCGGCATTAACTCTACTAAGTCAAAAAAACTAGAGTAAACATCATTTGACATTCGAGATGAATTAAATACTGCCAACAAGTACAATTCAGATGAACATATTTTAATTCTAATCAGAAGTTCTTCTATATGAACTGATATCTCAAACGATGGAAGCAAATTCGAGCTATACTGTTTTTTCACTGCTATTAAAATTCCCCGCCTTTTCCTTTTCCACACCCTTTAAAATCTCTATCATTCCTGTATATAGTATAACGGTCATCAGGTCATCAAACATTTCGCGATCGAAAATCGACAAATTTGTCCATGTTTCTATTAAAACAATCACATCATAATTGGAAATGCTTACACTCAATCTGAAATCCTTAAGGTTTGTGCTGAGTCCCTGTACATTCTGATAAAAAATTTTTAATTGTATATTCTTATTACTAATGCACGTCATTAAGAGAGTTTATCAAACGTATGTTTGTATTGTATGGGTACGTCGTCATCAGCTCTGGCGATGTTTGCGTCTGACTACTCATCCCAAACTAGTCGAATTTCTTGAATTAAGTGTTCGACGGTCTGTCGAAATTGGTAGAAATTTGACAGTAACATTTCCAACATAATCCTACACATGTTCAATTGGACTGAAATCAGGAAAACGGGTGGCCAAGTGAAACCTTCAACTTCTTAGAGAAAGGCCACAGTTGGACGATTAATATAGGGACTTGTGTCGTTTTGCTGAAAGAGGTTGAAATGGGTTTTTAGATAAAGTATTAGAGTGGTACGTACGATATCGAAACGCGCAGTTGCCTCGAGGGAACAGAAATCAATAATTACATTCGAATGTGAATTATCTTTTCGTGTTAAATTTTTAACTTTTGAATTGTGCTATGTGTTGTACCGTCGATTTTCTCGACATTTTACGTGATGTGTGCCATAAGATAAATAAATGAATTATTTTGAAAAGATAAATATATTAAGAAAAAGTTCACAAAAGGATACTCACTTTATATATTTACCTCCTGTCAAAAAAGTACCGGGAATTTTTCATTTAAAATGCCCGCGCTTAATGGTTTTTGAAATTCGTGCATGCGAGTGGTACAAAACGTTCGAAGAGGGCCGTGAAAGACATGCCTCTTTCTGGATGACCTTCCACCTCTCTAACCGAAATCAATATGGATGCAACCAAAGAACGACACGATATGGCGAAACAGAAATATCGGAACAGAAACCAAATCCAGAATATATCAGACCAATCATGACATATACAGCTGAAACCCGGCCCGATACATCGAAAACAAAACAGCTTCTGGAAACAACTGAAATGAAGGTACTACGTAGGATAACAGGCAAAACACTTTATGACAGAGAGGAGCAAGAGTATACGAAGAATGTGCGGGGTGGAGAACATAAATGACTGGGTGAAAGCCAGGAAGGTGGAATGGAACGAGCATATAAACAGAATGGATGACCGGAGAATTGTGAGGCTTACGCGAGACAGATCACCACTGGGTCGAAGGAGCGTGGGACGCCCCCCAAAAAAATTGGAGTGACAACTTGACTGCACGGTAGACAGAGTGATTGGAAGTGAACAGGCGTGTCGCCTAAACTAAAGTGGTAAGAAGAAGAAGAAGAAGAAGCAACCAAAGAAATTCTGATCGAAAATCGGCCTACCAACTCAAAACATCTCTCAAGAGTGTTTTAGCACCATTTTGATTGAGCATTTGGGCAAACAACTCTTGGATTTTTCACGACGATAACGCGCCGTCGCGCTACAATTGTGAACAAATACCAGGCAGAAAAATCGATAAACTGATTTTGTTCCGTGGGACTTTTTTCTATTTCCGAAACTAAAATTGCTCCTCCGTGGAACACGTTTCGAGTTCAAAGCCATCAACAGAATTCGGCGCGTGAGTTAAATGCCATCCCAGAAAGTGTTTATAAAAGATATTTTGAAGAATGGAAAAAACTATGGCAAATGTGTATAGCTACTAATGGGGAATACTTTAGAGGCGTTTTATTCACCAATTCCAGGTACGTTTTTGACAGAAGGTATATAATAAATGAAAATGCTGAGGTTTGGAGGGGGTCGCGTAGTATTTTTGGATACTATGAGGTCATGTCATGAAGAAGGTTAAGGAACATTGCAATTCTGTTCATACAAACTGAAACATTGATATCGCTGCTGTAGCATTTATCAAATATGGTAATTCTGTTGCCAGAACACGAAGCTCGCAAAGTTACCCTTGAATGTAATAATAGTAGAAGGTATGTCATTTTAGTCCTGTCGAATATATCGATTTCAAAGGGTTGTAGGATTATGAAAATTACTCCGACAAGACTTTCTCGTTATAAGAGAGGTTAGTATATACAGGGTGTTTCAAAAAAGGTGACCATCTCTCTAGGATAGATAGAAAACTGAAAAATAATAGGGGTTTTTTATGTGAAAAAGAATCAAAAAAGTTATTTTCAGAACAACTTGGTACGAACCGTGTAACTAGCGCCCTCTATGAGAATCATACATCAAAACACACTCATTAGATGTACCAGCTTCCAAAACATATCCGTGTAAAATTTGATTACATTGTTGCCAGTAGTTTCGGCAAAATCTTCTTTTTCAACGCCCTGTATCTTGAATACGGAGGGCGTAACGAAAATTTTTTACTGAACAAACCCCTTATATTTTTTAGTTTTCTATCTATCCTAGAGAGATGGTCACCTTTTTTTGAAACACCTTGTAGAATCGAATTCGACTGAGCGATGTATTTTTAAGGTCATTTGGATGTCAAAGTATGTTTATATTGCAAAATCATATTTCTTAAACTGGATTCGGAAACACCAGAAATTTTCTTGTCCGAAACCATATTTTGATGAAACGCGTTGAAACGCCAAAGGAAAGCAGTTCAGCACAATGGGGCAAGCATTCTTAAACCGGGACTTAGCAGTCACATGACACCCCCTTAAAGGCAGCTGCACAATAGCCGGTATTCAGAATGAGAACTCGAAAGAAAATTTGAAAAAAGTTGAGATACACATATTTCAATGTACCCATGCAAAATCAATTTCTGGTAACCAGAGCCAGAAAAGAACGACAACCATAAAGTTGGCCAAGTTTTAACTTCCCCGTTGTGTTCCTGGGGCCAATCACAGCATTGATCTACCTTTAATGGTAATTGCTGAACTAATGGGAGGGTGGAAAACATCATTATCTCGTAATGTTCTGATTTCATTATTTACGTGTTGTTTGGTGTTTATTTTTTCTTTGTATGATTGTATGATTATGATTGTTGGTCATAAATAATATTATTAAAGTTAATATAATAGATGAACAACACACCTTGTTAAATTTGGAAGTTTCATAGCAAGTATAAGTATGGTTGAGTTGTAGTCAAGCTTACAAAGTTGACAGGTTCTAATAAAATAAAATATCCCCAGAAAAGGTCGAATTAGGCAATCCAAAGGCCTGTCAAAATAATTCAATATGGCGCTTGGTTGGCAGTGGTTTGTTTACTTCCTGAAAATTTCTGATTTTGAAACTTTTTCAAAGTAATGGACTATAATTAATGTTTAATCCCGTTTAGTTGTTTCTTAAACGTACAGTGAATAGTAAATAGTGAAAACTGAGTTCAATTCCGAAAGAAAAATGCCTGTATCATGTGTTATGGTCAATTGTGGGAGCCGCACAAATCAGGACTGTATGCTCAGTTTTATTCGAATACCGACTGTGAAAAAATCCGTGCACTACCCACATCTTAACGAACTTTTAAGAAGACAGACCTAACAATGGCCATGATAGCTACAAATGACGAGGTCGAGTAGCTCAACTTCGCCTCCAAAAAAAAAGGAGACTATGAAAAGAAACTGGAAACCAATCCCCTGGGACTGATGGAATTTCGACTATGAATTTATAAAAACAGTTCTATTTGTAGACATAGAACCTTACGTTTCGACAACATCCACAACAACACTAAGTCCCTTCAATCAACTTTCACTCACATTAGTAAAATTTAGATTGAATTTACATTTTAAAGATGTGGCTTATCGTTTTACTGTGTCTGCAACCACCGCATCAACAAATTTTCAAAACATTATTAATATTTTGTACATGAGGTAAAAAAAAAGGTTTAGTGATTTGACCAGATGAGCCAGATTCTCAATTAAATATGTTTCAAGGAAGCATTTCAAAAAAACAACTGTAATTTTCAACGGTTTGGAGGTTTTCATTGAAAAACCCAACGACACAGCAGCAATGTTGGTCGAATTATAAACATTTCAATCAAAAATTGAAAAAAAAAAACAGCATAAATTAAATACTGTGTATTCAAACGAATAATACTGTCAGACAAGAATTTCCTAAAACTATTATTTCAGAAGCACAACTATACAAATATTACATTAATCCCACCCTTTAAAATGCACAAAATTAAAAATTCCACAACTTGTAAGCAACAATATCAATATTTACATATACAATGTTGAATGAATGAAAATGAAATGTCTCATTTGGAAAATAAGTTTGTCGTTCTGTTCTCTTCAAAGACAAATGCTTATTGTCTTCTTGGATTGTAGTTCTTATTTTTCAATTCCGCACATTTTCATCCAATTTAGCTGATGTCATTTGAAATCTTGAGTTCAGCAAACAATTGAGTCAAGAATCATTTTTCAGTAGAATACCTTTTCAAAAACTCAGTAGGTAAATCCTTTTTCCTGCATCAACTTTTTGAAATATGAACTTTGCATGTTTAAACAGTTAATATTCGATTTAACACGTAACAAAAAATATCAAAATGCTCAACAGATACCAAAAATCTTCGTGCTCGTTGCAGGCAATGAAATATCATTTTCTGGTTTTCGTTTAAGTATTGTTTCCGGGCAATTGTGAGGCCACCTCAAGTGAATCCGAAGTATTGAAAAAAGTCTTTCGACAACAGAAATGAGATCTTCCCGATAATCAAGATGATGTATGCCAGTTTTGACATACGGAAACCAGTCCCCAAGCTGGAGTTGAATTTCAATTCTCGGTTGAAACGTTTATCAAAACTGGTCCTCTGAAAGTCAGCCAACTATGATTTCAGTTAACGTGATTGTAGGATTAAACCGTAACTTGTAGAATAAATTTCAAAATGGCTAAAAAGAGTAATGTTATGTTTTACCAGTCGCACAAACCACTTTAATCATATGGAACCGGTCGAAAACTACAAGAATTGAAAGAAGATCGGAACAAGATTCTGGAAATTGTTTCAAGATACCAGCTGGTCCCCCGGAAATGAAAACATCAGAAGATAACTCAAAGTCAGTTAGATAATTATAGAAATCCCACGGAGAAAGAGGTGCTGGAAAAATTTTATCATTGTACGATCGATATTCTTATCCCATATGCCTTGAATTTAATTATTGGCATGCAGGGATTAACTTTTCCTCGGCTCATGGTGGGGATCCGCACCAGACTAAATTTTCAGGCACGAATGCATGACTCATTTTTGCTATCACAAGTAAGAACTTGGCGTACTGTACCTTTTGGGTATCAGAAGTTTTTTCTTTTCGGATATTATTTTTGTGATTGAATTAAAATGAGGGATCGTGAAAAACTAAAAGCTGCTCTAGAGCGCGTCCGCTAGTAGAATTTAGGAGTGAATAGGATGATAATTTCCCTCATTTACTAACACTGCTTCGAATTTTCATGTTTCGAACTAGCATCATTCATCATGACCTAATAAATATTGCCGCAAACTCCTTTCACAACTATCATGAAAATTTATTAGAATTTTTTAAAATTTCAGGTGCCCTCAGAAATGGGCAACAAGCCATCTGTATCCGAAGGCGAAGATGAAGATGAATTACGACCACCTTTAACTGTAAAGAGTGTTAAATCTCTCGGATCTGAAATAGCAAACAGTGCAAATGCTGCCGACGATGTTGACGAAGATCTGGAACTTCCTCCTCCGATGAAACCTATCCAGGAACCTATCTTGGTCACTTCACCACCGCCTGGTGTTCCAGATATGGAAGAGAATCCATGCAAAAGGGTGAGTTATCTTAGTAAATAGCACATTTTTTTGTTGATCATTTTTGTGTCGGAGAAAAGATATACAAGCACATTTTCTCATATTTCATATTTTCTTTGTAAAGAAAAAGGTCTGAAATATTCCCTAAACAGATGAACATAAGTCCTAGTGTTCAATTGTTCACGAAATACTAGAGGTGAGTTCGCCTTCAGCCCCAACATCCATACTAACCCATACTAATATTATAAATGTCCGTGTGTTTGTTTGTCCTCTATGGACTCAGGAACCAGATGACCGATTTTGATGAAACTTTCTCTATATTGTCGAGAATTTTTTTTTGGGAGGTTTTCATGTAGAGTACATCCCTATATAACGAAGAAATAAGAAAAAATACCGATTTTTCATGAAAAATCCCGGTACTTTCCGGATTTTACGGGCGACGCTGCGTAAACTATAAGAGATAGAGAAACATGGTCAGAGACAATTTTGTAGTGCTCGAAAAATTCTATGAAAAAGTCCGCGACGGCATATGTCTAACTGCCGACGACAACCCACGATAGCCATTTTTAACATTTTCAATTCAGTCCAAAATAATGATCCATTTGAAGAGGGCTTTCGACTGGCATGGAATGAATTAATGTAAAAATGTATGTGACTGTTCTCTGCGGCATTTATTCCTGATGAAAAATGATTTTTAAAGTATTGTTTTCTAATGGATACTTTAAAAGTTACAGTAGGTTGAACGAGTGTGAATTTGAGCAAGATCGTTTTGTCATGTATACACGTGCTGTTTCTCCTTCGATACGAGGTTATGAATGTGGTCACAGTATAGAACTATACTGTGATGTGGTGTTGCGGACCTGTCAGTACCGTTTTAAATTGAAATATAATGCGAGCGGAGCCGCGGGTATGAGCTTGTTTTGTATAATTCACGTACTCACCACATCACGCCAACAAACGCTTTGAGCGCTCAACAGCTATGCTCAACCGTAAATCAAAGAGATCAAATCTAGTCTCGATTACTCCCGAGTAGTATACTCGGCCTGTTGGTCTCCTATACCTATTAACTAGTCTTCACTCACACATTCCCTCAATTTGAGGTGGGTTTCACAAAAATTTGAGCTGTATTTTGGCGTTGAAACTAGGTTCGAAAATAACGCAACGTGCATTAACTGCAAGTTTCATCTTAAAAAGGTAGGATGCGTATCTGGTTTTCTTAGTTTCATTTCCTGCTTCTAGCAGATAGCTATAGCAGATATAAAGCTAATCGGAAAAGATGTCGCTCGAACATTTCGAGGCCCTCCTATATTTTCTCTTCCTGATGGTGAACGGTCCCGCGTGACGATATACAGGGTGGCCATTTGAAAACGAAACAGACGAGATTACAGACGAAATAAATATTTTCGATAGAAATGCTCGGACAGGTCGATTTCTGTTTCGAGAGGGACAACTTAAGATGTAGGTTACGGACGCATAGCGCTTCAACCCTTGCTACTACAACCCTCACCCCTGATTTTTGAATAGGGAAGATGGGGTGAGTGATACCTCATTTGAAAGGTATTTTTATACTGATTTCAGCACAGTAATTGTTTTTTCATTTTATGCATTAGTTCTCGAAATACAGGGTGGACATTTGAAAACGAAACAGACGAGATTACAGACGAAATAAATTTTTTCGATAGAAATGCTCGGACAGGTCGATTTCTGTTTCGAGGGGGACAACTTAAGATGTAGGTTACGGACGCATAGCGCTTCAAGCCTTGCTACTACAACCCTCACCCCCAATTTTTGAATAGGGATGATGGGGTGAGTGATACCTCATTTGAAAGGTTTTTCACAAAAAAACACTACATGTGCCATGAAAACACCACTTCATTTTCGAATGCTTAGTCAAGAATATTTCGAGAACTAATGCATAAAATGAGAAAACAATTACTGTGTTGAAATCAGTATGAAAATACCTTTCAAAAGAGGTATCACTCACCCCATCTTCCTTATTCAAAAATTGGGGGTGAGGGTTGTAGTAGCAAGGGTTGAAGCGCTATGCGTCCGTAACCTACATCTTAAGTTGTCCCCCTCGAAACAGAAATCGACCTGTCCGAGCATTTCTATCGAAAAAATTTATTTCGTCTGTAATCTCGTCTGTTTCGTTTTCAAATGGCCACCCTGTATTTCGAGAACTAATGCATAAAATGAAAAAACAATTACTGTGCTGAAATCAGTATAAAAATACCTTTCAAATGAGGTATCGCTCACCCCATCTTCCCTATTCAAAAATTGGGGGTGAGGGTTGTAGTAGCAAGGGTTGAAGCGCTATGCGTCCGTAACCTACATCTTAAGTTGTCCCTCTCGAAACAGAAATCGACCTGTCCGAGCATTTCTATCGAAAAAATTTATTTCGTCTGTAATCTCGTCTGTTTCGTTTTCAAATGGCCACCCTGTATATGATGTTATAGTCACCAGAAGTTGATACAATTTTTATAACAACTATGTGAGAAGATTTATGCATTTTCCTAGGTCTTTGGTATTCGCAAAAAACAGAATTCGTTGTTTATAACCTAATAACTCCCAAACACTTTTATTTATTGAAATATATAAGTCTATAATTATTCATCAATACATCGATACTACAATAAAGTGGAAAAAACATTCGAGTGGAATATGTCATTGTATAATTTGTGAGTGATCCTATTTAATAATTCTGTTTGTAATTAAGTTTTTTCTCTTTTATTCCTTCTGCTAAGTTTTTGTATTCCGTCGCCGCCGTTGAATTTCTGATCATTTGTTCTAATATTATCTAGATGGAAGTTATTAATTGTGTAGTGTGGTAATTATGTACGTTTGATACGTTTTTAGTTCAGTTTCATTTTCATGTTGGGTATCTTCGGGGTTTCATATAACCCAGTTGTTGGAGTATTATTTGGTAAATTGTATATAGCCTTCAGGTCTCGATTTTGCAATCCTTTTAACCTCTGTAAATTGCTGATTGTTATGTTTAACCATATTCTAATCAAGTATGCAAGCAGAGAATGAATTTTTCGCTTGTTCACTGAGATAGGGACTCTTGTCAATGCTCCGATAAGAGCTGTAAGTTAACTTGACCCTCGACTTGACCAGTAATCTATGTATTCGGTCTACTCCAATTTTGTATCGTTATTCAATGCCAGGGAGGTGTGCAATTTTTTTTATTGATTTTGATTCCATTAACATTAAGTTTTTTCGTGACTGTAGTTATCATCCATTGTGTTTGTGAACAAAACCAAATATCGGGAATCGGACAATGTATTTTCTCCTATATACTTTCTTCAGCCGACGTTTCGGTAGCACAAATTCTCCTTTATCAAGGCTACAAAATAATTACACTTATCAACATCAAAATTGTAAAAATCGATAAATTATAACCTCAAATTATGAAAAATACAAAAACAGACAAATCACAAAAACAGAAACTACAACAACGAAAGTACCCTCGAAAATTCTTATTAACGGAGAGGTCGCAATAGTATCATGAAGTTCTCCAACGAAGTCTCAACAAGAAACACCATTTATTCTAAATTTTCTCCCAGAGAACCAATCACAGCGTTTTCAAAAATAACATAATACAACTAAAATGAAGTATGACAGTGAAGAGGTTGCTCAAATGCCACCAACCGGAGTATTGAAAACCATCATGGACAATAAGCACTGCCACACCAACATTTTGAATTTTCAGTTATGAATAGATATAAAAATACATAAATTATAAAACATGAAAATGTAAAAATATATGACAATGTAAAGATATATGACAATGTAAAAATATATGACAATATAAAAACATATAAATATAAAAAACTTAGCAATTAAAATTATCTTGGTATCAAACAACGCAATCTAAAAATGTACGCACATATAGTCAACTGGAGACAACCCTATCGACAAAATATCAGCTATAAAAAAAATCAGAAGGACTAAACAGACAGAAGACAATCAAGTCACATCGTCAAGTAAACAATCATAAAAGCAACTCAAATTGTTTATATCTTCTCTGTAATTAACAGTGTTCGACATTTTAATGTGCACCATTTCACTAATGTTTCTTTTATATGAGTGTTTTTCCCTGTCTAAGATTGTTGTGGACTGAAAGTTAAAAACGTATCCTTCCGTGTGTGCGTGTAAGGTGAGAGCCGTCTTATGTGAATTATTAAGGTGCGTACAGACATGCTCCGAACTCCGAATGCCGTACCGCACCACGTCGCGTACCTAAGTGTGGACGGCGGAGTGCAACATCGTAGCGCACATCGCCGCGATCACAGTGTAGATATTAGCGAACTTTTGTTGATCGCTTTGATGTACGTGACGTGGTGCGGTACGCCATTCGGAGCATGTCTGTACGCACCTTTAGGATTATTGACGTCGTACCTATGCTGTCCCAGTCTGTCTTTTGAAAGTTGTTTTGTTTGTCCTATGTATGACCTGTCGCAATTGTTACATGGAACCTTGTATACCAACTCTGACTGACACTCTGTTGGAATTCTGTCCTTTAGCTTTGTATAAAATTTGTTGGTGGTATGAACACTATAAGACGCACAAGCGCAGTTAAGTTCTCCGAATATCTCGTTGATTTTATACGTTATACCAGACAAGAATGGGAATCTGAAAACCTTTTTTGGAACAGTAGTATCTTCCGGAAGGGGGTTTCTTCTTGAAATTCCACCTACAATTCGATTTATGATTTTGTTCACAAACGTGATAGGATAGTTGTTATCAACCAACATAACTCTGACCTTATCCAAGTTTTTCTTCCTGAATCTTTCATCCAAGGGCGGATGTACGGGGGTGGGTAGAGGGGGTAATTACCCCTCCCATGAGTAACGAAAATCTGAAAAAAAGGTACCTACGCAACGTGATGCACATAAAAAAGTTCATACAATAATTTCAAATATTGTCAATATAAATGAACTTCGAGCAACAATAATTAAAGGAACAGAAAAATATTCAAAATTTTTTGTTGATTTTTTACAGGCTGTATCTCAGCGAATAATGGTCTTATAGGAAATGAAAGAACTAAGTTTTGAAGCTTGAAAACTTTGGTTTCTGAATTTATTGATTCACAATTTCTCGGAGTACCGGTAGTCAAAATTTTCAAAATTTTTTTTCTACGCGCATGGAATAATTTTCTCGAGCTTGGCCGATGCAAATGTCACATTACCTATTAATTCAGCTCTAATTTGATTTTCATGACTTTCAGAAATTACCATTTGTCTTCGAGATATCCTATTTCGAATGCAAAATGATCCTTTTTCACTCAACTGCCAATATCTCCGAAAATTCTGATCGCCTAGTGAGTACAGAAATCTTCCTGCAAAAATCTGCTTTGTTCAATTGAAAAGACATTTTTTTTCACCTGTCACATAAACGTGGAAAAGGAGCAGAAAAATGCCATTTCACCATTTTTTGTTTAATGGACTATATCATCGTCAATATTGGCGGAAAAGTTTAGGTTATGAAAAAATTTTACAGCCTGATGTTCCCAGAAGTCCCCCCTAAATCAATAGATCGATCTGTTCAGCAGTTCTCTTGAACCGATTGATTGAAATTTTGAACAAATTAAAGGTACGCGTCCACTGGGCGGATCGGGCCGGGTCGCATCGGGACGTAAAAATCCGCCTGCTAACATTTGTATGGAACTGCGTCCACTGGAGACGGGCCGGGCCGCATCCAGGCGGAATCCGCCGGCGGATCGGTCGCTGAGCGTATTTTTCCGTCGATGTGCCCCGACCCGCCTAGTGGACGCAGGGTGTAGGAACTGCAGTCGGCAGAAACGCTTGGACGATGAGTGATAAATTATTGATATCCTCGGTCCAGCGGTTTCCCGAAATATACGATACTGGAGATTCCAAGTATCATGATGAGTTGATGAGGTCCAATATTTGGAATGAAATAGGGGGTATTATGAAAGATAGTCGTAAGTATTTTCATGAATTATGTATTATTTTTACATTCGAAAGTATTTTCACATTTGTGTGTTATGAATTCCTCTTCGCACAACATTATTTTGCCACGACAAGGTGCCAGAATTCGATAGAAAATATCTTTTGAAAATGTCCCTGATGTTCAAAGCAATTCGCGAAGCATTAACTCCAATTTGTTGCCTACTTTTTGAGATCTGGAATAATTTCATGTAGTTCTTCGAAATTTTCATGAGACATTCGAAAATACTCGAAGAATTTCGTTCGGTCTTTAAGCAGGTCTGCAAATAGGTGATGAAATTCTCCATAAATCTCCTTTTCTTACATATATTGTGAACCCAATATTTATGTTTCCGACGTAAATTATGCTGTTCCTCTTCTATTAAAATATTGAAAAGAAATAATTCTTCGTCGGAGCTGTCCATAGTTAACAATTTTCGAATGCTCGAGTTTCCTAAACGCGACTGGCGACGACTGTATGTTGAAAATCCGTCGACAATGGACGCAGTAGGCAATAATGCTCGCCGGCCCGATGCGACCCGGCCCGTCTCCAGTGGACGCGTACCTTTAGGGACCAAGGTTTTTGTTCCTTAAACTTGACCTAATTTGCTTAATCAATCAATAATTACATTGCTTGTTCATTTTTCCCTCAAATTTTGTTTAGATAAATCATAAAAAAAATATTATTTTATAAAAAATCACAAGATTTGGAAAAAAAATTAACATTCCAAAAATTTCGTTAAATTTTGTGCTTAAAGTAAAATAACAATAAAAAAATTTTAAATTTAAAAAAAAATACAAGAGACCATTTCTGATTCACCTCCACTGGAGCTATGGACCTTGGATACATTTAAACCTTCATTTTTCTAAGAAAAAAATAATGGAATGAATTTAAAATGATACCCCTAACTTGCCAACGGTACTCGTTGAGCAAAATTCTGAGGGACAGAATTTTTCCATTTTTTGACACCTGACACTACGTTTAAAAAATAGTTTTTTTGGAAACTTTTCGACTCATTCAGTAAAAAAAACCGATTTGAAAAGATTAGGTCAAGTTTAAGGATAAAAACCTTGTTGTCTTAATTTTTTCAAATGTTCAATCAATCGGTCCAAGAAAACCGATCGATCTACCGATTTGGGTGGTACTTTGGGGAACATCAGGCTGCCAAATTTTTTTATAACCTAAGCGTTGCAAATTGACACGTTTATGTGATTGAGCAAAACAGATTTTTGTAGAAAATTTTCTGTAGAAAGAGAAATCGCCAAGTATTTCCAGAGATATCGGCTGTTGAGTGAAAAAGGACCGTTTTGCATTCAAAACTGAATATCTCGAAAGACGTAAAAAGCAAATTAGAGCTGAATGAATAGGTTATGCGACATTTGCATCGGTCTAGCTAGAAAAATTTTTCCGTGAGTGTAAACCAAAAAATAAAAATTCGAAAAATTTTCAAAATTTTTTCTTCATGCTTTATCCGATGATTGCCACCGGTACTCTGAAAAATTGTTAACCAATGATTTCAGAAACTTATTCAATCTTCAGAAATTGGTTTTTCATTTTCTATATGACCATTTGTAACTGAAATACAGACTGTTGTAAAAAAAAATTTTCCGTTCCTTCAATTGTTTCGCGAAGGGTATTTGCAATGAAAATTTCCTAAATATGTGGTAAGCAAATACCTTTCAAGCTCAAAAAATCGGAATTCTCTAGTTATTCGTTCTCAATGGCTATTACCCCCCCCACAAAAAAAAGCTATATCCGCCCTTGCTTTCATCACTGAGTTTAACAGACTTTTCTACCAAATTACTAACAACATTGATTTTCTGTGAAACACTATGATTCCATTTGAGTTTATAGGTTTTGTGTACCAATCTGTGATCAACTTTTGTTCATCTCTTATAATTAGTACATCTAAGAAAGGCATTCTCTGGTCACATTCTACCTCCATCGTAAACTGTAAATTTTGATTGTAAGAGTTAAATAATCTTAAAATGAACTGTGTTTTATCTTCAGGAATTAAAAGTATGGTGTCATTAACATAAACTTTCATGAGAGGAATATCGAAGTCTACACTATTATGGGCGTACTCAAATAAGTCATCCATTACTAATGCCGCAACACTAGGGCTAGTGGGGGCTCCCATGGGAGTGCCAAAAATTTGTTTGAAGTATTTAGAATCATACAACAGGTAACTCTTGTCAAAACAGATTTCAACAAATGACTTAAACGTATTTTTACTAAGATCAGTGAAGTTTTTTATATAATACCAACGTTTGTTCACAACATTAATCACCAATTCTTTAGGGATATTGGTAAAAAGGGCTATAACATCTAGTGAAACTAGAATGTAACCTTCCGGAACTACCAACGCTTTTAAAACTTCAATAAGCTGTAAAGAGTTTTTTATATCGAAAATTGACGAAGTCAATACCACAGCAAGTGTATTATGTAAAAACTTTCCAATATTATAAGTAGGAGAATTAGTGTTATCAACTATAGGTCTTCAGCTTAGGTTATTTTTGTGAGTTTTTCTCAAACAATACAATCTAGGTGGTTGACTGTTAAATCTAATTAAGTTCTTATACTGAGATTCTGTTATACTTGCATCATTCTTGAAAATCTTTAAAGTTTGGTTAATATTGTCTTGAAATCTCTTCGTGGGGTCTTTGTCTAAAGGTAAGTATGTCCTCCTGCCTTCCAACATACGTGTAACCTCGTCTTTATATTCACTTTTGTACATGATGACCTTTGTGTTTCCCTTATCTGAACGTCCTATCAATATATCAGGCTTGTCACGAATAGACCCTGCTGTGGCCCCCAATTGTCTGGCACTTGGTTGTTGTCTTGTTTCCCTTTCAATACAGCTTTCCAAATTTTTGATAATATCAGCTTTCGGTGGTTTTTTCGGTAACAGGCCATGTTTTGGCCCCAAACCTAAAACGATTTTAACGTCTTCAGGAATATCGCGGTTTGTATAGTTGTTGATGAATCTCTCACAGGTATTCAGAGTTACCAATGTCTTCTGCGTGTTCTCAAGTCTCATAAACTTCTCAATGTTAGCCGACTTAATTATATCGAAGGAACAGATGTAAGCCCTTCGTGCATATTGTTTTAAGCCAAGTAATATATCTCGGTCCAGTTCTTGATCGATCAAGTGCTGAATTGTCGTAATCTTGTTCTCGGTTTCTCCAATCTTTCAAATAGTAATTCTTGTTTCGACACTCAGAATGGATCTCCTAAATTTGCGTAAGGTAGCACTAACTTGTTTCCTGAAAGGATGTTGCTCAAGTTGTAAAGAGTAAATCTGTGTAATATTGTTGATGTTGTTCGGGAACACATCTGCTTGTCTACAACGTAACAGGAATATCCTTCTATTCATTAAAGAAGCTAATTTTCTGTGTAAATTGATGAAGTCCTTACACCTTTTCAACAATAAATCACCATATGTAACCCTTATATGCATGAAACCCCCTGGTATTAGATCGTGACTGTAGTTATCATCTATTGTGTTTGTAAACAAAACCAAATATCGGGAATCGGACAATGTATTTTCTCCTATATACTTTCTTCAGCCGACGTTTCGGTAGCACAATTGCTCCTTTATCAAGGCTACAAAATAATTACAACATCAAAATTGTAAAAATCGATAAATTATAACCTCAAATTATGAAAAATACAAAAACAGACAAATCACAAAAACAGAAACTACAACAACGAAAGTACCCTCGAAAATTCTTATCAACGGAGAGGTCGCTATAGTATCATGAAGTTCTCCAACGAAGTCTCAACAAGAAACACCATTTATTCTAAACAACAAAAGTTGATCACAGATTGGTACACAAAACCTATAAACTCAAATAGAATCATTAATTATTACAATTATCATAGTGTTTCACAGAAAATCAATGTTGTTAGTAATTTGGTAGAAAAGTCTGTTAAACTCGGTGACGAAAGATTTAGGAAGAAAAACTTGGATAAGGTCAGAGTTATGTTGATTGATAACAACTATCCTATCACGTTTGTGAACAAAATCATAAATCGAATTGTAGGTGGAATTTCAAGAAGAAACCCCCTTCCGGAAGATACTACTGTTCCAAAAAAGTTTTTCAGATTCGCATTCTTGTCTGGTATAACGTATAAAATCAACAAGGTATTCGGAAAATTTAACTGCGCTTGTGCGTCTTATAGTGTTCATACCACCAACAAATTTTATACAAAGCTAAAGGACAGAATTCCAACAGAGTGTCAGTCAGAGTTGGTATACAAGGTTCCATGTAACAATTGCGACAGGTCATACATAGGACAAACAAAACAACTTTTAAAAGACAGACTGGGACAGTATAGGTACGACGTCAATAATCCTAATAATATACATAAGACGGCTCTCACCTTACACGCACACACGGAAGAACACGTTTTTAACTTTCAGTCCACAACAATCTTATGCCGAGGCCACACAGAGCACTATGCTTAATAAGCTATAGACGCTATGGACGCTAAGAATCCGATGTTCGCTAAGTTACCGGCCACACGGAAAGCTACATACTTTAGTATATCTTTCACGTTTCGCAATCACCAGGCTCAGTTGTATTTGACGATGTTACCAAGCACGGTGCCATGGGATAGTGATAGCGATGACGATAAGTTGCTTTTATTTTTTTCGTTGTGCAAAAATGAACGTAAAAAAAAATGGGTCCACGAAGTGAACAAAACGAGAAAGGATTTCGGTGAATTTCATCATCTCGTAGTTCTGTTGCTAGAAGATGAATCTAAGTTTAGAGAAAATTTTCAAATGAGCGCGCAGCAGTTTGACCAGTTGTTAAGCATTATTGAAAAGGATATTGAAAAGCGACATTATCCTTCGACAGATTACACTACACTGAAGCGAAAATCACCGCGGCAGCCCTCGCGATGTGTTGAATATAGCCGAGAATCAAACATAAGGCCACGTGGCTTAGATCGCGAACATAGCGAATATAGCGTATCAGTGTCGGTGTGGCCGCCTACGTGCAAAATAGAGATGGCTAATTTTTGAATGCATCGCGAACGAAGCGAACATAGCGTACGTAGCGCTCTATGTGGCCTCGGCTTTAGGCAGGGAAAAATACTCATATAAAAGAAACATTAGTGAAATGGTGCACATTAAAATGTCGAACACTGTTAATTACAGAGAAGATATAAACAATTTGAGTTGCTTTTATGATTGTTTACTTGACGATGTGACTTGATTGTCTTCTGTCTGTTTTGTCCTTCTGATTTTTTTTATAGCTGATATTTTGTCGATAGGGTTGTCTCCAGTTGACTATATGTGCGTACATTTTTAGATTAGGTTGTTTGATACCAAGATAATTTTAATTGCTAAGTTTCTTATATTTATATGTTTTTATATTGTCATATATTTTTACATTGTCATATATCTTTACATTGTCATATATTTTTACATTTTCATGTTTTATAATTTATGTATTTTTATATCTATTCTTAACTGAAAATTCACAATGTTGGTGTGGCAGTGCTTATTGTCCATGATGGTTTTCAATACTGCGGTTGGTGGCATTTGAGCAACCTCTTCACTGTCATACTTCATTTTAGTTGTATTATGTAATTTTTGAAAACGCTGTGATTGGTTCTCTGGGAGAAAATTTAGAATAAATGGTGTTTCTTGTTGAGACTTCGTTGGAGAACTTCATGATACTATTGCGACCTCTCCGTTGATAAGAATTTTCGAGGGTACCTACTTTCGTTGTTGTAGTTTCTGTTTTTGTGATTTGTCTGTTTTGTATTTTTCATAATTTGAGGTTATAATTTATCGATTTTTACAATTTTGATGTTGATAAGTGTAATTATTTTGTAGCCTTGATAAAGGAGCAATTGTGCTACAGAAACGTCGGCTGAAGAAAGTATATAGCAGAAAATACATTGTCCGATTCCCGATATTTGGTTTTGTTTTGTTTATTAAATTTTTTGTTATTAAGCAGGTTTGAGGTTTTATTTTTCTATTTGGAAAGGAGAGTCAATATTTCTTCCACATTCAAGATGAGTCTGTTATCTGTTAGCTATTCCTGGAACTTTTTAAGGTCCGCCTCAAATCGCTTCTTCAAAATGTCCAAATCGCTACCTTCTTAGAACAACGCTGTGTCGTCAGCAAATACTTAGTGCAGAGTCCCCAATCCGGCAGCTTCAAGATCGAAAAAAAGATATCATAAAGGTCCAATCAGTGATTTCTGCGGAACTCCCCCAATACCCCCTCCCCCATTCAAACCCAGTTGTATTATTACTATCCTTTGTACCGAAGTACCCCTCAGAAGTTCTATGAGAGCTTGTCCGAGTTCGGAGAACCAGTTGTGTTCTGTGTAGGCTTTGTGACTGCGTCCTCATTCTACCTTATTCACAATACTGTTAATTTCAACGGTGAATAATGGCTAACCTAACCCGGAATCGAACTCGGTACCTCCGGTCCTAAGCCGACGCTCTAACCACTGAGCTGCGGACACTATTAGTGTGATATCCTCTGGTGACAATGAGGAATGTTCACAGGTATGCAAAATCGATCGAAACTTCGTCACAGTATAACCTATATGTATATGAAATCACTAGTTTTTGTTTCAGTCGAAAAGACTTAGTAGTTCGGATTTTACAACCCCGTGAATACTCAATTCCTCGCGGCGATGTGACTTCATACTACATTCGCAAATCGCACTCCGTGAGACGAAAGGCCCTTATATTGGACCCGGCTACGTACTGAACCTCGCAAGTCGTTGGATGTAAAATGACGTCACACGGATCCATCGAACTCATGTTTACCTATAACTCGATATCTCGGGCGCTATTTGAAGTATTCAAATAATTTTTGGACACAATATTTTCATTTTCTACGGAGAATAGGAATATGTAGAAATTGAAAAATGTGAACATTCCTCATTCAAATCTGGGCCAAAACGGTGCGAACGGCCCTTAGAAATGTTTTTATAGTTTTTATTATAATTCTCCAACAAATTTGCCTGTGAAGTGGGACAAGTGCATCTCGTCTTATATACAATGTTAATATCTTGAAAATTTTCTCATCTGCCATTTTGTCGATACGCTCATTCCATTTTTCTTTCAAGGATCGAATTGATTTGATTTCGTCTATTCTTCATTGGTTTCCGCTATCCTTACTTCTCTATATGAATTATCTATATAGCCTCTTTCTAGCCTCATTGAATTTTTTATTTCGATAAATTCGACTATTCGCTTTGTTTTCTGCTGCATCGGATCAAGTTTTGTCCGTGTACGAACAAGTCTGATAGCGGTTATTGTGGATTTGCCATTTGTATTTAATACGAATACGGAGGAAGGTATTTGGACAATTTGGTGTATTGAAAAGTAAGAGTTCTCTAGGGAATCCCTCTTTCTAGTGTTATACGGACTTGAAGAAAAATTAAACACGAATAACTCTTTTTCTCTTTTTGATGTTGGAATCAGAACTAAGAGATTATAAGAAGAAACCAGGAGATTATATAAGGTATTTCTCGAAATCAAGTAAAAACATTCACCACACGTGTTTCGCTCCATCACAAACTTCTTGAGATATTGACCTGATGTTGATTGAAGAAGTCAAATATCTGTTTAGTTTAAATTGTTTCATTCTAGTAAAAATAGTTTCATCTGTTCATGTTCTTTCCGCATAGTCGAATCAAGTTACTGAAATGTCCATTTTGAATAAAAAAAAATTTCGAACTAGTTTCATTGGTATTAATTTTAATTTTTTGAGTATTCAAACATGATGCTCAGATAACCAGCATGTTATCTTTCGACAGAATATTCTGAATATTCAATAAGGAATGGCTTATCAATTGAGGTGAATAAGATGCAATTTGCTCAGATCGCCTGGGAATAATCATAATAACTTCAGGGTCACCGATAAAAATCGAATAATTTTATAATTGCGTTGAAAGTTATGTCATGATTAATCACAATGTATATTTTGAATGTCTGACATTGGTTTGATAACTAGTTGGATGTTCATCCGTTCAACCTCAATTTCTGTTGGTTTATATTTGTCCAGAGTTTCTACAAATGAAAGGATCTGTTGCACAACAAGAATTTCTCGAACACGATATTTAAAAAACCTTAATTTAGAATTAGTGACTCTGACTTTTTCATTTCGAACAGCACCCCGCATTTCTTGCAATTTTTGATTTCTACTCAAAATTACCTTTTCAACAATTTATCACACTTAGTATTTTAAATTTGATTCGATAGAGAAAACGTCAATGGAAATATCAAATTGAAAGAATAGACTTCAGTAATAATTGATAATAATTAACAAGTATACCTTTCTTTCACAAGTCATTATTGTTCTTAGTGCTATAAGAACAACAAAATATCGTAGTCCACTGAAATTCTTTCAATATGAAATTTCAATTATCGTTTTCTCCATCAAATCAAATGTGAAATACAAAGTGCGATACATCCTTGAGAAGATAATTCTGAGTAGAAATAAAAAATTTCGGAAATATACGGGGTGCTATTCACTATCCAGTGGCGGCCGCTCAGGGGAGGCAGAGGAGGCCGGTCCCCCCAAATTAACCTGCATTATATTGAGTTCTCAGTTCGAGTTTATTTACATTATTTCAATTCAAATTTCTGGATATTTTTTACCTCAATATTTCTTTATGTTCAAACACTAGCTCGCGTAATATTTCAATTTCAAACGGTTCTGATAGGTCCGCAACCCCACATTTATAACCTCGTATCGCAGGAGAGACAGGCACGTGACTACGTGACAAAGCGATCTCGCGTAGATTCAATAATTTCTGGCTCAAATTCGCATTCGTTCAACCTGCGGTAACTTTTGAAGTATCCATAAGAAAATTATACTGTAAAAAGCATTTTTCATCAGGAATAAATGCCGCAAATAACAATCACATTCATTTCCATATGAATTCATTCCATATCAGTCGGGAGCCTTCTTCAAAATGAACATTATTTTGAATTGAACTGAAAATGTTAAAAATGGTTATTGTGGGTTGTTGTCCTCAGCAGTTAGACATATGCCGTCGAGTTTTTTAGAGAACTTTTTGAGCACTACAAAATTGTCTGACTATGTTTCTCTATCTCTTATAGTTTACCCAGCGTCGGTCGTAAAAGCCTGAAAAAAAACGGGTTAATTACCGACATTTTCATGAAAACACGATATATTTTTTCTGACTTCTTCGTGATATAGAAATGAACTCTAAATGAAAACCTCCCAAAATGAATTCTCTACATTATAGTGAAAGTTTCTTCAAAATCTGTCATCTGGTCTAGAAATTCGGATTAATACATTTTATGGAGAAAAATGGAAACGGAAACCATAATTGAAAATCGTAATGTAAGTAGAGAACATCAGGAAACAGATGACATTGTTGATTTTATCCCGATTAACAAGTTCAGCTAAATGCCGTACGATGACAAAATTCTCGTAGTAAACACAATCTCTCCTTCAGCCTTCCACCATCCACTCTCGGATGTAAGCCTCTTCCATAGTTTTCCATCTCTGTATGTCCCTGGCTTGTTGTTCCCAGTTTATACCCGCTATTTTTCTAATGTCATCTACCCATCTGCGTTGTGGTCTACCTCGGCTTCTCTTTGTTTCGCGTGGTCTCCATTGCACCGTTCGCACTGTCCACCTCTCTGGGTTCTGTCTTGCTACATGGCCTGCCCATTTCCACTTGAGGCTGGCTATCTCTTTTTCATTACATCCCTCAATCCAGTTCGCCGGAAACACAATGAAGATACCTTAATTCTTAATGTCAGACATAATCGTTTCCTCAGAGTACAATGGTACAATAAATGCGAGTGGCTGACAGGAAGTCAGGAAGTACCGTTCGGAATAAATTATTTTGCTCGTTTTGTTTACTTTTCTCCGAAGATTCAAAAAAACAATGGGCGCATTCACCGAACGAAGATTTCGCTACCGCAAAAATTAAAAGCGTTCCCAAAAATGTCCACTGCTCCAGAACGTGTTGAGTTTGTAGCGTTGGTGCCACTGGACGATTATGCATCTTGCTGGCTAAGTAGTTACACTAGTGGTATATGTACCTATTTTTTGCTCGGCTTCTGATGGCCTTACGATTGAAAACTCACGAGCCGCTACTGGTGCTATCTGAAATAAAAAAATTAGAATCACTTTTCGGACTTTCAATTTTTGTTTCACTCAGTTTATGGTTCCTTGAATGAATTGGAGAACATGAAGTTCTCAATTTTCATCTTTCGAAATGGTTGAAATAATTCCAGGTATACTGGGACTGCTTTTGAGAGCTTCGAAAATTTTGGAAAAATGGCCGTTTTTCATCGAGTGATTGCTCCTGGAGGTCTGAACCGATTTCGATTTTTCAATAGCTCAATCAACGGAGAATTTAATGTTCTTTAATTGAAGACAAATTCTCTCTCCCGATAAAAATTATTATATATTTTTTCAGTGTTTGTGTTTCAAGACACCAATCAGAATTCAGAAAAGTAACATCCTAACTCCTATATTTTGTTGGCTCCGAAATCTAGATTGTTTAGACTTGAAAATTTTCGTTTTTAGCCTTCCTTCAAGAATAATGTTTATGTGGTTATACTCCAGATTAGAAATCGTGATGTAGGAGGCTACAAAATCGTTGTCAGGGTTGGCAATCTCGAAAATGTGAAAACTCAAATTTTTCAAATTAGAACCTCATTTTTTATCTATTATTATCAGTAGGTTCTTTATTGCAACAGGCCCTCCATTGACCTGAAAGACCTCTCTAATTTTAGAAAATGAAAATTCTAATTAAACGATTTTAAACTGATGCGGTGGAGATATGACACATTCCTACTCGAAACGAATACTTTGTTGATACACGTGTGGATTTTTTTCAGGCGATCGATAATTGCTCACGAGATACTATATTGTACAGTACTTGTATTCACCACCCTTCATATTTATTACAAAGTGAGAAACTGCCGCTCTCGTGCAACAGAGACCTAGATATGTTGAAACATTATTTGGGCTGTTTCCATTATCTAATGGATAATGGAAACAGCCCAAATAATGTTTCAACAAATACACCATTATCAAGAATATCTCGTTCACAAAAAAGAGACCTAGATATATCTTACCACACCTCATAATTGTTTTTTCCTGCTGAAACAGATACTTATTTATTTAAATATATATTCACATTTATATGCAATACCTCATATTATCGTTTTCATGTGACTTTTCTCTTCCATCTACAGGTTTCTAGTCTAACATTAAAATCGCTTGAGGGTGGTACTTCGGCTGATCTAGCTGAAATAGAACAGATTGTAAAGGAACGAATGGTGCGCATTTTTTATATACATTTTACAAAAAGCATGCACCTTAATGTTCAGCAAAATCAGCATGTTGCTTCTATTGTTTGTTTATTCATTTGTTGTTTTTGCAATCTCTCTTTACTTTCTTATCCTTGTATATCCTTTGTTTTCTTTTTATTTTATTGTATTGTGGTCCTCTTGATGTTTTGTTTGTGTGCTCAGTAGTGAACAATTCTTTTGTACTTCCTTCACTTGCACCAATTTGCACTCCATTTTTAAGTTCTGAGAGTTCTTAATAATATCTACAAAATTTTGTTGAATTCCCCAAAAAATATATACATAATTGAAATGTGACGTGTGCATATGTATATGTATGTATGTAAAATTGGTTTTTGATAATGAATTCATTTTAAGTTATATTTTACTACTTCGATATTGATTAAACAATTTCAAAAATTTACATGCTCCTATCTAAATTGTTGAGTAAGATAAAACAAAATTCTCCGATTCTTAAGATTTTGGGATTTTAGACGATAAAGTAATTTCTACATTCTGAAACGTAAGGTATTTTTATAGTTCGGAGTTTTATTAATCGTTCAGTGTCAGGCAGCAATTTTCCCCATCTAATGTGCTCCGTACAAATAAATGCAAGACTACGTAGGAGCATTTGTATTCTACACTCCCCGCCAATAAATTCCGGACAGGCAAAATATTTGTCAAATTCAACACCCTGTATCTTTTTTCGTGGTGCTGCGATTTAGTTGAAATTTTCACCAGATATAGTATTGGGTCTTGTATTATTAACCTGAAATTTACTCTGCAAAAATACCTGTAGTTTAACCGTCATACAATGTGAAACAAAACCTTGTTTAATACCCTCCATTTCAGAACACCCTGTGGTGAATTTGAGGCTGAAAATTTGATATCATTGAGTTTTAATTCGAAGTGTGACCTTTTCTTAACAAAATGTTTTTTGATTTACGTCAGTATCTGCTTTAAAAAAAAAGATACAAATTTTCAAAGAAAGTGTTGCATTTTTTCAATTTTTATAACAATTTAAAACATTACAATACCTTATCGACTAGCTAACATAAACACACATCTGAAAATGAATAGCGTGTATTTCCACCTCGCTTTCTCATCACTTCTACCATACGACGTGGCATACTTTCAATGCAGCTCCGAAATGCTTCCGGGGGTGTATCTTTTTCTTAAAAGCAGATACTGACGTAAATCAAAAAACATTTTGTTAAGAAAGGGTCACAATTCAATTTAAAACTTAATGATAGCCTCTAATTCATCACAGGGTGTTCAGAAATGGAGGGTATTGAACAAGGTTTTGTTTCACCCTGTATAACGGATAAACTACAGGTATATTTGCAGAGTAAATTTCAGGTTAATAATACAAGACCCAATACTATACCTGGTGAAAATTTCAACTAAATCGCAGCACCACGAAAAAAGATACAGGGTGTTGAATTTGACAAAAATTTTGCCTGTCCGGCATTTATTGACGGGGAGTATTGTAAAAGTTTCGATTGATTTTGACAGAGACAATAGAGAAAACCATAAAAAATTTGGGTTAATGCAGAATGCACTTTTCATTATTTTTATTTTATTTTTTGACATAAAATAAATGAAAGACGGTTGACCCTTGATTAGTTTTCTACATTCCATTTGAAGACATGGTGTTTGTTTTAATCAAAAATGGTGTCAGTGTGGGCATAAAGTGCGCTTCTTACCTAAAGCAAAAAATTTATCATTGTATAGTATTTTTCATCTCCAATTGAAAATGTTTCTTTTCTGTCTCTCCCTTTCTTTTCTTTTTTTCGTGTGGTTTCCTGAAAACCTCTTTCCTTTATGAAAATTACTGGCACTTTTTTTTTGAAATGACAACACCATGGCAGAATACAGAAAACAACAAAAACATTCCATATTCCCTTTAATGTACTGCCAGCTGCCCACATCTACGACACGTTTTGAATACATAATTGTTGGCAACACGCAGGATTATTGAAAATGTGATGTGTATAATATTTGAAGTAGATATTCAAGGGAATTCTGCTAGGATATTTGACCTTTTCGCAAATGAGATATGCCCAAGTTATGGATGATCGTAATTACTTAGCGATGAATAAAAAAAAATCAATTGTGGTGTATGACACAAATTTCATGAGCTTGAAAATTTGTCATTTCTCCGAATTACATTGTTATAAAAGTTGGTCACTTCGGATAACCGGAAAATTGTTATGAAGTTGATCGAGGTACACATATTCTGATTCGATTAGAGGAACCATTATGTCACATTTCAACCGTGAGAAAATACTCTGTTTGCCAATTTGTAATTATTGGAAATCATACAAAAGATTTATCGAAATTTCTGTTATTGAATTTAAATTTAAAATCAATTGTTATTTCTTGAACTGTCCATTGATTTGAAATGTTTTGAATTTAAGAATTCAATTAAAAAATCCGAACTGTTGGCAAAGTGATGATCTGGACTTGAAAAAAAAATTAATAGCTTTCGAAATTCCTCTGTATCAACTTCTTGAAGTTTCATGAACATGGACGCGACTGGTCAATATAACGAAATCATTATTTCCACACCCAAACACGGAAAGGTTAAATGGGTACAGATTATATATATATTTATATATATATATATATATATATATATATATATATATATATATATATATATTCTGTGCAAAAAAATTGACGCAGATTATGGAAATCTCAAATTTATTCTACAACTGAAGATGTTCTCAATGATAATTATTTTTTATCAGAATTATGCATGCATATGTTATCCACTATCAACGTTTTTCTTCAATACAGATGTTTTTTCCCAGCAGGAATAAAAAAAGATGATTTTATCAGATTTTGAATATATTGGCTCCATTCTAAAATCAGTTGTTTTCGATCAATTCTAGTGATCAATAGTTTTTCTTTCGGTTGATTTTCTACACTCGATCGCTATACAACGCGAAACACGCAATTTGACCCAAGAGGAATGTGGACATACACAAGAATTGCAGATAGGTTTGGAGTTTCCCATACAAGTGTGTTCAGAATGTTGCAGCGATTGAGGGAGACAGGTATGAATGTCCGAAGACCAGGACAGGGTAGACCACGGGTAACAACTGCCATTCAAGAACACGTTACTTGAGAGTTTCTTCGTTGAGACAACGGTTTGCAACCGCTCGCCTCCTTCAAAATCAGTTTGAGCAAACTCACGGGGTGTAAATTAGCACTCAGACAATAAGAAATCGCCTCAGAGAATATGATTTAAGGCCTCGTGTCGCGTCAAGAGGCCCAGCTCTTACCCCACCCCATCGAAGGCGCGTTTGGATTTTGCGAGTGAGCATATCCATTGGGAAGAGGCCGATTGGGAAAGAGTTCTCTTCACAGATGAGTCTAGATTCTGCCTCTACCATTGTGATCGACGTTCCCTTGTATACAGACGTCCACATGAAAGATATGCTCAGTGCAATTTCCGGAATACTACTGGTTTCGGGGGAGGATCGATTATGGTATAGGGTGGAATATCTTTGACTACTCGCACAGACCTAGTGGTCGTTGATAATGGAGCTATGAATGCTGATAAGTATATATAAGGAACATTCTTGAAGAGCATGTAGTGCCATTTGCCCCACACATCGGTGAAAATTTTTTATGGACGATAATGCCTGACCCTATCGTGCGCGCATCGTTGAAGTCTCTCGAATGGAATGGCCAGCAAGAAGTCCAGATCTCAATCCGATTGAGCAGGTTTGGGACAACCTCAATAGAAGGTTGAGAAGTTCAGAAAATCATTCAGCTACTCTGAATGACTTAGGAATCCAACTCGGAGAAATCTGAGAAGGATTAGATCAGAACATTTTAAGATCACTCATTTTGAGTATGAACCGTCGTTGCCAAGCTGTAATTAACGCAAGGGGTGGAAATACCAAGTATTAAATCACTTATCAGCATATCAGTATTTTGAAAATTGTTCATTTCTTTCACATAAGATTCGGTGAAATCCTGAATTTTTTTTCCATTTAATGTGTCTGGTTTCGTTCAAAACCTACCCAAGAAAACATAAAAAATAAGTTATAAAGTCAATGTGGAGTTAACTTTCATTAAAATTTTCAGAATGTGCGTTATATATATATTATCATTTTCACGGTAAAATAATGTGTTCTGGATAGCTCATGCTAGAACTCCTGAACATTCCGACAGTAACTATTACACTTTTAGTGTGATCCACTCATCCACTTCGAAACATCTCTATATCCGTTTCATTCTAATCCGAAATGATCAACTTGACAACAGCGCAAAACAAAAACGCAACAATGGATTTGGCACGGTGACTACATTGGTAACATTGGTAACGTTGAATGTTGAATTTTTACACACCAGTGAACCAGGGCTCAGTCCAGAAAGGCAATAACAATCCACTTATTGATCATATCCGGTCGTTTGGGGTTTTTATGGATGACCTGAATCTTACCACGAAACCGCGTCATGTAAATCTAATTTATATGCAGAATTTCTCGAAAATAATACAAGATAATTTATTTGCCAGATTGTAACCAAATGTAAATATTTAGGTAGTTCAACGGTAATTTTGATAGTAGGATTAGAAGCTCAGTTGAGTGGCCCGTATGGTCCCCTGACAGAAATCTACTGGAGAATAATGGAGTATAAATGAAATTATTCAGGAGTTCATCAAATACAATTGGGTGATGCGGTGCCAATAATAATCATTTCTTGTAAAAAAATTTTGAAAATTGCTTGTTTTGAATTGGAAAATTCATTAATCTGATTTTTTTACCAATCCTCATTGAAAGGCAATGCGTACTTTTCCATAAATTTACTACTACATTTTATATTCTATAGAAGTTTCATCTTGACATAAGTATATCAAGATTTTCATCTTTTGTATTTTGAGTTTGATTTGGAACTACCCCAGCTTCATGAGTTTACTCAAACATTTCTCACCATTTCGAATTGATGTGTAATATTTATTGTAATGATTCTTCCGAACATGATTTCTATATTTCGATGGCGTAATTCTAATACCCCGTATCTGACAATTTTACGATTTTTAGATTGAACAGCAAGGCTAGGACCGGGATATTTCACACATTATGTATGACAAAAACCGGTAACTATGAAACGCAGGGAAATATTTTCTAAACAATCGTTAACAATACGCCTTATTTGATCCACTCTAGCAAACTTGAAAAAATACCCCGTATTTGCTAGTTCACTGTTGTTTTCGTTGATGTTTACATCGTGCGAGTGAAAATATCATTGTTTCTTGTGCAGAAATCTATAAAAATTTCTTATGAAACTATGTTTTCTCAGATACGCCATATTGGAATTAGGCCAGCGATCTGCAGACTTTTGGCATTTTCATCATTGTATCCACAAATTACAACCTACACTTGAACGGTAGAAATTATTTGTCGAGATAGCTCTCATCATATTCAAAAATAATGATCTTTTTGTTTTCAGTAAGCATCCATCTTCTTTCGTTTCTGACAATTACAAGTATGGACAAATTAGTATTAACGAAATTTTTTGAATTTAATCAAACAACTTTTACCATCTTCATTTTTCAAAGGGTCAACCGTTTTCTGTTCGATACTATTTTCGATGTCATGAAACGTTGTTCGGAACGAATTCGGTTTGATGAAATAATAATATCCAATAATCCAATGATCAAATATAATGTTGCTAATGAGCATTTCTTCATCGAACAAACCGACATTAAGATTTCTAAAGTCACTTTTGGCATGAGATGCTCCTTTAATAATTTCTTGATAATAAAAATTTTAGGAACAACATTCCGAAAATGCCCTTTTCCGTGATTCCAAATCAAATGATGCCTACCTAGAACATCCTAGCAAGCAAGAGGAACTGTCAACTGCGCAGTACTCCTCTAACGAGGCTTCAGCTCTGGCACTAAGCGGAGATGAAAGTGATAATAAGCCCATAGAGGACAGCTCAATGGATAAAAGTAAGAAAATTGAAAGTTTCTTGAAGAAGAGAGAATTCGTGTTGAAAGAATTGGTTGACACCGAAGAGGCTTACGTAAGGGACTTATCGTTGATAGTGGACGGATATATGAAGACAATGAAGGATCCTGAATGCGAAGTACAAATGCCAGAAGATCTGGCGGAGGGAAAACACAAAATGGTTTTCGGAAATATTGAAGCGATCTATGAATGGCACAAAGAGTAAGTTATCTATTGCATTAATTCTTTATTCAAATCACAATCAGCTACGTGGCAGTGTTAAATCCAGAAAAATTTTTCCGGGGGGAGGGTGTTATTACCCCCGGGCCTCTTCCTGGATTCAACACTGCTACATGGCACTTGTTAGCTATAACATGTCATGAATTTTATTCTCATTTATTTATGTGACGAACTTTTTTAATCATTATTTGATGCTGACATATTCACTCATCCAAAACAATTTTATTTTCTAGTGTATTCCTCATATCAATAAAGAAAGCCATAAAAAATCCTACAGAATTAGCCCAGTTGTTCAAACGATACCAACGAAAGCTCCATATGTATATCGTGTATTGCAAGAATAAACCTGTATCAGAATACATAGTATCAGAATACCTGGACACTTACTTTGAAGAACTCAGAGTTAAATTAGGGCAGAAGTTACAACTTTGCGATTTGCTTATCAAACCTGTTCAGAGAATAATGAAATATCAATTAATGCTGAAAGACATCCTCAAATATACGGAAAGAGCAGGGTTAACGGCTGAGGCAGAACAACTGAAAATGGCTTTCGAGGTAATGGTCATTGTTCCGAAGGAAGCTAACGATATGATGGATGTTGGTAGACTACAGGGTTTTGATGTAAGTATTGTTCGAGTTGTATTATGCGTATTTTATTCCAATGTATATTGAACATCTATTGTATTGATTCATCATAAATAAGAAATCTTAGAGATCTACTTGGGAGTTGAACTTCTATGATCTCATGTCTTTTTTATAGCCTACTATATACACCCGGACTCCGTAACAGGTGTAAAAACATTTTTCAATTTAGAAAAATAGATTAATTCAAAATAGTAATCATCGAAATGCATACCATATTCAATTCCTTGACTCACAGATTTTTCATCATAAGGTTAGAGAAATGATATAAAATTTTATCTCTGAGAGAAGAGATGTACCGGTTTCAGCCTCATTTGGCACTCTCAGTAACCCATATATATTGCCTAGGAATTGCAAATCGTATTAATTTCGATGATCACTATTTTGAATTAATCTATGTTTTGAAAATGTTTTCAATGTAACCTCCGGAAAGGCAAAGAATTTTTCGTTTTTCGATTTATTGTTCTTCTTAGGGCCGCTTGCCACTAAATTAAATTTAGTGTAGTAGCAAGCGGCCCTTACAAATAAACTTTATGCTCTCGTACTTTTCGGGACCGGATATAATTTGAGTCCTGAATGAAAGAAATGTTCAAATTGATTTTCTGCAATTTATTATCACATAGTTTGAGTAAATTATGATGTAATATCATACCCACACATTCCCACTAACGAAATTTAGAACTATTATTCAGTTGCAAAGATTTTCTTCATTTACCTATATTCAATTCATGGATGAGCATACAGATATCTACTTCAGAACAGCATCCACAGGCTTATTCACGTTTTTTGTGACATCAAGGATTATGACTCCTGTATTCAATTACCTGACACTGCCAAGTCAAAATAAATGGTAGCTATCTAGCTTGATTCATGTACTAAGTGCCAGAACAATGTCAATAACAATGATATCATTTAGGATGATTCAACGAATATATTTGTTTGAGTTAGGAATACAAGGATCAGTTCTTCAACTGGTTTTCGTGTCATATAGTTAGTTACTACAAAAATGTAAGCGATATTGTGTTTCATAGGTACAACTGGCATTTGATCTTCGTAAAATACGTTGTAAAAGGCTACCGTAAAATGGGGTTACTCTGAACAAAAAAAAAATTTTGTTATATGGACTCGTAGTGAAACAACCATTAGGTTTAGCGACATCTAGTTTTCACCACTCAATTCGTCACACATTCAAGTATGGTATGGCAACATCTATATAAAAATAAGTTTGATGAGTTAGCAATCCTGACATGTTATTTCGAACCTAAAAAATCCACGTTCGGTATGGTCTGCAAACTTTTGTTGTTGTAACCGTAAGTATTAGCACCACATGTTCGCAAAATATATTTGCTACAACAAAACATCATCCGTATAGCAAGAAAATTTCAAATATTCCAACACATTTTTCTATTCATTCTTTTTTAAAGCTATGTGCTTAGTCATCGTTTTTGGGGTTACTCCGAACGTGTTCAATGAAGCCCAAGATTTTAAATTTTCTAGTAAAAAATGTTCCGCTCTTAAAAAAAAACCTGGTGCAAGAAAATATGCCAATTGTAGTTCAGGTTCAGAAATCCCGGTGAAGTAAACTTAAAGAAAAAGTTTTTGCGTTAGTTTTTCTGTCCACAAGTACCTACCCAACGAGGGAATTATACCCATCTCCGAATTTTTAACAGCTCTGTCAGACCTCCAGGTAGAAAGAATAAGGAGTCTTCTTGTTTAGTGCAAATCATCTTCGCCCATATCTGAAAAGTTAGGACTAGAAAGTCCAGTCCTATTTATTGTGATGAATGCCTCATCCTTTTTCGAATAATAAAATATTTTCGCTAGATCATGTATTTCTGTTGCATATTTTTTTTAAAAGATTTTTTAGTATTGAGGTGTTCATAGAAACTGTATCAGGGAGGTTGAAGTGAAATCGCATTTTTTGATCATGGTCGTTCAAAGTATCCTCGATCGTGTGGGGTAACTTTGAACACCCATAAATTATTCCTGAAAACTTTATTTGGGTTTTCTCTCCCAGTTTCTGAAACAAGAAACAATTAGAAAAAAATCTTTAAATAATAGAAGAAAGGCCCCTGCGTAAAAATTTGAGCACTAATTTGTCAGGGGCGAATACTTTACAAGAAGAAATTGTTGCCAAGGGCGGTCCAAGGGGGGGGGGCAGAGGGGGTAATTACCTTCCCTCCCCAGAACACTTCAACCAATTCAAATTTTTTTGTACATTTATGAAATGAAACTATCAAATATATAATACTCATTATGATTAACAAAAAAATTTAACAAAAAACAATAAATCACACATTTTCAACAAGTGACTTTTTGTCAGATATCTGCAAAATGATGTAAATTTTACACATTGGCTAATATCAAGAATACTAACAGAATGGTTTGAGTGCATTTTTTCATGTCAAACATAAGCATATCATTTTGGGGAGGCAAAGGGTATTTTTAGTGGCAATACTTTGACCTTCCTCTATTTTAGAAGTTATACATCAAATTGGCGCGATGATATTGCTATATACAGGATGTCCAACCGGGAGTGTCCATTAGAAGTTTATGGAAAAAATAATTTTTAGATCACTTCCAAATTTTGTGTGAAGATATAATCAAAGCCATAATATGTTCCATTAGAAATAAGAAAGTTTATATCATTTTCGGTGAAAGCGGAAGTCATTAATATTTAAAAATATATCATGAATGAAGACTTCTCTTATATCTTCACACAAATTTTGAAGTGATCGAATAATTATTTCAAAATAATCTTCTAATGGACACTCCCGGTGGGACACTCTGTGTAGGTATATATTTGTTGAAAAAAATTACCCCCCCCCCCTCCAGAAATTCACGTCAGGACCGCCCATGATTTTATTGCCTAACAATGAACAAAAAGAAAACACATTGAACTATGAAGCGTAACGTTTCGGAGTCTAATGGCGGTATTCTGCTTTCATCTGTAAGCGAATCTGTAACTTTTCATAAGTTTACAGGACAATTACGATTGCCGACGCTTTCTATAAATCTGTAGCTTACAGGTAATCGGAAACATATCGAAAGGTATATTGTGAGGTTATGTTGAATGATTTGTTTTAGTCACAGAATATAAAATACTTTACTAAACTTAACTACTTTTGTAATTCATCTTTGTACTTCGGTTGTAAATTTCTCTTTCTCGTTGTAACGAACACGAATTGAACATAAATATATCCAATAATCAATACTTACGAGCCAAAATGATAGGAAAATAAATTCTATTCTATGATCTTATTACGAAGTAGTTACGATCTTATTAGGGAGTAGTTCAAAATTGACACTTCTAATACGAGAGTTACAGAAAAACTTCCAGAATATCATAATTTACGAATCTGTAAGTCAGCCACATACAGATCCATAGATAAATTACAGATCAATCGTACGCTACAGATTCGTAGCTTACAGAGAAAAAGCAGAATACCGCCATTAATCTTTTTCATACAACTTCGCAGAATCGTGACAATATTTCGATTTTTTTAATTGACATTTGTCAATTAAAAAAAAATCAAAATATTGTCACGATTTTGCGAAGTTGTATGCAAAATAGAAATTGTCTGACGAAGGAGTCAGATTTAGACACCGAAACTTTACGCTTCATAGTTCGAAGTGTTTTCTTTTTGTTCATTGATAGGATGTTAGGCAACAATTTCTTCTTGTAAAGTTTTGGCCCCTGACAAATTAGTGCTCAAATTTTTACGCAGAGGCCTTTCTTCTATTATTCAATTTTTTTTCTAATTGTTTCTTGTTTCAGAAACTGGGAGAGAAAACCCAAATAAAGTTTGTGTAGTGTAGGAACCTCCACCCCAAGAAGGCGTTCAATGAATTGGTTGAGGTTTCCACGGCCATCTTTTAATGGCCCCTGTTTTTTCGAGCATTTTGGCCGTTGTCGTTTATTTATTCTCAACGTTTCGCCAATTCCAGCATTTGGCATCTTAAGGAGTTGTTCTTTCAGCTGCCTAATTATGACGGGGTCGCTACCTGTACTTCCCTCTTATATATGCTGGTCGGCCGGGACGACTGCAAGAGAAACCGGGTCGATGATAAGAATTAAATTCTTCCGGTACCGGATGTCAACCAGTCGGACGGCGGCGTGTGTTCGGGACCGGAAGGCGACCATTCGGGCGCTGGCACATCAGCACGTATCCCAACTGCTCAATATATATAAGATGGACGTACAGGTTGCATCTTCGTCATAAACAGGCAGCTCAATTCAGCGAGAACAACTCCTGAAGATGCCAGACATTCTTACAGGTGAAACTTCGAGAATAAGTAAACGACGACGGCTGAAGTGCTCGAAAAAACAAGTGGCATCGGTCTGTGCAAAATTTCAAATTTGATCTTTCGCTTCTGATGTCGAAATTTATTGATGGTTATTCGATTAATCCGTGGAAGCTGATTTCCAACCCTGCAAATTGCATTGATTAAAATGTTTGCCATCAGAAATGTTACAGTTTGATTTATGCAATTTAAGCAATAAACCCGTTCAAACCAAATCCTGCCGGCCCCTATGATAGTTGACTTTGTTCAGACCGGTTTGTCCTTCAGAAGAGGTATAGAGATACATGACGTGATAGAAGTACGACGCTGCACCAAGATCGTCACTTTCAGCTTTTGGTTCCAACGGACCGCTTCACGTCCACGAGAAGGTATACCACAATACGTGGTACACCACCTAGTGTTTATCACTAGATTAGAAGTGCCGTCCTCTGTTAAACCTCTCACTCCTAGGCATCGGAGGCTCTCTGCATTGATGCAGAGAGCGGTTGAACTTGATCCCCGAATGGAAAGCCTTTGTATTTAATGATGAATCTAGATTCTGCTTGGCAGGAAAAGTTTAAGAAGGCGACCGGCTAGAAGACGAGATCTTTCTGTAATGGTATGGGAATTTCCTTTTTTTCAATAAATTCACCTACGGTGTTTTAACAAAGGCACCATATCCGCCGTGAGCTACATCGAGGGAGTTGCGAAACAACAAATTCTGCCTAACATACAGACGCTCAGCAACCTTCTTTTCCAACTTTATAATGCGTGACTACATAACGGGTTTCTCAGATCTCCTGTCGCACCCTTATCACTTGGTTATTTCAAATGAGATATGCCCCATATTATGGTATGTTTTTTGAGAATCAAAAATCGAGATAAAATATATACCGCTGTCAAACTGGGGTGAAATTTCTATCTGTCCAAATATTGATAATCAACTGTTTCAAATGAAGAGTATATTCGAATTCGAATAGAGCTCTTTTGGTTGGTTAACGTATTTGACAACGTCAGACCGCGGTTCGCTCCGACTCATTCGAATTCTGCATGAAACGGTTGGTTGAACGGCTGTCAAGTAAACATTGACAATTCACAGGAAGAATAGAAAGAGATAGAATCATAGCACAAATAACTGGAAAACGAACCGTGCTTTCGAGTACGTTATTATCTGAAAGAAATTGTTACCTCGATAGCAAATTTTGCACCCGCATTTTGTTTGTTGCACCATCTAATAGAGCAGCAAACAGTCTGTGTTCGATCGAACACACGTATGTTATCAAGTTTTTACAGTGCATCCAATAAATAGTTCAGCGTCAAAATTTCGCGGCCAAATTTTTCGGTCAAAGAGGCGGAATTCGAGGCTTTCTTTTCATTTGAAATGTCTCAAGCCAGCGAAAAATCGCAAGCTTCGGTCGACGATTCAGAAGAAGATCCCAATTTCCAAACAGTGGAAAGTAGGAAAAAACGAAAAAAGAGAAACACAAGATTACCAGACAGCAAAAAATTGGATGATAAACGATCTCCCGAACCGCAGCGTGCAGATTTAACACACATGGAGCCAATCTTTCCGACGATAACAGGACATAAAATTACGCCACAGAAATCCACCGAAAATATGGAAACAGACGCAACAAACAATAAACAACTACCAACCACTATAAAGGTTCCCATACATCGCAAGATTTATAAAAATCTTTATTTTGTTGCAACGCAAACGAATACAACAAGAGTCCAACTAGCTGATATTTGGACCACTATTTTTCCTAGTAGCCAGGATATCATCATCCAAACTACTCAGGGATTTCTCATCAAATCAGACAACACCAAAACAAACTTATTGAATGGATTGGAATACCTTAAAACCAATAAAAAAATTGAAACATATACAGAAACCACAATGAACACAATAGAAGAAAAACACATTAAAAAAACAGAGTCCTATTCAGTGGTAATTTCTTATGTAGAGACAGAAATAAATGACGCCGAGATAAGTCAACTGCTCAACCAACTCAACATTGCTCATTGTTACTGCAAGCGTATTATTTCGAGGAAAACTAACAAACCTTCATTATTTGTCAGAATAATAACTGGAGATGTTCATGCATATGAGAGATTAATAAATGAGGGCATATACTACAAGTGCAAACATTACAAGGCAAACCCAAGCCATCCACCGGATCCACTACCTATTCCTTGCAACAGGTGTTCCCAATTCACCCAAAGAACTGAAGACTGTACTTCACCTATTAAATGCACTAAGTGCAATGAGGAGCATAGAGACCAGGACTGCAAGACAAGTCTTCCACCAAAATGTGGTGCATGTGGCTCAACAGAACATGTCCCATGGTCATTAAAATGTCCCAAACGGCCCACTAAACCTATAGAAGGAATACCGAACGTCAAAATAAGATCAATAAATAAAAGGAGTGCAGACATCGATACAAAGAAGACTAAAAACAACAGAATCCACACAAACTTCACAGTACATGACCACATTATAGAAACATTCATCAACAAGCTCAATAAACCTAAAAACACAGATAGGCAGCAATTAATACAGAAATTACAAAAACGATTTATTGATCTTTATCAAATAAGCACCATCCCCACATTTATAGGTAACCGACTCTACATTTTAATGTTCGATCTAGAACTAGAATCTAAAACAGTGGATACGGAACCTTCGGAGAGGGTTCAATTAGAAAGACAAGTTCATGATTAAATGTTTGTATGCCAATATCAACAGCCTAAACAATAAAAAGGAATTAGTTAGGCACTATGTGGAGAATAATGGCGTCCAATGCTTGAAAATGGTTGAAACAAAAACAAAAGAAAATCAAAATGTGAAATATAGGAACTGGGATATGATAATCAGACACGGCAATATCTTAAATGAAAATACCAGAGGAGGAAGCATGGTCCAGGCCAAAAGAGAAATCTCAATAGGAAAATCAAACCCACCACATCTCAATAATCCATGGAATGAAGTGTTACACTTTACAATACCATTCAAAAATGAAAAAATACATGTATTTCTGGTATACATGCATCACTCAAATACCTATATTGAAGAAAATCTATTGGTGAAGGCATCCCAATTCAAGTACTCAATAATAATAGGAGATTTAAACATGACCAACCGAAAGAAAAAATAACTTCACGAAGAACTCTGACTTCGTTGAAATAAGGATTCCGCCTACCTTTTTGATGGAAAATAACCCAGACAGTACTCCAGATAGGTTTTTATGTACCAAGAATATTTTAAATAATTTAAAAAATATTGAATTAACTCCAGATTTGGGTTCCGACCACCTGGCGATAAAATTCTCTCTAGACCTGGAATGTAGCCCTATGCCATACCCGATCGAAACAAAATATAACTTCTCAGCGTGTAAAGTCAAGAAGATAAATGAAAAAATGTGCGGAGTCATAAAATCAGAAACACCTATAACTCCAGATTATATTGCATGGTTCACAGAACAACTCTCGGACACAATTCTAGCACAAACCCCAAAAGTCGCAGTCGGATATCACAACCAGAAAATTCCACCATATATTTTGAGGCTTATAAAGATTAAAAAACAATTATATAGAGAAATTCGCGAAACCAGCGACCCCAACCTGAAGAGGAAATTTAATGCCCTAAATAAAGACATCCATAAACTCATAGGTAACTATCGATCTCATAAATATTTGGAAGCATGTAAGGAAATTGAAGATCAGAAGGGTAAAACTTATTGGAGATCAATCAAAAAACTTTCAAAGTATAACTCGCACAACATCACGGAACCAATTGAAGTTAATGGAAAACCAGTTATCAAAGATCAGGAAATCGCCGATGCCTTTTCAATCTACTTCCAGAAACTTTTTGAAGTAAGTGAATATCCGACATTCGATATCAACCACAGGAAACTGATTGATGATTGGCACAAAAATATTTTTCCTACCCTAAGAACTGATGACGATATCACACCTATAGATCAAAATGAATACTTCGAAGCCCTAAATCATGGTAAGAACACTGCTCCAGGACATGATAGTATTCCCAGAAGCATTCTAAAAAGGCTGGATCTTTCAATACATCTTGAAATAATCCGAATTTATAACTATTGTATTCAGGAGTCATGTTTTCACAAAATTTGGAAAAGAGGACTAATCATAACCATTCCCAAATCAAAGGCAGACACCAGGAGGCTCGAAAACTATAGACCAATAACCCTACTCCCAGTAATTGGAAAGAACCTCGAGAAAATAATCAAATCTAGGATGATGAAAATACTAAGCCATAAGATTCCCAATTTCCAATTTGGCTTCAAACAGAAAACATCGACTATCCACCCACTGATCATACTCACCCAGAATGTTCAATGTAAAAGGAAAGAAGGAAATTGTACGGCAGCAATATTTATGGATATCCAGAAAGCGTTTGACAGTGTTTGACACACAGGGCTGATTTACAAACTGCATAATCAGGGCTGTCCCACTTATCTCCTGAGATTGATTAATGAATTTCTCACAGACAGGACAATCCAGGTGAAAGTCAAAAACTCACTTTCCAACGAGTTCACACCCAAACAAGGACTTCCTTAGGGCTCCCCTCTGTCAGCATATCTGTACAACCTGTATAGCTCGGACATCTTACCACAAGAGCCACAAGACTTTACCAATAAAATGAGCTATATGTTACAGTTTGCAGACGACACCACACTGATCGCACATGGTACACAAGAGGCAATGAATAGACTAGAACAGTTAAAAAATAGGATGGCTCTATGGTTAAGGAAATGGAGAATAAAACTCAACCCCAAAAAATCAAAATTTATGCTTTTCCACCATAAAAGCAACCAGAACTCACCTACTATATCCTTGGACAACATCAATTTAAAACCAAGCACAAACTGCAGATATCTCGGAATGACAATTGACCACAAATTAAATTTCAAAATGCATGTCAATTCAACTAAACAAACAGCAATCAACAGAGCTATCCATTTTAGATCATTGACATACAGAGATTATGGTATTGGGGTAGAAACAGCCAGCAAAATATATAGCATGATCTGCAGACCTCTACTTGAATATGGACATCAAATCCTGGGACAGTGCAACAAGAGCACCTCCAAAATAATAGCGGTGGCTGAACGCACTAGTCTACGAAAGATTACCAAAATGAGACACCCAAACAATCCACTGCATAATCCTGCCAACGATTATCTTTATGAGAAGACAAAGATCGAACCAATAGGTGATAGGATACTTAGACTGAACAAGAAATTCATTGGTCAACAACACAACAGTTATATAATAGAACCATTGATACATAAGTTAACCCACCCGGAAAGATGCAAAAGGAAGTTACCAGAACTACCAATATTTCAATATTTACGTAGCCTAATCTAATGTTCTACAATCTATAATTCACAGACTCACACACCTTACAAATAATATTATACTGTAATACATAAATTGTACAAGGGCAGGAAGACCTCAGTCGATAGCCCTTTGAAAAGTTTTTCAATAAAGTTGTTTTCTCTCTCTCTCTCTCTAGAGCAGCAAACAACATTGGGGTTGTGATTTGAAAAAATATTATGATGGTACATCACTCAGTAAAAATAAATTACATCATGAGTGAAATTTGTATGCTACAAGGTGGCTAATTACAAACTACAACTATTCAGTTATTAATCTTATTCCTTACTTTAATTGCACACTGTATAATTCATTCTTCAACGGGATTCGTAGGATATAAATTAGACAGAATGAATTTGTACATATTAAGGAAAAAGATCCCTCAATATAATATTTAATTATTCATTTAATTTCTAGGGAAAAATAACAGCTCAAGGTAAACTACTTCTACATGGTACTGTCACATGTTCCGATTTGCCAGGATCGAACAACTCAAACATAGGAAAAAACAAAGAGCTTCAAGTATTTTTATTTGAGCAGAGTATTATTTTCTCGGATATCGTTGGAAAGAAGACCCAATTCACTAGTCCACAGTATATATACAGAGCTCACATCCAGGTAAATGACTAATCTGTTTTTCTGCAATAAAAATGGCCTCATATTAAATTTCACCAAAACTAAGTGCATGATTTTTTTCCGCATCTAGAAAGCCCACAAATTATCCCAATTCGATCGACCTTTTGGATCACACTGTTCCCATTTCTTTTAACACAAGATTTTTAGGTGTGATTATAGATTATAGACTTGGAATGAACACTTAGCGTGTCTCAAACAAAAAGTTGTTTCGGTCGTGTATTCTTTGAGAGTGATGGCGAGACAGGTGGATCTCAATGTACTAGAGATACTTTACTATGCTAATTTCCAAGCACTTCTATCTTACGGAATAAATGCTTGGGGAGGATGTTCTGGTTTCGATCAAATATTCATTATTCAGAAATCGGCTATTCGTGCAATTTATGGTCTATCATACAGGCAGTTTTGTCGTGGTCATTTTGAAAAATATATATATACGGGTGTCCCACCCGGGAGTGCCCATTGGAAGTTTATGGAGAAATAATAATTCAGGGACGGGCCGAAACCAAATTTTGGGGGGGGGAAATCCATCTAAATTTTTCCAACTTGACATTGAATTAATAGGAATTCGTTATATATATTTCGGTATAATATTTGTTTCGGTAAAAAAAATTCAAAATTATGAATTTCAACAGAGTGAGGAGTAATTAAATTTTTTTCCATCTATCGAACATTCAATTAAGTAGATTTTATGGATTTTGTTTTTTTCATAAAGAGTATCTTGATGTTGCTTGAAACTTTGAGAAACACTACTTGTTTGTTCCTTCAGTTTCGTAGCTTTTCTTCATTTCGTGGAATCTGGGAGCGAAGGCACGGCTCATTTTCATCAGAGTAAATATTTTTTCTGAAAAATCTATTCTTTTCATGTCGTGGAAGAAGTAAATATTGAGAATCAAAGTGATGAGAAATTAGCGTTGATTCTTTATTTTATGGAATCGTTTTTTTTTGTGAGGACTACTTTGAAGTATGTTCGAAACTTTGAGACACACTTTTTGTTTCATTCTTTAATTTAGTTCAGTTTCATTATTTGGTGTATCTCAAAATTTCAAGCATCATAAAACAAAATATTTGTCACAAAAAAGCAGATTTCATAAAATAAAGAAATATACCTGATTGAATGTTGGGTAGATGAAAAATTAAAGTTCAAAATATTGAAACTGCTCATCCTTCACATGGGTCTATTTCACAGAATAATGGGAACAAAATTTTCAGATAATATATTTCGTTTGATAAAAAATAAGCATTACTTTTGCTTACAGATTTTATGAAATAAAAAAAGCAGCTCTAGTTTATACAGAAAAAGTGTGTCAAAATGTGTGTCATAAATCAAGATACTTCTTAAAAAAAACAGATTCCTGATTTGGTAGGGAAATGGTTTTGACCTAAATCACTCATATGGAAGAAACAAATTTGAACAAAATTTCCTTATTTGAGTTGGCGATTTCGAATTATTTTGCAGCGTTCATTGCAATTAGTGTTTGAATTGAGGATATATTTGGTGTTTTGAAAGATTGTTGTTGTGACTTCCGATATTCTGTGGTCACTACCCGAAAATTTCTCTCACACTTGTTTTCATACATTTTAAAAAAAATTTTTTATAAGGCACCACATAACTCAAACTTCACTTTGAATCTTTTTTGGTTCATTATTTAAATTTATGTACAGGTATCCCAAATTTCTTGATTTTCACTGTTTTAGGTACTTCTGGACCAGATAGGTAAAAACTTCGAAAGGTGTCCTGGGCTCGATTTTAGTGAAAACACCGTTAGTGAAAACCGTTTCACGATATCTTATTTTTTTTTCATTTTGCAAAAATTTGTAGATTTCGAAAATGTGCCATAACTTTTCTATTTACGAAAATATCTGAAACCGATTTGAAATTTCTAGAAGCGCTTTTCCACCGAAAAAAAGAAACTATATTCAATTTTTTTCTTCTCGTGGAAAAAACCATTTTTTTATTTCAAATACGAACGCATTTTTTTCATCTTTTATCAAAAAAAAATTCAAAGATAAAGAAAATTTGAAATAATGTCTTATTGCGGATGAAAAAGTTCTTGTTGAAAGTTTGTATCTTTTTCAGATATTTTCGAAAATGAGGAAGTTATGGCACATCTTCTAAATAGAAAAAATTTCAAAATTTTGTTATATCTTTGATACTAATGAAGATATCGTAAAACGGTTTTCACTACTAGTATTTTCACGGAAATCGAGCCCAGGCCTCCTTTCAACGTTTTTACCTATCTAGTCTAGATGTACTTGAGCCAGCCAAAATCAAGCAATTTGGGATACCCTGTACACATATTGTTTATTCGCACAACAATAACACAATGTACGAAGAGAGAACCTAATGATGATTCTGCTTATCTGAAAGTAACAGCTTAAATTTATGATACCAGATGGTTTTTTTATGACATAGTTCATGCGACGTAACTGAAAAATTTACAACTGGGTACCTACTTCTTGAGGCCGCATTTCTTCCAACACTTGATGGTAAAAACATTGGGTTGAATATCATTCATTGCCGGCTATACATATATTCTCAAGTACTGATTGCAAACTTGTTTTTTCTAATTCAGATTCCTCTTGGAATTATGTATTTCAACTGCTTTGAAATTTTACCAACTGCTTTGGACTTTTTCCAACTGTTTTGAAATTTTTTCCCAATGCTTTGAAATTTTTCCAACTACTTTGGAATTTTTCCAACCCTTTTGAATTTTTTTCCAACTGCTTTGAAATTTTTCCAACTCCCTTGAAAATTTTCCAACTCCCTTGAAAATTTTCCAACTACCTTGAAAATCTTCCAACTGGTTTGAAAATTTGCCAACTTCCTTCAACATTGGGGGGGGATCATCCCTCCCCATCCCCCCCTTGGGCCCGTCCCTGTAATAATTCAATCACTTCCAAATTTTGTGTGAAGAAGTATTAATGAATTGGTTGAGGCTTTCATGGCCGTTTTTCAATGTCATTTCGGTCGTCATCGTGGATGAATTCTCGACAGACACTTGAACTGGCGAAACGTCGAGAATTCCACGATGACGGCCGAAATGCTAGAAAAAACAATAGAGCTGCCAATAGCTAATTTAATTTAATTTTAATTTTTTTAAATTTAATTTAATTTATTTACGCCAATCGGCTCCGTACAAATCAGGTATAAACAGTAATAATTATTATTTAGGACACATATGCCAGAGAATCAATACAAAGAATGTAATATTCTATTAACTGAAGCAACACAAATAAAATGATATCAAACAATACCCAGCAATAATTTACCCAATAAACCACCCCTCATGTACAACATACAGTTTCATTGATTTAATACAGAACCCTTTATCCTCGACATGAAAGCTGACAGAGTACCCCCAAAAAAATTAATTTCAGTGAAATGTTCGTTGACTAAGGTTATTAATTCTATTCCTCGGCCCATGGCACACATAATTTTTGTAGGACTTCATTGGGGCTAATAGCCTGCGCGATCTCAATCCAGGTTTGGTGCAAATGAATGCGAATTCTTGTAGTATTTCTAGAGAATCAATTTGTCCGTTGATGGATTTATAAAAGAAACCCAGATCCGCAACTTGTCTTCGATTTGAGAGGCTGTCGATCTTGAGTAGATGGTAAACATCATCAGTGTTCACGCTGATTCCTCGAATACCCATATAGTGTTTCATGTACTTGCAGAACTTCCTCTGTATCCTCTCTAATCTGTCAGTAAGAAGGTTGGTATGGGGCGACCAAACAATAGAGCAGTATTCAAGAATGGGCCGGACAAAGGCAAAATAGAGTCGAACAAGTGTCTGTGCGTCATTGAATTCCCTTCCTGACCTGAGAATGAACCCCAATGTCTTGTATGCTTTTGCTGTTATTCCGTCTACATGGCTGGAAAAGTCTAGTTTATTGTCCACAGTTACACCCAAATCCCTCACAGACGTTACCTCAGCGAGCTGATGTTGGCCGAGCCAGTTCACTACAGGCCTTCGAGTGACCGATCGAGAGATAGACATCACAACACACTTACTGTTGTTGAGTTTAAGCCTATTTTCAACGCACCATCTATTTAGTTCATCAAGGTCCCGTTGGAGAATGTTGACATCTTCATCATCATTTATCTTCTTGAAAATTTTCAAATCGTCTGCATACAACAAGTATTCCGACTTTAATCTATCGCCAATGTCGTTGATGAAAATGTTAAAATTTCTTGATCAGTATGTTGTGGTCAACCATGTCGAAGGCTTTACTGAAATCCGTGTAGACTGTGTGTACATCTGTGCCTTGATTTAATGAATTGAGTACATAGTTGACATACAGATAGAGGTTCGTGGTTGCGGATCGTCCACCGAAGAAACCATGCTGTTTTGTCGATATGATATTTTTAAAGGGAAATGTTATTTGTGGCAAAATGAGCTTCTCAAACAGTTTAGATATAGACGATTGAATGCACACTGGTCTGTAGTTTGCCACGTTCGATCTGGGACCAGATTTGTGAATTGGACATATATATGAAGTCTTCCATGCCGATGGAAAGGTGCCACACTTCAAGGATTGATCAAATATATGAGTTATTGGCTCAGATAGTTCAGCAGCGCAATTCCTGAGGTATGCCATCTGGTCCAGCACCCTTCTTCACATTCAACCTACACAACTGCTCAAAAACATCATTAAATCAGACACTAAACTTGAGCAAATTTACATCCTGGCTGGTTCGTGGCTCCTCAGTCCTAATAACGGACGGGTTAAGATTTACGCTAACGTTGCTATCGGAAGGGGTTCGATGTTTTTCCGCCTCTATTCTATGTATCTTAGATCTTAGATTATTATATGAATTTCTCAAAAGTATCTATTTTGTTTTTCTAGGTAAATAAAATGAATTTAGAAGAGAGAGAGGATTGCTTCATTCTGGAATCAACAGATCCTAATAAATCGAATGTAGGATTTGTGTGTCAGGTACCAATGGATATGCTAGATCAGTGGGTAACTACCGTAAAAAACATACTTCAAACACAAAAAGATTTCTTAAAAGCAATTCAGAGTCCCATAGCTTACCAAAAGGAATTAACAAAAGAGTTGTGAGTATTCAACAGTCTTACCTACCTGGATCTGGGAATGCTTTGAAATTAACCAAGAACCTGGATAGTCCAGTTTATTGTTTCTGCAGTTCTGCTAACCTCTGTCATTCAAACAAGCTTTGCAAAAATAGCAAGAGGAATGATATTTCTTGAATATATAACCTGCAAATAATGTTGTAAAAATGAATATTCTCTTCATTTTGTTAATTTTCCATTCTCTCTGTTGTCTTTTAAATGACATTTTTTTATAGTAGAAGATCGGAACCTACATCGACCTTCACCGAGCTGATAATAGAATAGAACCTATTTCATGACGAACTTCAGATGTTAGATGATATATAAAAAATAGGTTGCCTAAAAAAATCCTGGACAGAGTATTTTTAATTATTTTTTCAAAAATGATTTTTCATGACATTTTCTAACATCATGATAATAAGAAAATTTTATACTGGACTTGTAGTATGAAACATGTAGAATCTGCAGACATGGGGTTGCCTGCTATTAACCTGGACGAACTACTGGTTAAAAGGTTTGACTCCAACTCTATAGCTGTTTTACATTCAGATACGACTGCGATTTTCGGTCCTTTATTATTACCTGGCGCGTCAACAATGCAAACTTCAAACCTTGGCAACCCTTATTAGGTCCAATTTTTTTGCAGGCAACCCTATATCAACGTGTTCACAATAAAACAGCGCTTATGCTGAGATATAATTTTTTTTTATAACACATCGGTGAAATTATCTCATTTCGACGTACCTGTTTAAAACAGGCAACCAGTAGTTCGTCCAGGTAAATAGCAGGCAACCCTATGTCTGCAGATTCTACATGTTTCATACTACAAGTCCAGTATGAAATTTTCTTATTAACATGATGTTCTAAATGTTATGAAAAATCATTTTTGAAAAAATAATTAAAAATACTCTGTCTAGGATTTTTTTAGGCAACCTATTTTTTATATATTATCTAACATCTGAAGTTTATTATGAAATAGGTTCTATTCTATTATCAGCTAGGTGAAGGTCGATGTAGGTTCGGATCTTAGACTATTAGTTGTTGGGAAATCCATGTGATGAAATGTAAAGCGATAAGATTTTGTTCAGCAGTTAAATGAAAAAGAATTAAGGGCATCTGAAAGAATACTATATTCCCACACTACAAATTTTTTGTTTTTGATTGATGAGCTTTATTTAAAGAGTAATATCTAAAGATTATTCATACTGAAAAAATATATTTGAAAACAGTTGTGCAGATTATTAGAAAACTTTAAGAGAGTTTTCAGAGATATTCTTGGAACAAGATTTCATGAATTATTCATTTATATTCAGTCCTTCCGATTCAGTTGCATTGACAACTTTCAAATACTCCCTAGATTAGCTCAGTATTTAGTTTTTCTAATGCAACACCAAAAAATCCATGGAAATGTATATTCAAGATATATCCACAACTCTTGAGAATAACTAACTCATTATTATTATTGTAAATCCTAAATCATGAACATATTGTGATAGTAATAACTAATGAGGTGTAAGGTCTAGTCAAGGAGTTATTTATGTTTATTCTCCTGTCAATAATCTAATTCTATGTAACTGAAAATTTGCCAGTATTCGAATACTGTCTACTACTTATCTATTTTTCATGCTTTTATATCATCAAATATTTGAGTAAATATTGGCAAATTTTCTTGGGTTTCCAATAGAAAACACAACATTCTGCTTTACCCAAATCTGCTCTCATTGTCGTTTAGAATTTGTAAGTGTATGACTAAAGACATTTTTTAGTTGAAAATAAAAATAATATTCCTAAATTTTTCCAAGAACTTTTGCAAAATATAATAAGTCCCTTTGTGGAAATCTTGATAATTCAGACAACATTAGTTTTCTATATTTATTCTGTTGAAAATGATTCGAACCAAATAAATGAAAATAGATATTGCAAGGATATTAAAACCTTTTTTTCAATTATGCTCAACTTCTCTTTCAAATGCTCGTTCAAGCAGAAAAATACATTCTCATAAAAACCAGAAAATTAAGTTTGAAATGGTTAGAAATATCAAATTTCATCCTGAAATGAAGCAAAATAATCTTTCAAGACTCGAGTCCTAGTAGGTACCTCGATTTTTTTCCAATGAAATTATAATGACCATCTGTACATAGAATGTGTATGTTTGTATATAAATATGACTTACTTATTGGTGAACCATGAAATACAAATTTTCAATAGAATAAAAACATGAAAGAATTATAAGAGCTTTTTTACTAACATATCCTTCATTTTTCGACAACTTGGTTTTTATTTGTTCAAAGTTTAATTTCCTCATTTTGATTTATATAATTCTTATAAAATTCCTCAATTTTTCAAATCAAATAGGAGAATTTTTCCTAATTTTTTCTTTCTTTTTGATTTATTAGTAAAGTTTTTCCTTATTTTGTTTTTTCCTGAAGCAGTTCAAGCTCAGATTTAGCCACCATGTGGGATCCGACACATAGAAAGACTGTCCCAGTGAGCAGTAATACCTCTTCTGTTCCATCTGTTTCATCGAATAAGATAACAAGAAAAACAATTCACAAGGCAAATAGTGTTGGAATTCCAGATCATAGTGATTTAAATGAAAGTTGTGAAAAATCTTCAACTCCTACTAAAACAAGAAGTGGGAGAATATTTGAAGGGTTCGGATTCAAGCATTCACTGAAGTCTAAGCATAAGAGTGAACCTTTACCTCTAGAATCACCAGAAGACAGTAAGAGTGAGGTGCAGCGAAGGTGGTCAGAAAGTAACCAGCCATCGGTGAGTAATTTTCCAAGAATTAAAAATGGATATAAATATTTATGAAAATGAAATGATAATAGAAACTGCGGTGAGTGCTTTTAGTGAAAACCACGTAACTCATATATATATATATATATATATATATATATATATATATATATATATATATATATATATAATGGAAAACCACTTCTTAACTCACGAAATAAAAACGTCACAAGAAGAGCAAAAAATTTACCGTCTTTTCAAAAGGAATGTTACTCACTCAGAATTTAGTACATTAATTAATGTATTACATTTTATACCAAGTATGTAGAATCCGAGTTTATCCATCTAATGGTGTTTAAGCATTATTTCAGCAATTTCTTTGAGATACGTGGTTTTCATTCTAGGCCATCGATATATCTACAGGCATACAGTAGCTGTAAGGTCTCACTTAAATTTTAGGAAGAATTTTGTGTGTGACTGGCAGTTTTCAGTAACATAGCAATGATGGGGCTTTTTGGCATAAGTATTGAAAACATATTAATGGGCTATGGAAAGTTCAGCATGGGGTCAAAAATTTGCTTTTCATTATTTTGAGAAATAACATTGGCTTCCTGTGACTCTATGTCGATGATCTGCTGTTTAAATATTACCCATATTATTGATTATGAACAATAATTTTTCCCATTTCGTACTGATTAAATACCTTTCAAAACGTTAGGTTTGTTCCAACTCAGGTTGAATTATCAGATTATCGTACAATGCATACAATGCATTGTCAGAATTTGACGCAATGAATGAAAATCATGTCTGGGTGATGCAACTGTTTGTAGAAAAAATCTAAAAGTTTTTTTTTAATGGAGTAAACATAACTTCTATAAGAATAAGTAAATCTAAGTTAGCCAAAGAATGTTTGAAGCAATTATATGTATGTGCATGACAATTGGTTTTCAAAATATTTTCGTTTGAATTCAGAAGGTTTGTAAATAAGGAATGTTTTTGGCCGAAGTTTACGTTGGTATTATCGGCGTTCAAAGAAGAAACTTTTGAAAACGATAAACCTAATTGCTCCAGCAAAGTTTTAACTGCTTCGAACATCCCATTTGCCGACTGATTCGAATTACAAGATTCACCGACAATCTTTAGATGTTGCAAACTTTACATTTTATATTACATTATAATATTCAGCCTGGAAATAGTGTATGTATTTAATGTTCTGGATGGCGTATGGGACTTGGAAATTTTATTTGTAGTTACTTAAATGTTTTTATTTAGAATTTCGGATTTCAAAGGACATTTGCCGTCCTTTGACGACTTCCAAAAGGTCAAAGGACATGATATTAAAATAAAGGACTGTCCTTTGAAATAAAGGACGGTTGGAAACCCTAGTTCCCTAGTTGTTAGTGTCACCAGCTCTCCCACTATAACTGCAAAGCTGCTAAGTAGATCCAGATCGGATCAAAGACTACATTTTTTCATTTAGCAGAGAATTTGGTATTTTTTGTGCAATGAAATTTCTGGAACTCTTAATACAATTTTCTGTGGATGTTCAAGGACTTTTAGTCATTACTAAATAGTCGTTGACTTTTAGTCATGACTAAATAATCGATGACTTTTAGTCATGATAGCTTACGACTAGCGCGTTTGAAAGAAGCTGCCACATGAGAAACAGCACAAAATAGTTTTTTCCTATCAAGTGCAGAAAGTTTTACTTTCCCGTACGAGATTGCTATAGAGTACGGGAAAGATACTTTCTGCACAAGATAGAAACACTTTTTTTCTGCGACCCCACATTGAAAATATATATTTTATTTCAACATACAAAACATTCCATGAAAATCCATAACACGCATGAATTCTACATGTCGTTACCATGGTACTCTCATCGTTGATTCTTTAATAAAAGTGTGCGGGAAAAACCCCTGCTAATCCTTTCCCGCACTAGTGCGAGAAAGTGACACTTTCTGAACTAAAATGAGTACGGGAAGGTGGTAAAAACGCACGGTCGTAGAAAAAATGATTTTCTAGTATTGGGGATATTTCATTTGACATATCTTGTATTACCCAAATTATGTTTCTTTTGGTGGAAAAACTTTGATAAACTTTATCATGACGTAAAAAATAAAATATTATTCATACAACACATTATTTGTCATGGCAAAATGAAATTCATCTGGCTATCTCTATAAATGTAGTTACAGTTCCACATTTTGAGATTATTGATTTGCTATACTTTTCTCTCAATAACTTCATATTACTATCATCGAATTGAAATGTTCTAAAATTTTGAAAAAAATCACGAAAATCCATTGTTTTATACATTGCAAACCGCAAGATGTATACACTAATTCTTCTTTTTCAAGTGCCATTTTAAATGCTGAAGGTCGGCAACGCCTCTGACAAATTGCAGTATTTCCTGGGCTGCCTCCAACAAGGTCTGAGTATTCAAGCCTGTCCACTGCCTAATGTTCTTCAGCCAGGAACATGTTCTTCTCCCCGGCTTTCTTCCTCGATTTTTCCCCTATTATATGTTTTAGAAATTCATATAGTTTTTTCCTCCATGTGTAGGGTGATTCTCGAAGACAGTTTGTTAGGATATTCTAAAGAAAGATTCGGGACAAACATTTGAATTTCTATAGTTGAGCTTTGTTAGAAGAGATGAATTCTTGGAAAAAATTTCGAATTCGTTTGACTTCCAGTTTCACTGGAAATGATACCAACTTTCGTTTTTTAAAGGTAATACAAAATTTTTTCATTGATCAGATTACTTATTGAATTCTACATAATTTGAATGTATCACTCTCATAGTATTCTCAGAAAATACGGCTTCATTTCAATCTGAATAACTTGTAGATTTTTGCATAAAAATTCCTTATATTCTAGCTTCTATCAGAAAACATATCAATGCTTTCCCTTCGTTAATTAAAAATTCCATTGAGCATACAGGGTGTTTCTATTTCAATGTCAAAGTCAGTCATGACAAAAACCTCAAATCTATTTTTTTTCAAATGGGAACCCATTTTTTATTGCTCAGCTGGAATCTACGTTGAAAAATTGTGTAAAAGTGTAATACATTCTTCTGCACTAAATAATACTTTCCCGAGATATTCGGTAACGTCCTACATATTTTCTTTTCAGTAATTATCTCAGTTTTCTTTCTCAAAGAGTAAGGGAGAATTGTATAATAACAAATCTACGATATGTTCACCGTTTTCATCGAGGCAATTAAAAAAAGTTCTCTAATGGATTGTGTTGCACTAAGAATTTCGCTAGGATCCAAACCATCGAAAACCGCAACCATTTTAATAATAAAAATAATAATAATCTTTATTGGACTTGCCAAAAGGCTAACGACCGAGGTCTTTCTGCCCATTATGAATCATTTTTACATTTTGTGAATTTTTATGTAAGATTAATTGAAAGCGTCTATATATAAAAAATATTATATATATATATATATATATATATATATATATATATATATATATATATATATATATCTGTTTACATATAATTATGTTTTTACACTCTAAGAACCTTTTTTTTAAAAACAACTTTATTTCTAGAAGCAAGTTTATGTGATGAAGGTCTGAATAATAATGAATAATATCTAACTAACTTATTCCGTTGTTCTGAAATCTGAAATCGGAATGTGCCGACTCCATACATCCTGTTGATGCCTCGGACATCGTCTGAGGTTACTCACATTACTTTATAGAATTCCTAGGGCTAGCTTATATAACATGTCTCCTCTTTTTAAGAAATGACTTCAGCGTTAATGGCTAAGTTGTTTTTATGTGATTTCACAATATTGGTAAATTTTGCTATAAAGATCTTGTACAAAAAATATGCTGTTACTAAGATAATAATCAGATTGAAAGTGAAATACATTGAAGATACATGATTGGGATGGATTTTCCAATTAAAAACAGTTTCTTGAATAGTTGAATTGTCAATTGATAAACCAGTAATAGTTAGATTTTCAATTGTTTCAGTTTTCATACTTGGAAGGGGTACATTATGGAAAATAGTTGAGACTTCTTCATTATAGAAAAACTTAAAATTATTTGTTATGTTACATGTTTTCTATCAGATAAATTCCATTCAATTTGTAATATTCCGTATGTTGGTTACAAACTTCACTGATTTGCACATCACCATCCGAAAGGAATTTTCCCGATGATAACTTCAATAAATCGCCATCGCACTGTGTACGTTGTCTTTTGCAATTTTCTGTTTTGCGGTAAATTAAGTCTTTCATGCAGCTGGGAACTGGTTGCAACATATTCTGTGGGCAGATCCACCAATCTTCTACCTTGGGGCATTCTTATTTGATGGACCATAAGAGTTGTTCTTCCTTGGCTAATAAGTATTTAGGCTGTTCGGTAAGAGTAACATTTTGGTATGGGACATATTGAAGGTAATATGTATCCAAGGGATTTGGGGAGGTCAATGGTACTTCAATTATAAAGATCACATCTTTATTTCTTATTTTAACTGAAGTGTAACGAACAGAATAGAAATCTTTAAAATAGTAGATATGTTTCATGAAATCGGTTGAATTGACAAAATCGAAAAATAGATCTGAGGGTAGAATACTTTCATGTAGGAGATGGAGTCTCGCAAAGCTGATGGCTGTGTTGATTTCTGTCAGAATCCTATTTATAGTCAACTCTTCAAACTGTGTAAGAATGAGTCGATTTATGTCATTTTGAAGTAGTTGATAATGATTACAATTTTGTATTATTTGATTCGTTGCATTGGAATATTTAGTTGTCATAGATCTCACAACACTTATGACTTGATTTTGTTCCGTTTTCAATGACTGAATTTTGTCTTCAAAAGAGTGAAAATAATTCAAATACAAGGATTCATCATCAGTGTCAAGTGTACCAAATAGAACTTTGGCTATATGTCCTCCAACATTTACTAAACGTCGTTTTTGCCGGGAGTATATAGGTTATTAAGTAGGATCTTATTTTGTTTTATTTGGATCTTAATCGATTCTACATAGATCGAGACCATCATACTGGAACTGATTGAATTTAGCTGGTCAACTAAAACGTAATGATCATTTAATATTTTACTTATATTATTCAAGTTGTAGTGGTACATCAGTGTGTGTTTCGATTCACTGATATGAGTTTTGTCAACAAAGAAAGGAATGACGTTATGTTTGATCTCTTCAAATTTCAATGATTGAGGAGTAGAGCAAAAGAATAGAATAAGGAAAAGTGAGAAGGTTCTCATTTTATTTCAGCTCTGAAAGAGAGAAAAAAGGAATTATTACTTTCTCTGCTTTATTTTGTTCTTGTGGTATATTTTCTGAGAATCAGGATTCTTGATACGAATATCGTCTAAGATTTTAATCTTGGTGTTCTTAAATTTTGGATCTAGCTTTGCCTTTCTTGGTATAGCTAAATATGCTGGCTTTGACTCATCTAGGTCTGTATTCTGTTGTCTGTTCTGATTGATTTGATCTAATTTGGATTTTTGTTTTTCTTTACGTCAGTTCAAATGATCTGAAATTTCTCTCATGTTCTCACGATATTGCTGAATGTATTCGGAAATCTTTTCATGTGTTGATTTCTCAACGGGTGTGCTATAATTAAGATCTGATTTGATAATTTGTAGGGGTGTGTAATAGTCGAGGAGTGTATTGAATTGTTATAACATAACAGTGCTCGATTCATTTTTTCTGTCAAAGGCATATTCTTTTCATCTAATACTCTAATTTGTTCAATTAGCGTAAAGTGAAACTGCTCAACTATAGCGTTAGATGTGGGATTGTAATTCGTTATATAGTGGAGAGATATTTTATGTGTCTCGGCTAGATCTTGAATGATTTGGTTTTTGAACTCTGTTCCGTTATCGAACGTTATTTTTTCTGGGACACCGTGATTGGAAAAGTAACTGATAAGTTGATTGGCAATTTCAGTTGCAGTCTTGCAATTAAGAATATAGCATTGACCATGTCGCGAAAATGAATCAATTATCGTCAAGCAGGGTGTTCTATTCATAACAATAGTATCAATGTATAGATGAGAAAATGGCAAATTTCGCAAGAATTGATATAAGCTCTGATATCTTTGTCCATTTTGGGCCAATAGAAACGTCTCTTTATACTCTCTATACCCTGTATATATATATATATATATATATATATATATATAAATATCCTTTCTTATTTGCTGAATTGTTAGAAAAAAGAGTATAATTTAAACTCTGCTGCTATTCCCATTATTTATATTTAGTATATATATATATATATATATATATATATATATATATATATATTTACCACCATTACTGGGTATGTATCATCTGCCGGGCATGATATGACCATGCTAGAGTCCCTGCAATACCTTCCTTACAATCCGTATTGTCCCCAATATAACCTGCTTCTGTGCGCTCGATATCACAGATCTGTAAAAACACAACTTCTCGGTATTTTCCACCAGATGAGCCTCTACCAATCCATTCACCGATATTATGAGCGGAAGAACACATACATTTCCCAATTTGTACTCTCCTTCATCTGCAACGCCAGACTTCCATACTTCGTTATCTTCTCCGTGTATGCTCTCGAGAGGTTGTCATCAGTCGGCACTGTAAAATCCATCAAATGCATGTTTTCTTCACATTGTCAAATAGTGCAATGTCCGGTCTGTTGTTTGCGACTCCGCGGTCCGTGATAAGAGTCGCATCCCAGTATAATTTATATCTTTCGTTGTTCAAAAATATCTTCGGTTTATACAAGTGCTGCTGAACCTCATAGTCGAGCAGACCCAATCTGAGCGCCATTTGCTGATGATATACCCCTCCCATTGCGTTATGCCTCTCCAAGTAGTCTGTCGGGGCCAGAATAGAACAGGACGACGTTAGGTGTTGGTTGGATTCAGGCGCCTGAGAGCACCTTCTGCACCGGTTGGGATGTCCATCCCAGCAATGTGCTTCAGGTATGCTCTGGTTGGCATAACCTGGTCCTGGATATTTTTTTTTTCACACTGATGTGGGCGATGGTATCGAATGAACCGGGCGCGGAAGCGCCAAGGTTAACCTGATATAAACGTTAATGCGGGAAGACAACATGTCGCACAATATACAGGGTGTAGAAAAAACATGCGGCACAAATTTAGGGGGTTATTCCTTGGCCTATTTTAAGAATATTTGTACCTTAGACGATTTTTCGAAAATTGTTTCATTTCGAAGATACAGGGCTAGATTTGCAAAGAAAAATCTATTTTTTTTTCGAAAAGATACAGCAGATTTCATACGTAGTTGGTTACATTTCCATTATGACATAAATCATTTACTGTTTTTGATAGTTGTCAAAGGTCATTTTCAATTTTCTCTAGTATTTTTATCTGATAATTTTACCTTTGTTAGTAACGTTCTCTAATATGAATCGCTATACGAACGCCGAGATGACTGATATGCATTTTATGTATGGACTTGCTAATGGAAATTCGGTGGAGGCTAAGCGGTTGTACGGTGAACATTTTCCCAATCGTTATGTCCCAGATAGAAAAACCTTCCAAACTATCCATCAACGTCTTAATGAAACAGGCTCATTTAAACGAAGTGGAGGACCAGGTAGGCCAAACACAGTAACAACAGTACAATTAGAAGAAAATGTATTGAACATGGTAGATGAAGATCCAGGTACTTCTACCAGAAAGTTGGCAGATACGTTCAATATTGATAACAAAACAATTTGGAGCATTTTAAAGCGGCAGGGCTTGTATCCATACCACATTCAGCGCGTTCAGGAACTTATTCCTGCTGATTTTCCTCCACGTATTGCATTTTGTCAATGGCTTCTGCAAACTTTGATTCAAATCCCTCAACTACTGATGCTGATTCTGTTTACTGATGAAGCAAATTTCTCAAGAAATTCAATTAGGAGCTTTCACAATAACCATGTATGGGCTGATGAAAATCCGCATGCGACACTTGAAGACCGTTTCCAACATCAATTTTCATTAAACGTTTGGGTTGGAATTGTGGGTAACTATCTTATTGGACCGGTATTTCTACCGGGAAGACTTACCGGCGAAATATATCGACACTTTTTGGAAGAATTACTACCTGGGTTTTTAGAGGATGTACCAATGGTAACAAGGATTGTGATGTGGTTTATGCACGATGGTGCACCAGCACATTTTAGTTTGGTTGCTCGTGATTTTTTGAACGCAACATATGAAGATCGCTGGATTGGCCAAGGTGGGCCTCACTTATGGCCTGCTCGATCGCCAGACTTAAATCCTTTGGATTTTTTTCTATAGGGCCATTTGAAGTCATTAGTGTACACAACTGCTGTAGAAAATGTAGAAGATTTGAGAAATCGGATAATAGAAGGGTGCAACTCAATAAGAAACACCCCTCGTATTTTTGAAAGAGTTCGGCAGTCAATGAGGAGAAGATTGGATGCATGTATCATAGCTGGGGGTAGTCATTTTCAGCAGTATTTGTAATTAAAAATCTTGCAAGTAATAAATATTGTTTTTTTTTAATCCACCCCTGTATCTTCGAAATGAAACGATTTTCGAAAAATCGTCTAAGGTACAAATATTCTTAAAATAGTCCAAGGAATAACCCCCTAAATTTGTGCCGCATGTTTTTTCTACACCCTGTATAATACGTCGCACAATATATATATATATATATATATATATATATATATATATATATATATATATATATATACAGGGTGTACCAAGTTCGACGGCCTATTAGGCGTTTCTGGAGAACTAGACTTATTTGAAATCTGAAAATTGGGATTATGATATTGTTTGACATTATCTACCGAGCTAAAATATTCTTAGAGCCTGACCACTTTCAGTTATACAGGGAGCGAAAAAAAAATTTTCAAAATTTTATATTTCTGTTTTCTTCTTTTTGAATTTGATAGAATATGCAATTCTGAATACATTCGTACTCGAATCGTTGCATTCGTCGAAATACTTTAAAAAATATCGAGAAAAATCTGGAGAAAAAGAGAGAAGAGGGTATTCGGTATTATGTTTGTTATTCCTTATCTACATATCTTAAGCACAAACCGTTTTCACATTTTTGAAGTCAAAGACTGTGGAAATATTGTACATTTTTAAAATTTTGAAAAACTCATCACAGGGTGTTCCAAATGTTGGGTCAAAAATTGGGATCAAGATTGGCCCATAACTTTCGTTTTTCAAATTAGAACCCTATTTTTTTATGATTGCGTTTGATTGTATGATGAAAAAATTCATTTAATCTGTTTCATTTCAACTATGACCTGGGTCATAGAAGATGAATTATTCCACTAATGATATACACTTGAATACATCCGTACTGAAATCGTTGCATTCGTCAAAATACTTTCCGAAATATAAAAAAAAAACTGAACAAAAAAGTTAGATAAGAGTAATCGGTATAACGTTTGCTATTTCTAATCTAGATATCTTGACCACAAACCGTTTTCACGTTTTTGTAGTCGAAGACAATGGAAATATTTTACATATTTAGAATTCTGAAAAACTCGTCACAGGGTGTTCTAAATGTTCGGTCAAAAATTGGGATCAAGATTGGCCCATAACTTTCGTTTTACAAATTAGAACCCTATTTTTTTATGATTGCGTTGGATTCTGCGAAGAAAGATGATGATAATGTTCTATCATGTTGATACTTCTAAAATTAATATTTCTTGAGTTATTTAGTATTTTCTGACTCCATGTCGTACATTGCGTCAAATTCATCAAATCTGTTCCATAACAACAATGATGAATGAATTGAACAAAAAGGTGTGTCACTAGTGAGTTATTGATAGTTGATATGAAACAGATTCAATGAATTTGACGCTACATACGACATAAAATCAGAAAATCCTAAATAACTTAAGAATTATCAATTTTAGGAGCATGAACATAATAAATCATTATCATCATTTTTCTTTGTACAATCGAACGCAATCATAAAAAAATAGGGTTCTAATTTGAAAAACGAAAGTTATGGGCCAATCTTGATCCCAATTTTTGACCCAATATTTGGAGCACCCTGTGAAGAGTTTTTCAGAATTCTAGAAATGTACAATATTTCCACATTCTTCGACTTCAAAAATGTGAAAACGGTTTATGCTTAAGATATCTAGATTAGGAATAACAAAAATAATACCGAATACTCTTTTCTCTCTTTTTCTTCAGGTTTTTCTCGATATTTTTGAAAGTATTTCGACGAATGCAACGATTTGAGTACGAATGTATTCAGAATTGCATACTCTATCAAATTCAAAAAGAAAATAACAGAAAAATAAAATTTTGAAAATTTTTTTTTCTCTCCCTGTATAACTAAAAGAGGTCAGGCTCCAAGAATATTTCAGCTCGGTAGATAATGTCAAACAATATCATAATCCCAATTTTCAGATTTCAAATAAGTCTAGTTCTCCAGAAACGCCTAATAGGCCGTCGAACTTGGTACACCCTGTATATATATATATATATATATATGTGATGTTACGAAGGAATATTAAAAATAGGTTAACTCGGTGGGCAAAACGCATTTTATTTTGATACAACACGTGGTCTCGGTACACAGAGCGAGCTGACTGAAATAACCTTATGTTCGAAAAGAGTCACGCTAAGAGAGGGAGCGAGACAGAGATCAATCCCTCGGCGCAGCCTCGGGAACACAGAAGTGTGGCAGACATTTAAATCATAGAGTTGTTCTTCTTACATTTACATTCGCACATTAGCATCAAATTAACAAGGGGGTCAAATTTAACAATTGCTAACATGGCCATACTGACCATTGAAACGACCTCGTTTCACATTAACATCAATTACTATTACAGTCAAAACCACATTTTTTGGATTAACACTTTACATAAAAGAATTTGATCATTTAATAAGCATGGCTCTGTTTTATGCGCTGGCTCGCGCTGCGGCATATGAATGTGTGGGAAAAAAAAGAGCCAGGCGAGAAAAAAAAAACACAACCGCTTTGTGCTCAAATTAGAACTTTATAGCCAAGATTTATCTCATGTCACTTATCGACAGCAAACACAAATATTATTGGTCTAAACGGTCTATCGTTCCACACAGTAAAATCACCACACAGTATCACGAATTTTACTTGTGAACGAAACAGCTCTGACTTCAAATGTTCGACAAAAACAAATTCTATTCAATTAATATCAAACAAATTCTATTCAACTATTATCGAACAAATTCTAATCAACTATTATCGAACAAATTCTAATCAACTATTATCGGACAAATTCTAATCAACTACTATCAAACAAATTCTAATCAACTACTACCAAACAAATTTTAATTAACTAATTCTTGTCAACTGTAACGTCATCTAACCCAACAGGACTCTCTGTAGTCACAGGCTATCACAACGACGTTCGAGTTGTAACCAATTTCTAATCATCTTGACGTTACCCAACCTCACAAGACATATTTCAGTCACCGGTTATCACAGCAACGCTCAAGTTGAAACTAAATTCTAATCATCTTGACGTTACCCAACCACACAGTACCCCAATGGCACGGGTTATCACAGCAACGCTCAAGTTCAAACTAAATTCTAATCAACTGCAACGTTACCAAACCACACAAGACATATCTCAGTCACCGGCTTAAAACGTTGCCAGTTGAACACAAATTCATTACACTGACCTCTACAATTTTGAACAATTGAAATGATTTTGAATTAACGTTTCAAGGCTATAGAGTTCCAAGGATTTTTACAATTTCAGCTTTGATCATAACATATAGCAAGAATCTCATAGGGTACTATAAAGAACATAAAATCTGATAGACATGGGAAATATTCCACTTCATCGTGGCACCCGTTGGAACAAACACTCGCTCATCACTAGTCGATTCTTCGGGCCAAGGTCTCAGTTGTTCTTGGCCGGCTACAGTTGTTCTATTCTGGCCTCCTATTCTACTCAGGGCATATCGATAATTTGGAAGGACTGCTTGTATGGTGTGTTCCGTCGTTTTCTGTTTCAGCGGACATAGTTTAACGTATCTCGTAAAGCTGTCTACTATAACGAGTATTTGGGTGCAGCCGAAAGACTTCACTAACGGGCCTGCATGGTCAATATGCCATGTACCTAGCTTTTCAGTTGGAACATGATTGAGTTGACAGAAGACAGATCTTTTCCTGTATGTGATTTACCAATAGTGCAGGATCTACAATTATTCACATATTTGCGGACAGACTTATTCATCCCAGGCCAAATAACATCTTTTTTCATTTTGGTGATCATCTCGTCGAATCCAATATGAGAAGACTCGTCGTAGTATAGTCTCATGGTCTCTAATCTAGCCATCGAAGGAACATAACATCTGCTGGGATCGGTTCGCCTCGCTTGCCAGTAAACGATGCCATCTTGGATTGAAAATCCCTCTTCATGTACACGTTCCTCCAGGAGTTCTATGCAGAAGGGATCAGCTCTTTGCCATTCCTTGATCGACTGCGGGGTACCTGAAACATTACAGAGCGCCAGTACTTGGTTCTCACAGGGCAAATTCCTACTAAGATAATCAACATGTTTCATCTTTTCACCAGGTCGATATTCTATTTCGAAATCGAAGTCTTGTAATTGAATCCACTACCGAGCTACTCTCGGAAGCAATTCTTCTTTCAAAGCTGTAGTCCTAACAGAATTACAATCGGTGAATATTTCGAATTTAATTCCGTATAAATAGTTTCTGAAATATCTAGTGGCCTCTACGATTGCCAGCGTTTCAAGATCATACGAATGATATTTCAATTCAGCTTCAGTGGTTTTCCTACTGAAATATGCTACCGGATGTGTTACTTTATCTGAATCTTTTTGAATTAATATACCACCCTATAGAGCTTGCATCGGTGTGTAATTCGATTTCCCATTCAGGATTGAATATTCTAAGAGCTGGTTCCTTCATAAGTTGACCTATAATTTCTATACGAGCCTTTTCGAATTGTTCGGTCCATTCAAATTTGGTATCTTTCTTTAGCAATGAGGAAATTGGTGATGCTAGCGTGGCGAAGTTTTTGATAAATCGTCTGAAATAACTGGCAAAAATTGTCTAATCCCTTTCACATCTTTAGGTGGTGGGGTATTTTTAAGAGCTTCTACCTTTCTTGGGCTTGGTTTAATGGTTCCGTTTTCTATTATTACGCCTAAGAATTCTATGGAATTCTGAAAGAACTGACATTTTTCATAATTTAAGCTGAAACCGCATTCTGATAATCTTTGAATAATTTTCTTCAGGTTGACAAGGCCTTCATTGATGTTCTCGCAAGGACAAAGAATGTCATCTACGTAAACAAGCGCAATTTTTTCTTTATATCTCCCAGGGCTTCATCAATTGCTGCCTGATAACACGAAGGTGAATTTATAAAACCAAATGGCATCCGATTATATCCATAGAGGCCATCAGGGGTTATGAAGGCAGTTAAATGTTTTGAACTTTCTTCTATTTCTATCTGATGAAAGTCTGATTTCATATCAAGTTTTGTGTAATATTTCGCCTTAGACAAAAGGTCTATCTGATTCTGTATTCTAGGTAAGGGATAATTATTTCGAAGGACTCTCTTGTTCTATAATCTCTATAATCCACACACAATCTAATTTCTCCATTACGTTTCCTAACTAAAACAATGGGGCTTGCGTAATTTGATTCACTAAGTCGAATGATTCCTGATTCTAACTGGCTTTTAATGATATCTCTTACTTTCAATCTTTCTTGATAGGATAAATTTCTTGCCCTACATGCGACCGGGTTCTTATCTTTCAGTTGTATTTTCAATTTACCTGTAGTGACTGTTTCAGGCTTGGATTTGACCGCCTCGGTGATCATTTGCATAATATTTACTTTAAGTTGCTCGCCCAATCCTGACAAATCGATTTTTTTCTGAATTCTGATTGCTATAAATTTGGAAAATTTTACAAGTTGTGACTCTAGTCTCAAAATCGACATTGGTTTTATTCACTTTCAGTTGGATATCGTTTTCTCTGAGAATATCTAATCCTATTAGAGCGTCAATATTATTGTGAGGAATTATATGATCACTAACAACGTTGAATTCAATTTCTAAAACTAATTGGTCTTTATAATATAAAATGGTTGTTGTTTCATTGGTTTTGAATACTACAAAGTTTAATTATGTGTATTATTTTCCCTCTTTTTCGCATTACAATATTGCTCACTGTGTCCCTTCATTTAACAAAAGTTACAAATTTTAATAGAATTTTCAAACCGTCTTTTTGCTGACCTGCAGTCTACTGCTTTGTGCCCGAAAAAATCGCATTTTCTACACGTACCGTGAAATTTGTATTCCGCGTCTTTTTTTACCTGAACTGGCCTTTTTATAGAAGAATTCCTGGGTATAGTCTCAGGTACGAATGGAATGTCCGCATCGTATGACGAAAGAATCTTTAACAGCTCCGTTTCATTTTTGGGTTCTTTCAAAATTACTCTATTTTTCACTTCTATACTAACTATATCGTGAGATACTAAACTTAAAATTATTTCCCAAGGGAATTTATTATAGAATTTTTTTATAGAATTCAATTTTGCATGTCCTATCGCTTTTTATCGACATACAACTTTCAAGTCTAGTCGCGGGGGTCCTTTTTCAGGGAAAGCTATCTGTAAATCTCTAGAAAATATTGACCAGTTTCTAACAAGTGGTTTCCAGTTTTGATAAAATTTGGCGGCACGACCTTTCAATGCCTCCCCAGCTTTTAAAACAACTATAGTATCTAACATACCTATTTCGTCTTTAATTCGATTGATTTCCTCAACCCATTCAAGGACGGAATGGACTGCCGTATCGGGGTCGAACTTGGCGAAAGTTAGATGAGCTGCCTACATCTCGTCGTTTCTACTCCTAGAACTGGAAAAACTCGCTAGAATCTCCATCATCTTCATCTGGAACTGGATCTGGTTTTCCATGATTCCCGACATGGACATCGTGGATTGTGTTGGTTGAGCAGCATTGCCTTCACAGCTCTCCATTTCTTCAGAGACGTTGTTTCGCTTTTCGTGTTCCATTTTTGGAATATTCTCGAAGTTTCACACAATACTCACAATTAACACTTTAGGGTCCTCAATTTCTTCATCGAAAAAGAAATATTATTATTATTATTCATTTAGATCAAGAGCCAAGATCAAAATCTATAGGGCTCAAAAAAAAAAAAAATAAGGATACATACAGTGCGACATATCTCATAAAATACAAAGTGGCAATGACAATCGGTCTATATTGTTCTTAAAGGAGTTGACACTATCACTATTCACCACAACAGATGGAAGCCGATTCCAAGAGTGGAAAACATGATTTGGAAGGAAATTTTCTCTCGCCGCATGATGAAAATTTTCACGGTACAATTTGTACTCGTGACCACGAAGACGTTGGTTGGTGTTGAGATCATAGATATGAGAGAGATCCACTCCAAACATTCCTCTCAGCGCTCTGTACGTTATAATGAGATCCCCACGTAAGCGTCTATCTTCGAAGCGAGGTAGTTGCATCATGCGGAGCCGATCTTCATAACAAGGTCGCTGATAACCAAAGGCCATCCTGGTAGCTCGCCTTTGTATATTTTCCAAAGAAGTCCTGTCGCCAACCAATCCTGCATCCCAAACTGGACCGGCATACTCTATTATTGGCCGAATGTATGTTATATAGAGAGAGCGACAGGTACTGATGTTACACTTTCCAAATACTCTTTCTAGGAGATACAGCATTCTGGAAGCCTTAGTACAGGTTTTATGAATGTGGTCAGACCAACTCAGATTCTGATTCACGACGACCCCCAAATCCACATGACTTGAGCAGTCAGAAATAATTGTTCCGTTAATGACGTATTTCTCTCGACGATTCTTCAGTCCCATATGTATAACTACACATTTGTCTGGATTTATTGGTAGGAGCCATACTTCGCACCACTGCTGGATGATGGATAGGTCTTGTTGTAAGGTGCCTTTATCAGATCCATAAATCTTAGTATCATCAGCGTACATAGAAACTGAGGACGTGAGCATACCAGGTAGATCAGAAATGTAGAGGAGAAACAAAATTGGTCCTAACACTGACCCCTGGGGAACACCGCTTGTAACAGGCCTAGAGGTGGAAAAAGTACTACCGACCCGGGCGTAAAATTGACGTCCAGAGAGAAAGGCCTCAATCCATGAAAGGAGGCTTCCCCGAATTCCGAGATTTTCCAGTTTGGCTAGCAGACGTCTGTGTGGAACTTTATCGAAGGCTCGTGCAAAATCAAGGTAAATAACATCGATTGGTATGCCAGAATCGATTGCTCTCGTCCAATCGTCCAAACATTTGAGGAGATTCGTGATGACAGATCTCCCCGGTAAAAAACCATGTTGGTTTTCTGGGATTATATGATTTTCAATGGAGAACCTCAGAATCTCTGACACTATAATTCTTTCGCATACCTTGGCAATGACGGACTGCAGGCTTATCGGTCTATAATTAGATGCAGATGTTTTAGAACCCTTCTTGAAAATTGGAGTGACTGATGCGATGAGCCATTCTTCAGGTAAAGATGAAGTTTCAAAAGAACTGTTGAAAATAATTGAAAGTGGAAGAGTAACAGCAGAAGAACAATTTTTGAGGAGGTAAGGTGTTATCCCGTCAGGTCCAGGAGCCGATGACGCATCCAAATCCCTGAGGTATCTCTCAACATCATCAATAGAAAAATGTACCTCCTTGAGCTCTTCGTTAGATCTGGGTGTTAACACAGATGGAAGCAGACCAGATGGTTCCCTGGAGAAAGATGAAGTGAAAGCATCCGCTAGAATTTCGGCTGATTGTTTCTCGTTTGTACTCAAATTTCCCAAGGGATCGCAGACTATGGGGATAGAAACTTTGGTATTGAGAGTGCTGCGCACATACTTGAAAAATTTCTTTCTGCAATTTTGAGTATTCAGCAGTTTATACTCGTAATCCTGCTTAACCTGCTTGAGCTTCTCACTAAGATCATTGGAGAATCTTCTGTGTTTCATATAGTCTGTTTCTCGCCCACTACGTGTAAAACGTTGCCATAGTGTTTTCTTACAGCGAATCAATTTCTGTAGACCAGGTGTAATCCAGGGCTTTGATGGAAAAACAATGCTGTTGACAACACGAGTATGCTCGGCCACGAGTGAATCCAGAGTCGACGAGAAGAACATCCACATATCGTTTACTGACCTATCTCGAAATGCTGCTTTCCAATCAACCTCAAGGAGATCACGATTGAGTTCGGAAAAATTGATGATGTTTTTTGATTTTAATTGTTTGGAGGTAGGACTATACGGGGTAAACTGTATTGTGGAAATTAGAGTAACATGATCAGATAGACCGAAAGGAGGATTGTACAATAGCTCAGAAATTAGGTCTCCATCATCGACAAGAATTAGATCTAAGAGTGAAGGTCTCTGGCCACTACGATAACGAGTAGGACTATCCACCAGTTGCGTCAAATTTGAGCGCATGAGCATCGAGCAAAAGCTATGAGAAGGCGAAGAGGGGTATATAATCCCAATTCTGATGTGATGTTACGAAGGAATATTAAAAATAGGTTAACTCGGTGGGGTTGATACAACACGTGGTCTCGGTACACAGAGCGAGCTGACTGAAATAACCTTCTGTTCGAAGAGAGTCACGCTAAGAGAGGGAGCGAGACAGAGATCAAACCCTCGGCGGAGCCTCGGGAACACAGAAGTGTGGCAGACATTTAAATCATAGAGTTGTTCTTCTTACATTTACATTCGCACATTAGCATCAAATGAACAAGGGGGTCAAATTTAACAATTGCTAACATATATATATATATATATATATATATATATATATATATATATATATATATATATATATATATACGTATTACGCGACCTTACGGAGCCGAAAATGCTACACGCGACTACCCCTACTGAGCCAAAATCATTTTTACGAAGCCCGGATCGGGCTTCCTAAAAATTTGCGTGTATATCTTTCACAGAGGCTTCCTAATAGGTCAGTGAGCCTATAGACGAATTTTCGCCTGGGCCGAATATCGCCCATATAATATCGCAATATATACGCGCTTAGTTCACGGGATCCACCTGTAGGTGGTGCTCCAGTAGTTCCGTATATAAATATATACATTTTGGCGATATAACCCCGATTATAGGAATCCCGCTATGCCTCGCTGTTATTCGAAGCCCGTAAGTTTGGCAATGTCGCATTCTATCGGAATTCGTTAGAACCTTCTCAGGGTAAAATGATTCTCCTGAAAGACTAATGGATGGAGAAATATCGCTAGGAAGGATAGGAAAAATTTCTCATCGGAAGAATCAACGAATATTGGATTCAATCGTCTTCATTAGATGATACTTTAATTTATTGGTATTTCAAGCTGCGCTTTTCAAGATATCATCTACAGGGTGTTTATTCGATGAAGGAATAGTTATACGAATTCAAGATTTTGTTATTCTGTTCAAGAGTAGATGAACTAAAATCATAAAATATTTTCGAGCGAAGTATAGTTCCGTTTTTACCGGAACTTCATCATTGCCAAAGTAAACCCTTCATATTCCAACATTTTGGAATTCTTCGATCAATTTTTCACTGATTTGATGAATGATTGGATCAATATGAATAACAGAAAAATAATAGATTAGGCCATTTTTTTGTTTTTCAAATGAAATTATGAATATTTATCTGAAAATAGAGCTTCGCTTAAACAAAAAACAATTTTTTTTATTGGATGATTTTCGATTTTAGGTTTTCATGAAAGATAAACATCAAGTTTTTGTTATGACCTCGAGATAACAAATTATTTTACAGTTCGAAAATGTTTATCAATGTTGGCAAACTGCGAACTTGAAAAAGTGAGTACTAAATTGTTTCAAACAAGAACTTCTTTTCTGAAGCCAGGAGGAAATTAACTTAAGAAAATAATGTATGTGTGAAAAAATGGGAATTGCTTCGAATTGCAAAGTTTTTTTTCAATTGTGGGAAATCAATTTCTTTGGACATTCTATTTTGAATTCTTCTTCTCCGAGAAATACAATTATTGGCAATTATCAATTAATTCAACTGGTTATATTAACCGGTGAGGTGGTATTTCACTGCCATAGAGAGTGAGATGGTTTCTCTCAGACACCTGCAATTTTATATGATTTTTCTCTGTCCATAGCTCTTTCTTTTTGGCTTCTCACAATAGAATTACTATGTCATGAATGTATTCAACTAACGGGTTAGGCATTTGGTGTCACCCATTTAAAAAAAATCTGTTATAAAAGCAAAAAACATTTTATTGAAACAAAATTTTGAAAAATAACGATATTAATATGTGCAATTTACGTTGTAAAAATTCTTCGCATTGTCTTGTTGGAAATGTGCAACACAAGTGACTTCCTTGATGCAAATCTATTCGGACTTATTATCACAGCTTGTCATACCCGTTCAATATTTTCGGGTGTTCTGACTATACGCAGACACCTCTACAAAAATTTGATGCCACATTCCCTCTAACATCATAATCTCTTACCCACCTAAGTATGTTTTGGCATTTTGGAATTCGTCCGTGTCTTTTCACATTAAATTCACGACGAAAATTTCTTTGCACTTGCACAACTGAATTATTTAATATGAATTGTTTTACTACATAAATTCGTTGATTCATCGGAAATATCTCCATGGCCAATTGAATTGCAACTATTGACATATAAGAATTTGTCACTTCAATTGTCTAAAACAAATTATTATTTCCATAACGCACTATGAAAAATAGATGAAACCAGATGAGTTACCTTGTATTTTCAATGAAATTTTATGAATATATTAGTGAAAAATGATTAATTTTAAAAACGAAGAGCACAAAATGTGCGGAATTGTTACAAACTTCCATTCCGTATCAACTGCCAAAAAATGAATACGAATTTTTAGGAGAATCAAAATTTTTTTAGTTATTGAATGTGTGGATGAAACATTGAACGCAGAAGAAAACAATCTGAAAAAACTGACAACATGTCAAACTATCACATTTTCATTCCTACTTATTACATTCTCGCAATACATTGAATTCAAAATTTTTGACTACAAAATCAGCACACTGGCTTTGTACACATTCCCTTGCACTGAAAATATGTTTTCCTGTGAATTTTCGATGGATTCTAGCAACTCACCGTGCATAAATTGAAAGTTGTTGGGAGCCCCGATATTGCCATTTGATCTGCAAAGAAGTGATAGCGGATAATAAATATGAAGGAGTCTGCCAGACTCCACCTCATCGGCTCCGGGTTAAATCAATTTTATATCAAAATTTGTATTTCATTTCGACCATAATGTTCTCGTCATCAATTGTTGGAAAAATCTTATAATATTGAAACAATAAATAAATTGATAATATGTCAGAAAATGTTCATTCCTGCGAGCATACTGCCCTTCTTTGTTATTCATTTCTCTAAATAAAATGTTCAGAATTTTTATTTTGCAAAACAGCTGTTATATATGGAGAAAGCGCAAGAATTGTTTACATAACATGTTGCAATTTCGATATCAGATATCCCGAGTTACCTGGAAAACGATAGTAAAGTTTCTCAGGATCCAGCTGAATTTCATTGTACAGGAGAAACAAAATCATTACCGTAATCGTAAAAAAAAACAAATCGACGTAATGGGTTATTATCAGACTCATCTTCGGTCATCTTTTGATGATTAAGAAGATCAGAGAATCTTGTTCATTGATAATTTTTACCCCGTCCAATAAATGGTAATTTTTTGTGAAGGATTTTTACTGAAAATTCAAGAACACAAAAACTTCTTGAAACATATTATTTGGTCTGACCAAGCTAAATTTACCCAACAAGGAATAACGAACGAAACGAAGTCAAGGAAGTTCAAACTGTATTTCAATTTCCACTAACTGTATTTTGCCTTGTCACAGATGACCAACTCAGATATTTCATTTGAAAAACCTTGTCGAAAATTTCTTGCGTAAATTGCACCTCGCATTCAATAATTGGTACAGGGAAAATTTGCTAACACCAGAGAAAATTCGTCAAGAATATTTGAGGAATGTTGCTGGTGAAATAAGGGTCGATTTCTTCGACCGCTTCGATCTCCAGATCTTCCCCACTAGATTACTATTTATGGGGTATAATTAAGAAAGAAATTTACGCGAACGAAATATCGAACAGTTGCGAATCAAAGTATGTTAAGTTTTTCATAGTTCAGATCCTAATGAAATTGTTTAGACAACGGAGTCTGGTCGTGATCGATATGTCTCGAACTGAATGGACGACATTTCGAACGTGAATTCTGAATTGGACCTTGTTTGTATTTTTGAGAAGAGTTGAATTCGAAATGTTACCAACAAATATGTTCTTCTTGAATATTTCAGAAGATATACATTTTATGTTAGAGGTGTTATTCCCGCTTATTGTATACGAAATTCAAACAGGGTTTACTCATCAATATTATTCAGAATTCAATATGATCAGCGAAATATCCAGTGACAAAACTATTTAACAAAATTTAGATTCAACATAAAATTTTTTGAAAAAAGGATTCCTAGAAAATTCACGGCATTATTTGAAGACCCTTGGTGGAGGAAAAGCGTTTCATTACTTTGACCCCTTTTTTTCCTAATCTCACCCTACTAACTGTCTATTTATAGGTTATAAGCAGGAAGAGAGTTAACTCGAATGTTATAGAGAACAGTTGCGACTAAAAATGTTTTTAACAAAAGAAAGACATTTCGTGACAGTTTATCGCCACTTCTGTTCGTATGTTTAAGAAAACCAAAATTCGAAATATGACCGAGAAAATTGATTTCAAGCATTTCTCAAAAAATACGGATTTTATTTCAATTGTGATATCTGCACACCTACAATATCTTTCAATGCAATATATTCAATTATGACTTTTCGTTGTCATCAATTTTGAGACTCACGGTATGCACTGTATCATGACTTGTAATTTCAAGCATTTACACAAAAACATCTTGTCAAATTAAGGTTATCAGTGATCAAACAGAGCTTCATTTCGATTCGAAGAGTGGAAAGTGTTACTTTCAGTCCAACTGGATCTCGAAATTTCAAATGTGAATTTCGATTCCTTTCCAAAAATAATACAACTAACAGAATTGGTGGGATACCTGTGTTTGAAAACAATTAATAATTGCGTACCCTTTGAAATTTTCGAAAGAAAATCTATCCGAGATTCTAGTGTCGTTCGAGTATCTACTTTTTCATCCACGAATAGTTTTGAATAGAAGGTCTCATCAAGTATTTGCATGAAACTTATGACGTACGCAACGGACGTGAAAGCTTTTTTCATTGACTTGAAATGACATTGAATTAAAATTGGAGAATAAAAAAAATTCTGAATTCTTTTTACTACATGAAGATTTGAAACAATATTTCACAGAAAATAATCGTAGCGTTTTCCTTATCTTTCATTCTCCGAAAAACAGCTCTCGTGGTATCCGAGGATATCAAATCGATGATGAAATGGTATCACCCTCATTGTACAACCAATGACTCAATTCGTGGCTTCGGTTGGCTGCACCTTGTATCGCATGTATATATCTGAATATGAAACAAATCGAAAATAATACAGCGGAATAATTCAGACGCAATATTCAACTGGAATATTTTGGCAACACTGCTCGGGCTTGCCATAGACCGTGAATCATATATTTTTTACACAAAAAGGCTTGGTATGGCATTACCATATGACAGGCTTCTAATGGGTTGTGATACGTACTCCCAAATGTATAAATTATACACACCCCCCTTGTATCACCGCACACCCTGGCTTCACTTCACCTGTGTCTTATGGCGGGCTTGGTAAAGATAGCCTAATGCGTATATATATATATATATATATATATATATATTATTATATATATATATATATATATATATATATATATATATATATATTTACATCCCGGCATCTATAGGTCCTCTACCAGAACCAATGAATATATATCAGATTTCTCCGCGTATATTGGTTATTCAGCAAGGTTCGAATGTGAATCTGTCCTGATCCTAGTCAAGAAAAAAAGTTTTCTTTCCATTTTACTATGTATAGGTCCTCCGACGAAAGTCTTCACTTTGGCTCCTCCATGTGTATATATTTTAATCCAATCTACGACCTTTGAGTCCTCCGCTGTATACAGAACATCCAAAATGCGGTGGATAGTTCCTCCGACGTATTAATAATCCTTTCATTTCACAGTGGATCACTCCTCCTACAGTGTTGCCGGAATTAATGATCATTAAATTGGCGGCTTTTATTATTCGATTCGTTTCACCCAACGAACTATTAAAGCATCTGGAATACTGAAAGAGAGCTCCGAGAGAAACAAGGATATAATCCTGTAAGAAAGCGCGCTATGAGCTGGTAGCCGCATATAATTTGCGGATTCTGCGATGTGTTTCTAGAAGAATAAAATTTAATAAGCTTTATATGGGGTTATGAAATGAATGAATCAATTATTTTCATAATGATTTAAATGAAAATTTAGAATCTATTTTAAACATTCATTGATGAATCAAAATTATGAAAACAGAACACATTGATGCTTTAATGTACAACGTCTCCATCTGCCTGCTGAGTCACAGAGTGTTCACACAATGACATCATTGCTTTTTCAATGATTTATTAAAATGGAACTAACAATTATCCAAATTTCATTCGGAAGGCTTTTAGCGAAAATTCTTACAAGGATGCAAGATATAGATTATTATTTGTTGTTGGGAGACTATTAGTCAAGTATTATATCAAGTATATCTATCGCTTATTGAAATATGATATGTTATAAGTAAATATATTAGTAGTCATAAATGAATCTATTCGCACCAATTTGCACTGATGTAGACTTCTTCAGATGAATGAACTTGGGACGAAATAAGTTGCTATCGGAAATCTACATTTTACACTAAGCCTGAGTGGAAGATTTTTTCTCTTGTTTTAGTTATTCTTCTAATGAACTTTTCAGAACAGTTATTTTCTTTTTTTGTCTTCTGATTTTCCACCGATTATACTTGTTCACTTTTTCGTCAACTCAGAATACTGGAAGCCCACGGAAAATACGGTTCATCTTTTCATACTACAAATAAACAAACACTTGAATGAATCAGAAGAAAATGCAAAATATTATTATCGTTCTTGCCTTCCAAATTTGAAGAACCAGCCTTGAAAAAATTTTTGTCTTTCAGATCGATGTCTTCGTGATTCTCTTGCAGTTCAGATATCGTCTAATGTTTAAGTTAGGTTCATTCTTCAAATTACCCAAAAAATCAAATAAAATTAAAACAGATATCTTTTTAAGTACTTTGTTCCTATGAACATTCACTTCATAATCTTCTGAAGTGAATGTTTTTCACATATAAACGATGATTCACTTCGAATGAAATTTAATCTTCTTATCAAATGTTACCATAACTTATTCAAATTCAAGACTCGAGGAATTCTGAAGATGAAGATATTCTATTCAATGTATAATAATTGAAAACCTTAATGGACCAAATCGTCTGGAACCAACCTGTGAAACACAATTCACATCACATCAATTCAATAATTTTAGAACAAATCCCACAAAACACCTCTGATAATTTTTCTACAGTACCTATACAGACGACTCTTGTTAATTCGAAGTTCCAAAGAGCAGTTAAAATCTTCGAGTTATCGAGGGGTTCGAAATATTGAGAGAGGGGTCATGATTTGAGTGGGACAAATGAAATGGGTTGAAAAAATGAAAGAGTGCATTCAAAAACATTTTTTTGTGAACTTCGATTCTGAAATTTCATATTGGTTTAAGAGAAGGAAATGAATAAAATAGAAGCGGTGAAAATGAAAATGCAATTCCGATAATTTGCAAATAATAAGGTGTATATACCTTGTCTTAATACGTCGACAAATGAATTATTGAAAAGAGTCTGTTTATTTCGATTGTTTCGAATATAAAGATGGATCAATTATTTTCTCGAGTGTGTTCAATGCTTCGAATGTAGTCAATTGGCTTATTTCAGATTGGAGACAAAATCTCTGACGTCGCTGGAATGATGGGGAAATTCTCCGCTTGTCGTTGTTTTCTTTCCAGTTTTTCTTTCCACCACTGGATTTTGCAGCACATACCTTCTCCTTATTCTTCAAAATGGTAGAGATTGTACTCGAGAAAATTCCAAACACATTGCTTTTTTTTGTCTCTTTTCTGAACACTTTCGGAATTTTTTTTCAAATATTGATAAGGATTTATATTTAGCATTCATATATTTTATTGAATATGTATACGAAAAGAAAACTGAAGAAATATCGGAGTCTTGTGCATTAATTCGAACAGAAATAAGAAATGAAGATTTGAACATTACCGTATGAGTACAAGAATTTCGAACTATCCAGTGTTTTTGTTGGTCTGGAATTTTTTATTCCTTCGAATTATCAAGCTTAAATAAGTAATTGCATTGTAATATTTCGATTTAGGGAATATTTTCTTAGGGGCCACAGAGTTACTGCGAATTATCAACAACTGAATTATCGCATGTTTGAATTATTGATAGTCGACTGTATTATACAGGGTGTTCTGGGTGTTTTATTGGGAAACGGAAATATTTAACAGGCAAATAGGTGACACCGAGGTGGTTCTGAAGATACCACATTTATTGACTCTTTCTGTCTTCTTAATCGAGATACATAATGTTTTATGAATGGAGCGGAGCGATCTAGTGCCTTTTTCAGTTTAACTTGCGTGAGTGGAGATTTGTCAAAAATCATCTATTCATTATCATTGCACGAGTTGAATTTTATAAAATTTTTTCATGAATCAATCAATACTTTGTTAATTTGTAAAAATTTCAACAACTAGGTTTAACAGTTTTCATGTTACTTTAATGAATAATTACGTCTGCGACACGTTATGCAGGACCTGATAATTCTGCACTAGTGCAAATTATCTATAATTTGTACTAGTACAGACTAATCGCTGTAATTGTATGCTCATTGGCTGAAACAACAATCAAAGAATAGTCGCAACATAGCTGAAACTTCAATTTTGTCAGATGAATAAAATTTTCGAAACCTTTGAATCCATAATTATTCAAACATTACTTAGTGATTACTCATTACATTGGTTGTTCTTTTTATAGCTGTAGACCATTTCAGTTTGTATTTCGAGTTACTCTCTTGTCACTAAGGCCCTCTGTGAACATTACTAATTACCTAATTTGATATTGCTTGGATATTATAGTTGAATGTTTCAGTGAAAGAATTTACTGAATTTAGATTAATAAATGAATCTCATTTTTTTGAACAATAATGTACATGTTTGAGAAAAATAAATTAATAGAACAAACATGAATACAAGATTAAAAGAAATGAACTACACAAACTGCTCGAAATGTCCTTTATTTTGGCCTTAACATTTTCTTGCTCTTTCAGAATATTCCGAACTGCTTTGCGAAATACATTCTGATTGTCCTTTATTTTCTGGTTGGATTCTTCTATATTTATTATACGCTGATCCCAAGAATCGACCTCAGATGAATATACTAGCGATTTCATGTAACCCCAAACATAATAATCCGCATGAATATGATTAAAATCTGGGGACCTTGTAAGCCAGCTATAGAGCCTCATCGACCAATCCATGAATTACCAAAATTTTCATTTAAAAAGTCTCTAACGACAAAAAATAAAATGACAATAATGCTATGTCAAAGTGATAGGTGCCAACCTAGATTGAATACGAATTTTTATAATTAAACGCAATGGTGGAAACAGCTCTGGTAAGAGCCAAATTGACTTTCACATCACAGCAATCCAAGTTCTTAAAAACTTGTGAAAGTAATGAAAAATTACGAGAGAGTGACTCAGAAATACAGAGTGGAATAGTCTGCACCTATAAAAAGGAAAATCAATGATAATTCATCATTAACAGTCACTTCAAACCACTTTCAGGAATCCAAAAATTCACTCTTAGGTTAAAAATTTGTGCAGTAAAACTGCCTGTGCGAAAATTTAGAGCACACTCCTCATTTCAGTTTTTTGTGGTCTTTTCAAATATTGAAACAGATTTTCAAAATTACGATCTACAGGGTTTTGTTTCGAGGATTTAATCGATTCAAAATTTTTTGTTAACACGGACTTTTCTTGCGGTTATTGAATGACAAAGTCCAGCTTCGAATAAGAAACATGTTGTCAAATATGAGGAAAATATACCGGGTGTTTCGTCTGATATGGCCTCAGGAAGAAACGAGCAAAATTTCATAAAAGATCGTTTATCTCGGTCAAGAAAACAGTAAGAGCCAATAAATGTGGTATCTTTAGAACAACTAAGGTTCCACGTATCCGCCTGTTGAGTGTTTACATTTCCAAATGAAACACCCTGTATATCTACCAAACCTATAGATTATCAAGTTCAAAACACCACAAAACTCGAAACACCAAAAGAACACTAGTAACTTGAGTTCAAAAAAATAGTAGGCTATGGAATTTTAAAGGTTAATTTTCTGTGACTGAACGTATTTTTTTACTTGAATCACTCCATGAACCGAAAATGTAAACATTGATGACATTATCCCCTACATTGCTCTATATCGTCATTATGTATGAAGAGGCACTTTTTCGGAAAAAGTTACTACCAGATTGAATAATGATTCTTCCTACGTGCAAAAGGAATTTATTCCATAGAATGTGATTACAGAAGGCCAAACGATTGCTAAAGTTTCAACCATACATGATTCTCATATGTCGAAGATTTGAATCTTGAGTGAACCGAGGTCGAATAGTTTTCATACTTTGAATTATGCAAAAACGTTTTATTCAATAATGTAAAATAAATCATAAATGTTGTTGTTTAGACCAATACATCATAAAAAGGCATAACAAAACTGAAATAACAGGATTACATTGCTGTGGCCGATTAATTCCGGAGTTCTCTTCTTTGGTCTACCACTTCCTTTTTTCCATGAACACTACCTGTTTTACGGAAAGATTGATAATCCACAGCAACATTGGGATACTCGATCCCGAAATCAATTAAACATTTGTCCCGGAATATTTCCACTCGCCTTCTATTCTCTCCAAATTTCTGAAGTGCGATGCAATTATAAAAGCCTTTTGCACTTGAAAACCTTTTTCAGAATTCCCTGATGATTTTAATAAAATAATAATAAACAATAATCGGGAAAGCTTACTTGACAGCCTGGAAAATGGCGAAGAAGATGCTAAGAACTACGTTCAAACGCAGAATATTGACGTTCAAAATTTCATATTCTATTTGACCACGAATTTTTTTGAACGCACGTTATAAACGCTTTCACAGATGCTATTTCATTAGGGGAGTAGCGATATCCTTCTTAGCTGTCCTTCTCCAACATCAATGCGTTAGCCAGTGCCTATTCGATCATGTAATTTTATGAACATCCATTGATGAGTCAAGTTCAATCCGATTTTCGAAAAAAGTACAAAAAGATTAATCTGAATTCACAAGCTTTCATATGAGGCATTACAAAACATATCTGTCATATTCAAAATTTGAGGGTGGCTATTTCACTAATAAATAATAAAACAAAAAGTGTGCCCCGTCAAAAAAAAAAAAAACATCTCTCGGCGTTTTCAACGAATGTGGCCATTTCACCAGTACATGGTTCTGTTCCGTTCGCAAATGGCCATCCTACAAATTCCCCGTGAATACCCTCACACCTGCGAACAAGATAGCGACGAACAAGATAGCGAAAACAGAAACTCATGGAATGATCAAACATCTACACAAAGCGATATGTAAGTTTTCCGAATGAATACAGTGTTGCCAAAAACATGGAGGACCAAAGAACGGTGTATTGAAAAATTTTGTATAATCGAGGACGACCGATCCTCTGTAGAACGCTCAAAAATATATAGTCCGTTTCAAAATGATTGTCATCAGAGCAAGCCATGGAATTCCAGCCGGGGCTTAATTTCTAGTTACCAAAAGTTACTAAAAATTTCTGTGTTCATCATAGATTGAAATATATCAATATAACCTATTAAATGATTTTTCAAGGCAAATAAATTTGAAGAATTTTTTGTGAAATTATATTATTTTCATCATTGTTGTATTGAAAAATATTCAAACTTAGCTTCAATTGCAAAAGAGAAACAAGCTGAGATAGATGATGACTAAATTATACACAACCATACAATTTCGCTGTAGATCAAGCATGAGAATTGGAAATTCAGGATTGATAATAAAAATAGCGTGGAATGCTTCAACATGAAATCTTGCAGGTTTTCGAGGAACTCCAATGTAAAGATATCATTCTTTAAATAATTAAGACTACATCAAAGAAAACTAAAAGTTCGTTCTTTATGAAGACCCTTCGGCAATCTTTGCATTCTTGTTTACTACCGAAAATTCAGCCAAGTTCTCGCCCTATGTTTTTTTTCTGAGTATTGTGGAACAAAAAGTATAAAGCTGACCTGACTTTACACTTTCATAGCAAAGTTGTTGAAACAAATAGAAAATATTTGTTGACAAATTGTGAATTATTTGAAGTGTGAAATGCTATAAAATAGATCACTTATTATTTGTATTTATTGATATGTAGTGTCCATTTCATGATTCATTAAATAATATACCAAAGGTTGATTTTGATTAAAATTCAGTTACTCTTCAGACAGTTCAAAAAAGATGTACAAACTGATTTATTCATTGTTTTTGATTTCAGAAAAAATAACGTCGTATAATGTCTCTTTGAAGGTATAATGTGGAATAGGTTTCCATCCACTACTCACTCCTGATTGTAATGACTTGTCTTGCCTTCATTTTTCTCCAAAATTCATCAGACAGGTCTAGGTGAAAACTGAAATTTTGAGACTCATTTATTTATCAGAAAACACCCCGAAAAAGTAAATGATTGTTACCTGAGTAACTAGCAAAACGCGATTAATACTGGCAGAAATACCTGCTGAATTGTTGAGAAAAACTCTCAGTCCCGCCGATAAACTACTTCACGTTGCCTTGTAGTTAGCCGAGGCGAGGGGTATCTTGATGAATTCTAGCCATTTTCAATTCGGTAATACTTGATAAATATTCAAATCCAAAACTAATTTGTCGATTTAATCAAGAACATAAGCTCATAAGCATACAGAAATAAATTCAAAATATATTCAGGAGGTTAATTCAAACTCTGAAATGTCAAAACTTAGTGTTTTCAATTAACACCAACCTAAATCCCAGAACTCAAAAGTTACTGATGGGATATTACCAACATATTTTCGAGATTCCACAGCCGCCCGAGATGCCAATCATTTTGAAACGGACTATACAAATCAATATACGCGTGAGAGCGCCCCCCTGGTTCAACGCGACAATTGCCGCAACTAAAGTATTCAAAATCGACAAAAACCGGCACTAAGTCCTCTCGCTGAAATTTTGCCAGGTTGTTGTCTATGCTATGAGGAAACATTTAACACTCGATGTGTTAGGTCCTCCGTATACGGAGGACTTATCGCCGGAGGACCTATACCATGAAATCGGGCTATTAGAAGAGGACCTATTTACCTATATATATATATATATATATATATATATATATATATATATATATATATATATATATATATCCTACTAATATTATAAATCCGAAAGTTTGTGAGGATGTGAAGATGTTTGTTACTCTTTCACGTTAGAACTACCGAACGGATTCCGATGAAACTTCACATCAATATAGTTTCTATATCCAAGCTCTTGGACCTGAATCAAATGCGTGAGCATAATAATATTTCGCATTTATTATGAGTGTGCATTTGATTTAGGACTTAGAGGTTGATTTAGTTCTGAATTTAGCGCAGTAGCAAGCGACCCTTAAGAATGATTCAGCACTAATTCAAACGACTGTACGTAGAGATATCGTTGGCGATTGCCCTATTCATTTTGCTTTTCATGAGGGGTGCCCATTCCTTGAGGTGGTTGTCTGATTATTGGATTGTATTGTCAAGTATGGGTTAGACGTATATTTACTAAAAGTTAAGGAAATCTAATGAGTGTTGCAATCAGGATTTAGGCTTCTGCAAGATTTTTCGTTTTTGAAATATGGCTAATGACCTTAGTAGTCGATATCAATGAAATAATAATAAAAAAATTGTGGAAAAATAATGAATAATAATAACAATAATTTTGATAGCCGATTTGCGCAGACGAAGTTGCGCGGGCCAGCTTGTATATATATATATATATATATATATAGGAATATATATAGGATAGAGAGGAAAATAACGAACTTAAGAAAAGAGATAGGTATCCTACATACATACGTAAACACCACGAACCCTAGCAAGAAAGTTGAAAAGAAGACAGAGAAATACATTTTCAGGCTGAAGATCAAATCAAAGACCAAGTCTGAACAGCGAGAACAACTTAAAGTCTACACAGAAACACTAAAGCACAAAATAGCCGCACTAGGAAATAGATTAAGAAGATACCACAAACGAACCCAAAGATTTAAAGATAATAACCTATTCTCCAACAATCAAAAACAGTTCTTCAGAAAGCTAGAGGAAGAGAAAGACGAGAAAACGACGAACCCACCACACCCAGAGGACATGCGACAGTACTGGACACAAATCTGGACAAATAGAGGCGAACACAGGAAAACAGCGGAGTGGATAGAGCGTGAAAAGAGAGAACACGACAACGTGCGGGAAATGCCCGAGATAACCATAACCGAAGAAGATGTGAAAGAAACTATTAAAAGAATGAAGAACTGGACAGCACCGGGTATAGACCACATACAAAATTTTTGGTGGAAATCTTTCACACACACACATCAAGCACTGACACGACTGATAAGAAAGGCTATAGAAGATCCACGCACTATACCGGGATATTTCACGCAGGGAACCACCCTCATGCTCCCAAAGAAGGGTGATCTGACGCAGGCCAAAAACTACAGACCAATAACCTGTTTACCGTCAGCATACAAAATACTCACCTCAACGATAGGTCATAAAATCCGAAGCCACCTAAAACACAATAACATAATGGCATGGGAGCAGAATGGATGCAAGAAAAAAGGACGTGGATGTAAAGAACTTCTGGTGATCGACAAGATGCTCACCAAACAGGCAAAAAAGAGACTGAAGAACATATCGATGGCCTGGATCGATTACCAGAAGGCATATGATTCGATACCACACTCCTGGCTGCTTGAAATCCTGGAAGTCTACAAGGTAAACAGATTGATAATAAACCTAGTCAAAAGCCTAATGTCAACATGGCGCACAACATTGTCCGTTAAAACACAAACAATCAACTATAGGACAGAAGAAATAAGAATCAAGAACGGCATATTCCAGGGCGATGGATTAAGTCCGCTGCTGTTTTGCCTCACTTTGAACCCCCTCAGCAACATGCTAAATAGATCAGCGTACGGTTACACAATCAACGAGCAAACCAAAATAACCCATCTTTTCTATATGGATGATCTGAAGCTGTTTGCTAGAGGGAGGAAACAACTCGAAGGAGAAGTCGAACTCGTGAGAGGTTTCAGCGCAGATATTGGGATGTCGTTTGGACTAGAAAAGTGCTCCACGGTGGAAGTTAAGAGGGGAAAGCTGGTGGAAACAGAGAACATAAAGATGGCGGATGGAAGAGAAATGGCAAACCTGGGGACGGAGAACACATACAAATACCTAGGGATACAACAGACGTATGAAATAAAACAGAACGAAAATAAAAATGCTGCAGAAACAGAACTCATCAGACGAGTTAAGAAAATAATCAGCTCACAACTGTCAGCAAAAAACAAAATTACAGCCATCAACACCTGGGCCATACCAATTTTTTCCTATACGTCTGGAATCCTTAATTGGTCCAAAACAGATCTGGAGAGACTAGACAGAAGAATACGAACAACATTCACACAGAACGGCATGCTACATCCAAACTCGGCAACAGAGAGGCTTTACTTACCCAGAACAGAAGGAGGACGTGGGTTGAGCAGCTTGCAATACATCTGTCTGAAAGAGGAAAAAGAAATTAGAGATTATTTCAGGGAGAACAACTTACCTATACATCAATGGATATCGGCCCAGTTCGCTGAAACACACAACGAGCAGGACGCAGGAGAAGACCCACCTGCAAAATTAAGACAGAGCTGGAAAACAAAAGCCTTACACGGAAGATTCTACACAAGTTTACACCAACCAGATGTAGATATAAAGAACTCAAATACCTACCTGGTACAAGGATACCTATTTCCCCAGACGGAAGGAACAGTCCTGGCCATCCAAGACCAGGTTGTCCCAACCAGAACATATGTGAAGCATATTTTAAAACAACAAGTGGAATCCACTAAATGCAGGATGTGCAACGCGGCCGAAGAAACTATCCAGCACCTGTCCTCAGGATGCTCCACAATGGCAGGCACGAAATATCTCAGCAGGCATGACAATATGGGTAAGGTCGTTCATCAACTACTATGCCTCCAAAAACAACTAGTCCAACACTTCACACCACACCACATATATAAACCACAAACTATAGTAGAGAACGAACAGCACAAAATATACTGGGATCTGGCAATCACAACAGACAGAGGTGTGGAACACAATAGACCGGACATGGTGGTATGGGATAACAAAAAGAAGACCGTCATTATTATTGACTTTGCTGTGCCGCAAGATAACAACCTAGCGAAAAGCTATGCCGAAAAAATATCCAAATATGAGGCACTAGCACAGCAAATGAAGGACATGTGGAGGCTCAAAGCAGTGACTATAATGCCCCTAATAATAAGCGTGAATGGCCTCGTACACCGTAAGACCACTCAACATCTAAATGAACTGGACCTGCCGCACAACACCATCACGTGGATGCAGAAAGCAGTAATCCTGGGAACTGTCAGCATAGTGAGAAAAATAATATATCCCCACTAGCTCACGGAGGTACTCTTGGCGCGTGCGCCCGGGTATCACGGCTACCACGAGAAGTGTGAAATTTAAAAAAAAAAAAAAAAAAATATATATATATGGATATTAGTCCAGGATCTACGGTCCATTGACCGTATATTTATCACTAACTATATTTTAAATCTCAAGATAATTATCTGAATTATTCGAAAAAATTTTTGTCCTACAAAATTTATTGGTTGATGAATGAGTTCCCCTCCTTTCAACATGAATCGATAAAGAAGTCATCAAGAATGATTACTAACCAGCTGTTTTTTTTAGTTAGTTAATATTTATATAATTTAAGTCATATTTATTATCCTAGAAATTGCATGGAACGTTATCCCGGGCCTACGCTCAGAAATTGTTAATGCCACAAGACCAGACCGCATAACTTAATGAAAGCATTTTTTCCATATTGAACTACCTGTTGGTTTAATACATCATGTTATTGTGCTTAGCAAAACATGGATTGCACCGATCGTTAAAGCTGAGCGTTTATAGGATCCCTAAAATAAATTTCATTCGTGATTTCATTGAACGATAACTAATCAGTTAAATATAATGAATACATGACGTATAAATTTAAGTATTAATGGTTCATTAGTGAGACAATAATATCCGAGAAATGAGTGAATGAGTACTACATTTTCTAACCTTGATTCATTCGTGAATATAAATGTATTTGTAACCCTGTTCTTTGATTCTTGAGGCCATTTTGATATTGCTAGGTCAAATGGTGGTCTGAAACCAACGCAGGACTTATGATTATTGGTTGTCTCCAGGATTAAATCAAAAACCTATTGAATACCTATTTCTTGTTAGATTTTTTTCTTATATCTGAGAAAAACTTATCTTAAGATAAAATCTAACAATTGGTATCAATTGAATTTCTCAAGTGTTTTTAAATACTTATAAAAAAAATTCTAGTTGTTATTATAATTCGTAGTTCTAGTCTTTATACAAATTATTTGAGGTTGATAGTTTGTGATGATTCGGATAGCTTTTCAACACATTGCACGTTCATTTATTATTGCTTTTTTATTGATGAAATTTACTGAGACAAATTCTTTGAGCTTTTTCTTGAAAAAAATTCTGCTATTTTCGCATTTAGCTCAGCACAGTGCTCGGTTTATTAGTTTGCTTTTTTGATAATTTGAGCATGAGAACAATATAGATACATGTGACTGTGTTTTTAACTATTTTTACATTTTGCATGTTTTCTTCTCCTAGGTCTCCTAAAAGAGCTTGGAAACTGAATGATTAACCAATAGATATGAAGGCTGTGATCATCAATTAACTTACCATTAATGTGGAGTGTTTCCATTTTAGGATTTATCTAATTTTAAATATATTACTTAGGTTAAATGTGACCCATTTAAAAATAAATAGTCAATTTGGTTCACGGTAGGATTGCCTGGAAATTCTTAAAGAACGGTGAGCATGACTATATGACACAAAACTGATTCACCCTGTTGCATCATGCACAAACATTTCATTTTCATCCAAATAAATCAATAATTATAAAATAGAGTAACATGATTCTTTTTGGATTTGGCTATGTCAACAAAAGGAATAATGCTCATGAGAATAATGCATCAACAGGTGCCTGAAAGAACCAGATCTATTATAATGTATATTATTCAATTTGTAAATGAAGTCTACATCGAAATGATTGAGGAATTAATCAACATTTTTTCAACTTCCTTTTCAAATGAGTAATTAAAATTTTCTGCCAGGAATGTTACTAATCTTCAACTTATAATGTGTGAATGTATTCTTAGTTCAAAGCTTTATCACCTTCAGCGAATGTTCAATCTGAAATTATTCACACACCTATTCAATATTGTCACAGACTAAACTCCTTGAAGCTTGATATGATTATGAATGCAAAAATATGTCCAAAAATTTTTTTTCTTATAGTTGTTGATCAGTATCGATTAAAATCATTCTTTGAGAATATACTGTGTTTTTATCTTCGGAGAAAACTGTCTTCTTCAGACAGTATTGGAAAATTAAATTCATAGTATTCAGAAATTGCGTAGAATTGTCATCTTGTCTATTTCGTGATTTTCCAACAATGATGAGCTATACAAAGATGGCACATATTCTAGCTCTTTTTCAGCTTCTCCAACCGGTCTATCAGACTAGATTTAGAGTTATGATCAAAAGTTAAATAACTGTCATTTTTATTAACGTTGTGTTAGGTCTAACGCACACGACCGACAATCGGTGAGCTACAATTTTGTCGGTCGAAATGCAGAACACGTATGTGAATGCACCAACGCACACGAACTACTTTTAGTCGTACCTACAAAACTGTCGGAGCGCGCTCCATTTGATTTTATTCGTAGACTGTCGTCCGTGTGCGTTAACCTCCTACAAAATAGTCGTTCACCGACAATCGTTCGTGTGCGTTAGACCTTATTCGTATTCAAAATGAAGTTTCGACTGGTTTTTTCCATTTTTGAAAAAATAGTGAATTATTAGCAATATAGAGTTTTTTGTGATCATATGAAAAATAGCGTATACCAGACTTTCACAAAGTGTACATTGAATTTTTTAATTTTGGATCTCAACTGATTAGTAATACCTAATTCTAATAGACAGTCGATAGAAAGATTCTGCGAATGATATAGATGAAATTTTCTCCACTTTAAAATTTTTTTTTATTTTGACAGGATATACAATGAATTTCGGCAAGGTAACTTGCTATCACCAGGTATTCAAACCACAAAACTTCAACAACGGTGATAAAATTTGAATCTACGAAAAGTTTGTCAGAAGAAGAATTTATTATATTTTTCGTGATAATATTGTAGCTGAAATTTTTCCTGATCCCAAAACGTATCATAATATAGCACAATCATTCTAAGTTTGGCATAACTCCAGAAATTGAATGGAAAACATTTTTGCTTTTTCTCACATTTAAGAAATCATATATGGCGCAGTCCATGAATTCAACCATAAACACTTTAAATCATAACAAGATATAGAAATGAGATGATGTTTGTAAGTGTGTCAATCACGAAAAAACTACTGATCAGATATACATGAAATTTTTCATGGATGGTAACTTATTTACAGGTTTCACACATAGGCTACTTTCGATCTCGATATTTTATCTATGATGGAGACCATTTTACTGACGTCACTATACACTGTAGTTGGTCCCGTTGCGGAGCGTGTTTTTTATAAAGGTGTGCATGTAGAGAGAAGAAATACGAGTTCAAGGTTCAAACAAACAGATTATTCAGCAATAAAGAAATTTGCAGTTTTCGAATTTTGATCATAACTTACAATCTATGAATGATGGACTGGTTTAGAGTTTTCGGATTCGAATTATTCAGGAATAATGTGACATCCGTTTTCTCTTTGTTCCGATTGTTCTCCAGATTCCCTCAGTGAACAACGAATTTTGGACTCCCTGTTTATTTTTCTAATGTTAAATTATATCCTTTCGCATGATTGGGTAACCCCCTTTTCAGCAATAACTCAAGAAGGTGATAGACAACAATAGTAATGGTATTAGGTGCATATCCAGTAATAACCACATTTATGCATATCAGCTTTTATGCTCAGATTCATGGACTAATAGCTTTTGGAATAATTGAATAGAATAATAAAATGGTCGACATTACGCATCATTTATATATGAGTAATATTTTCCGATTCATTCAAATACACTTTTCACATATTTGTAACCATAAAACACACTGACGTCTCTCATTCCAATATTAAATTCAATTTTTTTCAGTCTGACGTTATGTCACCTGGGAGTCAAGCACGCTTAGTTTGCGAGTGGCCAGAACTAGCACTTGGAGACATCGTGACAGTCATCAAACACGATTCGACTCAGGGTTACCTCATAAGAACAAATGTGCATTTAGAAGAAATATGGGTTCCAGCTCACGTACTTTCCGCTTATAACCGTAAGCCTTGGTCCTTCAAATTCAAAAAACCAAGTCGAAGGTCGCACGACAACTCATTGCAAGAACCCACAATCACGGAAAATCCGCTACCAGAATTCATCGAACCCTTAAGGGATACTAACGCACCCTGTGGTTCTGAAGTAACCCTTAGATGTCGAGTACGGCACTGTGGCCGTGCTACCAAAATCTGCTGGAAGAAGATAGAACCGGAAGTTGTGATCTTGCGCAATGCAAAATTACACATGAGTCAAAGCGAGGAAGGTCTGGCCGTATTGACCATCGAAAACGTTAAAAGGTCAGACTCTGGGAAATATTCGGTTACTATTTCCAATGACTATGGTTCTGTCGAAAGCTGTTCCGTTCTATGTATAACAGAACCTTTCACTCCCCTTCAAGAACCTTCCATTCAGGTCATATCCTGTTCTAGTGTTCATTTAATATGGGAAACTAACGCATATGATAAGTTCCACCTGGAATATTGCAGATTGGGTTCAGGAGAGTGGCTATCTGTGAATGGTGGTCGATTGATAGAGTCGAAGTCTTATACAATCGAGAATTTGACTCCGGGGAAACTTATAGTTTTAGGGTTATAGCAGCCCAAAATAAACTTATAAGTCTGCCAAGCATAGCGGTAACGCTTCCAGTTGCCGACAATCTGCGATGGCAACAGGAACAGTTCAAGAGGAGATACGTAGAATTAGAGGAGTTAGATAGAGGTAGATTCTCTATCGTGAAGAGAGCAAAAGATAGAGGAACTCAAGTCGAGGTTGCACTAAAGCAGGTGACAAGAAGAAAACAACCCCATAATATAACACAAGCAGAATACTCCCTACTGGCTGGAATTCAGCATGTCAATATCATAAGAGGCTTAGCTTTATTTGATAATGCTCCGCGTCCAGGAATAGATACAATAGTATTAGAATTGTAAGTAATTTTTTTTTTATTGAATTATATATATCCTTGTATTATGTTATAAGATTTTACATATTTCTCGAATATCATTTCACTTACCTGAACAATTTTCTAATATCATTTCTAATTCTCTCTTGCTATGCGTCAGCGAAGTACTAACCTCACAGTTGAATCTATGTCTTTCTCATTTTTTGATAAAAAAATTGTCTTTGACTGCTTTAATGAAAAGCATCTAAAATGTTTCTTTTCATTATTTTCCAGAGTAAAAGGTCCATACCTATTCACTTACCTAGCTGAAAAAGACAATTATTGTGAAAATGAAGCTAAAGGTTACGCCAAACAAATGATTTCAGCTTTATCATGGCTGCATAAAAAAGATATATCGCATTTAGATATCAAGGTTGGTATAATTTCTTCATCATTTGTTAATCAATTTGTGGATTTAAATCCATATTTACTCAATCCAACTTTTTGCAGCCAGAAAACGTACTTATTGACGTATCTAATCCCATTCATATTCTGAAACTCATAGATTTCGGGGATTCAGTAAATATTAAGAAAAATGTGATCTTACCTCCAGCTTGTCTAGAGTTCGCTTCACCAGAGTTAGTACTAGGCCAACCTGTTGGAAAACACACTGATTTCTGGGCGGTAGGCGTTTTTCTTTATGTGTTACTCAGTGGTGTTTCACCATTTCTTGACGACTCTATGGAAGAAACGACGGCTAATATCCTCAAATGTGACTATTGTTATCCAGAGGAATACTTCGACCGCATTTCCACTGCAGCGAAAGAACTTATTGGAAAATTACTGGTTCTAGTTCCTTCACAAAGGCTATCTATGGAGCAAGCACTGACTTTTTCTTGGATCCTAGAGGTGAGTTTTCCATATGAACAATACAATGTCATCACAGTACTTACAATTTAATCTTCTGCGTCTAGCTTATAATCGGATGTAACGTTTTACTTGACTTTTCCAAATGCAACCTCAAAATTAGTTCTGTTAGTGAAAGATTCTCACGTAGATTCAATTAGCTACAAATAGGTATCAAGGTGGGTTTCACAAAACTTTTATTGAGCAATCAAAAAACCTTACGTAAATTCGAACCAATCAAATCACTCGATTAGAAATTTCGACGAATCTCGGTAGCTTCAATCAATTTGACAGTGCTTGATCAGGCAATCAAAGTTTTGTGAAACCCATCTAAAGTCTTTCATGTCACGAAACTTTCAAAGATATCTGGGAATCAGATTATGGAACATTGAGGACGAAGGATTTTTTCTAAGAAGACACTCCTTGTAATTTCGACCTGTCAGATTGCACCCACAGTCATTATTTCGGCGTGATAAACGATTTGTGATCCGCTAAATGATCTTGAATCAGCTGTTGTTTCAATTATAATTTCCACAAATACTTTCACTATACCTAAAACTACTTTGAAACTCTTCAAAAAAATAGACATTAGGTTCGTTCGTTGCCTCTACACTCTTTAAATACCTGAATAATTGTCCAATCTGGCAACGTTGCTACTCCAAAACGGGACCGCCTCAAGGTCACATGTCTAAAGTACAAGATTACCCTTCATTCATTGTAACAAAGAAGATTCAAAACTCCCCAAGCTTCCAAATAACAAGTTACCATGTTGCTCATATGGGAAGGTCTAATTTCTGTGCTAGTAGAATCTTCTTTGTATTATAAACCGCTGAAGAGGTTGCTTTTCATAAAATATGATATTTTCTCTCATGATAAGAATTAATAGTTATGTTATTTTGATAGGATAGCACTGAAATTACTATTCCATCTTCGAACTTGAGGACGTTTATGCAACGAAGACATCCCTCGAATGTTTCTGCATCACCAACTAGTCCACAACCGAAACAACATAATGTATTTTAAGCAACCAAACTATTGTGAAGATTGTTTTTATTGAAATTCTGTTTTATGAGACATTTTATATTAATTGATTATGTGATATTGTTTTTAAAGTCGTTAATTTTCCTCTTAGATGATTAGGTCAAATAATGTTAGTAATGGATTGATTTTATCTAATTTAATGTGTATGTCCCTTTTTTCAAATATTTTTATGAATATTAGGTTGGAAAAGTGTGATTTTTATTCCTTCAATAAAGATTTGTGAGATGATAGTTTAAGTTTTTTATCTGATGCTTAGAAAAGGTGAAGATAAAATACGACCCGTATTTATTTTTTCAACTCAGCCAGTTGAACGAGCCGCAGACTAGATTTTGTACACAAAGTTCTTACGAATCGTAGTGGTTCATTTTTGCCATATGTATCTTGTTCAAGGGGCAATCAGCAACCTCTAATAGTAGCACACCTCTATTTGAAAGATATCTATCCATTTAGAAGGGATAAACAAGATAAAAAATAATATCAAGAGAGGGATTTTTTATGTAAGAAATTGAAAATCAACTACATATATATCTGATTCCAAACTGGCTACTAATGGTGTTCTGCTGCCACTTGTGGTAGGGAAAAAGTGTGATAAAACAATGCATACTTCAATTCGCAGATGACACACTGCATATATGTCACAGCAAATTAATATACGAAGATGCTGGAGCGATTTGCAGATCAAATAGCAAACTCAACCCAAGAAAGATCCAAGATTCATGAGGTCAAAAGAAATACTTTTTTCTCATACCATTCTTTCCGATTCAGCCTGTAGATAAAGATAAAGCCATTTTAAGCTTTCATAATGAGCTCTGCCACCTATGGAAACGTGCCACTAAAGTTTAGCATAGTTTGATCTACCGCCTGAACCTTCGGAAAAACGTAGCAGAAACTTAAATTCTGTGGATATTTCAAACTGAGTTACATTCAGCCAAAGTCACAATTTTTTTTAATTTTGCTGATATAGATTTTTTGAAATGATTAATTACTCGTAAAATGCTCATTTCACGAGATTTCATGAAGAATACTTTAATTTACAAAATGGCCAAATATTCTTTAAAAAGCATTCAATTACTTTGAAGAGTTGAGTCCCGTGAATTTCTGGTATAAACTATGTAATGTAATAGTACATGATGATCATAATAAAAAAAAATGAAGCGTGTGTGGAATTTTTGTGTCCGTAGTAGAAGATTCACCACATCAAAGATATATTCGAATTTTCCATTTTTTTATGGATTTTAAAATAGCCTGTATCTTTTCAACCGAGCCGAATTGGAAAGAATGTTAGAGCATAAAGTGTTTCTTTCGACCTTAGGAATCTGCCGTTGCAACATATGTAGGTATAGGTACATAGACTAATCATGCATTAGTTTTCGTCAGCAACCTACCGCGCAACCGACGCCGTCGCAAGCAACTGAGAATTTCAGATATATATATATATATATATATATTCTTATGAAAAAGAGAGCTAAAATAATAAAAAAAAAAAACTTCATCAATTTCCCCTTTCCGAATCTGTTGAAAGTTACGTAACTGATAATTTTTCAACCTAACAAGCTGAACTTGTAAAAAATCAATTAATACATAACCTTTCAACTGTCCTTTTTCACGACGATTCTGTTGCCGTGTGGGTTTATTGCAGAAGAATCTCTTTGATACCATGTTCATCAGCTAATTAGGAGACGTAATCACACTTGTCTTTCGAAATTCCTTCGATATTCAAATTCAAAATCCACAAATTGTTGCTCTCTGGTCGTGAGGGTTTTTTCAAACCAGATACGACCTTCCAGGTGATGATTTTTCGGCACTTCAGATGTTTGAAGACCGCTACGGGACCCCAATGAAAGGCAATCATCTCCCATAGATAAACCAAACATTTTATAACACAAGAAAACAGAATATTTTTCAGGAACAAAAACTAGGACATATTACGAGAATTGTCATTCTGACATATAATTTCAGATGAATCACTTGATTGTCGTAATACAGATCTGGAGAAAACGGAGAAAGCACTAAACGGCAGCCAATGAAAATATTCATAATCCTATGGGCGTACATTTACGGCCGTTTCAATAAACAACCGAAGATAGCCGATAGAGCTCTATCTTCGGTTTTGCCGGCCTTCTATCGGTGCTGATATCTATCTATGATAATGATAATGATAATGATAATTTATTTCCATCAAAAATTTACATGGATAGTCAAAAGCTTAAACTCTAACAAGACAAATCATAACCTATAAATTCTTCAACTGAATAAAAGGCATTTTTCATCAATATATCCTTGATTTTCTTCACAAACTCTTTTTCAGTAAGATTCCTCACATCCATGGGTAATTTGTTGAACATCTTTATTCCCCAGTACGTCGTGAAATTCTGGGTGTATTTTCTTTTATGTAATGGCGTCATAAGGTCGTTCCTGTATCTGGTGTCAAACAAGTGGCATGATCCATTCCGCGTCAAAATGTTTCGCTTGAGATGAATATATTTCAAACTTTCCTTTATATAAAGTGATGGAAAGGTAAGTATCCCATATTTAACATAGACTGGTCTACACGATTCCCTTCCTTTCATTCCATACATAATGCGGATGGCCTTCTTTTGCAGGATGTGAACTCTGGAAGCCTCCGAGGAATTGCCCCAAAGGAGAACCCCATACTGCAACACACTTTGGAAATTAGCGAAATAAGCTGTTCTTACCATTTCGTGAGTACCACATTTTTTCAATCTTCTCAACAAAAAAAGAATCTTCGACAATTAAGCACAAACAAAATCTATATGAGAAAACCAATCCAATTTATTGTCCAAAACTATACCCAAAAAATTCACTTGCTCTCGACTTTTCCTGCATCCAAAACTCAAGCTAGTGGTTTTTGTCGTATTTAATTTCAAAAGATTCTTCTGAAACCAACTTTCAACCTCATTAAGAGCGAGTTCTTTCTTTACAAGAAGTTCCTCCTTACATTTCGATGAAAGGACAATTGACGTGTCGTCACAATAAATGCACAGACAGTCACAATGCTGGATGCTCATATCATTCACATACAATAGAAACAATAAGGGTCCCAAAATTGACCCTTGGGGACACCACACTCAACTTTTTGCTCAGTGGATATTTCACCTTCCCAATTTACCTTCTGATACCTATTTTCCAAATATGAAGTCAGTAATTTGAGCACAATCCCCTTGAAACCATAAGAAATCAGCTTATTGAATAGAATTTTATGGGATACCACATCAAAAGCCTTGCTTAAATCAATATTCAGCATTTCAACCGCGTAACCACTATCAATTGCCTCCATTACTTTCGTGATGACATCCATTAAAGCAGAAGTGGTATTTCTACCTTTTCTATACCCATGCTGGTTGTCATTCCATAAATTCTTTTTTTCCATCCATTTCAACATTCTTTCTTTGATGATCACCTCAAAAATTTTTGATATGCAAGGTAAAATTGCAATCGGCCTGTAGTTATTGAAATTATTTTTGTCGCCTTTGTTTTTATAGATTGGAATAATTTTTGCTATTTTTAACTCATCTGGAAAATATCCTTCTCGCAAGCATTTATTAACCAATACAGAAATAGGATGAGCGATTTCATCACTGAGTCTCTTCAAAATTTCGATGTTGACTTCATAAATATCTGATGATTGTTTTGATTTAATCGATGATATTCTTCGTTTGATTTCATTTGGTGTACAATCAAAGAAAAAACAGGATTTTTCGTTATTCAGATTCAAGTTCTTAGTTATGTTGTGGCTTTGCTGGGATGTTTCTAGTTCTTCATTTATTTTTCTGCCAATATTTGCGAAGTGATCATTCAGAGTATTTGCGTCAATATCTGTTTCAATTTTCTCCCTCTTTTGTTTAGAATTTTGATTTTTTATTACAGTCCATAATGCTTTCATTTTATTTCCGGATTGTTTTACATATTCTTCGTTTTTTTCTCTTATAATTCTATTTATTTCATCAGTGTATGTTTTTTTGAAGGATTTATATGTTAATAAGGACACTGGGTCTTTTTTAACCTTAGCAATTGTATCCAATACGTCTAAAGTCTTTTTCATTTCAATAATTTGTTCATTCTTCCAGATAAGTTTTTTGTTGTTACTATTAACTAGTTGTTTTTGTCTCAAAGGTAGCTGATGATCGATAGTATGCATAAAGTATTCATGAAAGACCGAGTAAGCTTCCTGTGCATTTTTGCCGTAGAAAAAATTATCCCATGAAACCTCAGATAACACATTTTTAATTGAAATTATATCCTCTTGAGTGGCAGTTAACCTTCTAATAATATTCTTTTTCTTTTCAGATAATCCATCAGAAACAGGTAAATTAACAAACTGCGCCAGGTGATCGGACATATGAAGTTCAACTGTTTCAGTATTTTGATGATTTGTATTCAAAAATATATTATCAATGCATGTTTCTGTTCTATTGCTGATTCTTGATGCCTCGTGAAAAACTCTAATTAAGCTATAAGAGCTGAATAGGTCTATGATAGACTTGGTCAGCTTTGTATCTACAAGGAAATTGATGTTGAAGTCCCCAGCTATAATTATCTTTTTATCCCAATATTCATCCATGATTTAATTCAAAACCTGAGATAACTGATCTAGGAAAATCTCTAGTGAACCCATAGGTGACCTATATAACCCAAGTATGACTGAACCGATGTTTGCCGCATATAATCCCGCGAATTCGGCTTCTCTCTCAATAGATAGCTCTGTACATTTTTTCAAAGAAATACATTTATAACTATTTTTAGTTGCTATCAATATACCTCCATGTTTGCTAATGGTTCTGCAATAATGAGCCCCCATTTTGTAATTTTGAAAATTCACAAACTCTAATTGATCCTTATGTAACCAGGTTTCAGTGAGACAAATTATGTCAACATCATATTCGATGACTTGCAAGTCCAGTTGTTCGATTTTATTCTGCAGTGATTGTATGTTATAGTTCATGATTCTCAAAATTTTACAAATTCGATTACTGCATTTTACCTGCTTCTTCAGTTCTTGTGCCTCGAAAAAACCGGAATGGTCGAATGATTATATTTTCAGGCCAAATCTCGGGATCTTTAATTTGATCTAACATGGAATAATCACATCCAAGCTTGAAAGATTTATTCGGATTCATATTTGAAGCATGCTTCTGCAACTCTTCCACCTCAAATTGTTCATCTGGAAACAAAGAATGTAAATATTTATTCAATTTAGTAGGATTCGAATCAACTGAAGCTCTGCCAACATAGAACCAGGCTACATGCGCCCTTGAAAATGTCTTCCTCTCCAACTTTCACTCTGCCTTTTATGATTTCAACATTTCTGATTTTTTTGTTTTTATTTCTTTTGGATGTCACTTGTTTCCAATCACCTTCAGTCGCCGCCACTGGGTGAGGGATCTGGGTAGTTGCAATTGCGTATGTAGATTCGGAATTATTTGGGACATATGTACTACTTCTATCATCTGCTACAGAACTCTTATCACCTTTCTGTGTTAACGATGATAAGTTTTCCTTTGTTTTGATTTTATTAACCTCATATTTAGAATGTTCAGACCTTATATCAAATATATTGCTAACTTGTTTCTTAAGGATTTCAATGAGCAGCTCTTGTTCCTCGGTTCTTTTCTCTAACTGATGTTGAAGTTTCTCCATTAATACAGTAGACTTACGTATGCTATCATTTTCCGCTTTCAGTTTTTGACAGTTCGTGTTGTTGCATTTTCCAGTAACCTGGGATTCTTCTGAGGTATCCATATTATCCATATCGAGTGCAGTACATAAGGCAGTATTTGACTTAACGCTATTCGGCACTCTTTTATTCACTATGAAATCAATTAATTCATCCTTTTTCCACTTATTCAACTCGTTCGCTAACTGTGACTTCGTTATCGCCGCCATATTCCGTGTGATCCGTATGAATCTATGGTTTGCGTTTCACAATCATGGTTTAACCATATCTTGGTTAAAGCATGGATAGATAGGGATTTTTTCAGTTCTGACCTCAATCCATACAACTTGATTTATTCATTTTATTTTTCGAATCATTAATCGCATATTTTTGTATTATCACTGTGATTGGATGTCGAATTGGAATGTAATTATTCATATAAATTCTGTTGTTTTTTCATTTTCCCCTTTTTTTGATGAAAGAATACGCATAAAGACACCTCATGATCTGTGTTTAGATTTTGGAAGTTTTAAATTGGAATTGGGGAATACCAGGATGAAAAACATAATACTATTATCGACTCAATTGGAGTCGTGGGGGGGGGGGGGGGGGAATAAAGTATTTCATTAAACTGTCTTCCCAATCTGATTTGGTTGAAGTAATTGTACTTTAACCCTTCCTTCGGGTTTCACTTGTTAATAAATAAATATTTAAAACAAGTATTGGGGATCAAGGAATCTAGGAAAATAATTTAGAAAATCATGAACGTGATAAGAAATTAAATGAGGTTGCATGAATACTGATACAAACGATATCAATTTCAAGATTTTTACTACTCGTTAACAGTTAAATAATGAAAAATCTTAATTTTAGTGCAGAAAAACAATTATTTATATGTAAGTGACTGTCTTTCTGCTGCCTAATATTTTGATGTAAAGAAACGGACTAAAAAAACAGATCATTTAGGCAGAAATCACAATGCTAAAATTGGGAAATTCTTATTGAAAGCACAATTGTAATCATATTTGTTTGTTATCGTAAGGTTACCCATTTTGATCTTTTTCAGCTGCATTTCCTCGTAGAACTCCAATAATGGGTAAATTAGCAGAGAATTATCCTATCTAAGCAGTGAGGACAATAAAAAAATTATAACAATAAATAAAATGAACAGCTTTATTTTCATACAGTTGAAACCTTATTACATTAAAATTAACAAAAACCCTAAATTAATTAGACAACAAAATAAAATGACATTCAACGTTGTTCTAGCCGACCGTTCATCAATTATATATACGACCATAATATGCTTTTTATATTTCTTGAATCTCCCAATGTGAAATGTCATATTTTCACTATTTCTGAAAATAAAAGTTCGTTAAAGCCTAAATACATGTAATTGTATTTTCAGAGTGAATACTTACTTGTTGACTGTATCAATATACGAGTTACACCATTATGTAGCCTGTAAGCCTATAAATATCAGCAACTTTGTGAAATTCTTGTTGGCAGAACCTTTGTATTGAAACGTACTGCACGCACAATTCCGCTACAGCTTTTTTACCGTGATTCCTGAAAACGAAGAACGTGGATATTTCTAAACTGAATAGGTTAAAATAGTCTTACCTTGGAGATTTTACTTTCGAATATAAATGAAAACTTCATTCACCACACTCTTGCTCAATCAGAATTTGCATGCATCATTCAAGTACTTTATGGACTTTTCGAGTAATCGTTTCTTTCCATTCCTCATCTTCATCCCATCAATTTATTGCAATAATTCTATACCGCTATTGTCGCTATTAAAGTACTTCATTATTACAGTTCAATTTCGCTCAGGTATCCCTGAACAGCAATAAAATGTACTTTAATAAAAATTCTCAACACTTATCCATAGTTCTTACTGCCCGAATTTCACCGGTAAACAAGCAACGCTACCGAAGATTCTTCCAAGGCTCCTCTACTTCGAGTGTTCGTATCTCTGGTAGGCCTATCTGACCTTTTTCCGAAACCAACGATACACCATACCAACCGGTAGAAATCGCCGTACGCAGATAGAATATTGAAACAGAAGTAGGTACAAATGGATCGATTTCAGTAACCCTGGTAGACAAATATCGGCTATCGGCTATCTTCGGTTGTTAATTGAAAACGGCCGTTAGTTGTTCACTGGCGCTATCGCTTCTCGTTGGATGGACTATAGGTAATAATGCTACTACTATAAAGAAGTTAACATATGCAGAAACAAACTCTTTCTTCATGTTTGAAAAATAAATGACACTTGTTCCTAGGACAGCGGCGAAAGCAGCTCGATACCGAGAAGGACTACTGCAACGCAACACCAATCCAAGAGATCATTTTCTTCAACTTTCTTGAATCTCTGCGATCGTGAGAGCTAGCAGAGTGAACTCCAGAGATGAATTACTTCATTATGTTTTTTTACTTTAAGATTATAAACTTGATATCGAACATGCAGGCCCCGGACTTGGGCGCCCTGGGTGAATAATCTAGTGGCGCCCTTTTCCTACCTATTTTTTTATGATAATTGCATAATAGGGTTTTTTTTTCACAAACAACTACGTTTCACAGGAAACAGAAATGCAGGTCGTTTAAAGAAAATACTATAGCCATTCGTAGATTAATTATTCACACTACATACCAAGATTGTACATTCGAAAAGTTAAATTTTTAATGTAATGGTAAAAGATGATCAAACCCAAGGTTTTTTTCCTAGCTTTTAACTCTGCAAATTGGAAGAGTTGATCCTCTTGCATTCTTGAGCCTAGACAAAACAAGAAAGATTTCTCTTTCTGCGGAGCAGCTGGTTACTGGTGGGGTCAAAAAAATTCTAATTGCTATCTCAAGATTAGGAAGTACATTTTAAAGTGCTGACATTAATTTTGAAATTCACTTCCGACATCATTGGGGTAATATCTGAAGAGTAGAGGCGAAAAAACAACGCGCCTCTTCCTATTATAAATACCTAATACAAGAATACCTACATAGATCCTGCCTATAATAAACAAGTAATGATACAGTAATACAACTATGATTAAAGGCAAATACTGTGGATGTGTATAATGGCATTTAATAATACTTCTCGGTATAGTATTTTAAGAATTCCGTATATTTCATCCCAAATTTTGGAAAATCCCATCCTTAACGTTGTGTGATATTTTTTCCACTGTTCATCCTCCCCTACATTCCGGCGCCCCTTAAAATTAGGCGCCCTGGGCAAATGCCCAGTCTGCCCTACTGTAGGCCGGGGCCTGCGAACATGACAACTAATATTATAATATGGGGCATAATAGAATAATAGTGTACTATCTCCACTCAAGGTTTATTTTAGTTATCGATAATTTCGTGAAATATCGTTTGGAAAATTCGAATTAAGATCAACTATTATAGTATTATGTTTCCATAGACGAATATGGGTAAACTGAGGAAAGCTAATAAAAAAATTGAACTAACATCAAACAACTTTTTATATTCACAGAAAACAATTTTTGATAGATGAAATATAGGTTCTCATGACATGGAACTGTGGTGCTTTTTTTTCGACATTTTAATTATGTCTACCAATGGGTAGACTCAATGGAGTGGGACTGTAAATTTAGCCAGTTCTGCGTGCTGCTATTTCAAATACTCCAAACTCACCATCATTCGGAAGATAAGCGTGTCCTGATACGAATAATTTGAGATCAATGGTCTCGATGGCTATATCTTCATTTTGCACAAGTTTGCGGAGTTGAAGGGTAGTTTAAATGTTTCTGTTCTGTCCTGTGCTTGAAAACTGAATAAGTTTATATTTTTTAAGAAAAAACGAATGGAAAAACAAAAAATTCTTTGCTTACACGGAGCCCAGAGAGTACATAAACATCTCTGAGATGTTAAAAGTAAGAGATTTCGCGACATTGGACATTCATTGCGATGTTCTGTTTACGCATGAATTTAACTTTTAGAGAATATCCAATGTCCGCCGCAGGCGGCTATTATCAGGATGTCCCTGGGATGTAACAAAAAAACTTCTCTGGGATGTCACAAAAAGAATTTCCCTGGGATGTCACATAAAGAACTTCCTGGGATGTCACATAGAGAACTTTGAATTTTTTTGTTAGCTTTTTCATGCACACAATAGAATATTTCCAAAGCCTTTCGAGAACATTGAATCTGTTAATTAAAATTTGTGCACTTTTTTCCTGAATTTTAAGATGAAGGAAAAATAGAAAAAATAAAATTTTTCGCCTCCACGAAGGCCATACTGAATAAAATTTGGGACAGGAAAAATTTAAAATGGTAATCATCGAAATGAATATCATCTCCAAATTTTAGGCTAGCAGAACCTTCACATTCAACTGCAACAGACGGACTGAGATGATGAATCAGAATTATCAGATGTTATCACTGAGAAAGGCAGTGACTGATTCCGGCCTTATAGTATCCCCTTTTTTCTCCAGAAAATATCCTGATAAAAAAATTCTTTCCCTTAAACATTATATAGAAAGGATATTCTGAGTAACCTATTGCAAATGGCGACATCTAACAGCGTCAAAAGAGTTCTTTCTTCACAGCCCGAATAAACCTCTCAAGGCAATCTATGCGAGGTCTAGAGAAGTTATTCACACGTTAACATTATTTTCACCTCGCCAATTCCTCTCAGTAGGCAAACAAAGAATTGCCTATTGAGACCTCTCTGGGCAGTACATATTACGTCTCAAAAAAACATCCCCATGCCAGCATTTCCAAAACATCGCAAAACATCCCAGAGATGTTTGTGCTCGCTGGGAGGTCACACCGAGAACATTTTTGCAACATAGATCATCGATATGAGTACCATTTTCAATTCATAGGCCCACAGATCATGAGGCTGGAGGATGAAATAAGATTTTGTAACTGAGAGAGGAGATATACCGGTTTCAGCCTTATTAGGCATCATCAGTATCCCATATCTCCCAGACACGAAATATTCATAAAAAATTTTTACTTTTGAAGTCTTCTGAGTAAAAAATACAAGTGGCGGCACCTAGTACCGTCAAAAGAGATGTTCTACATCTCCATGCAGTCACATGCTGCGTACATCCTCTTTCACTCCATGAGATCTGTGACTCTATGAATTGAAAATGTTATAGTCTGTTTCAGAATTATTGGCATCTCGGGCGGCTCTGGAATCTTGAAATTATATTGGTAATATCCCATCAGTAAATTTTGAGTTGCAATATTTGGGTTGGTGGTGATGGAACACCAAATTTATCTATTAATTTTATAGCATTTCACTGCTTCAAATGATTCAAACATTGCCCATAAGAGTAATTATCCATACTTATATTATAAATGTGAATGTCCGTGTGTTTGTTTGTGCTTTTTTTTGTCCTCTATTGACTCAGGAACTAGATGACTGATTTTGATAAAACTTTCACTATATTGTAGATAATTTTTTTTTGGAGGTTTTCATGTAGGGTCCGTCCCTATATAACGAAGAAATAAGAAAAAATATCTAGTTTTCATGAAAAATCCCGGTACTTTCCGGCTTTTACGGTCGACGCTGCGTAAACTATAGGATAGAGAAACATGGTCAGAGACAATTTTGTAGTGCTCGAAAAGTTCTATAAAAAAGTCCGCGACGGCATATGTCTAACTGCCGAAGACAACCCACGATAGCCATTTTTAACATTTTCAATTCAATCCAAAATAATGGTCAATTCAGAGAGGGCTTTTGACTGGCATGGAATGAATCAATATAAAAATGAATGTGACTTTTATCTGCGGCATTTATTCCTGATGAAAAATGCTTTTTACACTATAGTTTTCTAATGAATACTTTGAAAGTTACAGTAGGTTGAACGAGTGTGAATTTGAGCAAGAAGTTATTGAATCTATGTATACGCGACATGTATACACGTGCGGATCTCCTTCGATACGAGGTTATGAATGTGGGGTTGCGGACCTATTAGTACGTTTTAAATTGAAATATCACGCGAGCAGAGCCGCGGGTATGAGCTTGTTGTCATATGAAAGTTCTTCATGTACTATGATATACCTAGATATTTTAATTTGTGTTCATATCTCATCTCATTATATGTACTATTTGGGCTATTCGAGTGTAAAGTTATTTCAGTTTTATTCCTTTCCTTCCCAAATACTGAGAAAAACTAACACAGGGCTAGAACTTGGCTCAATTTTCAATAGTCATCAAGAATGCAAAGATTAATGACGGGTGTTCATAGAGAAGGAACTTTTAGTGACCTTCGATGAAATTTACATTATTTAATGAATGATATCTCTTTATTAGAATTCCTCGAAAGCCTGGATGATTTAATGTTTAAGTATTCTACGCTATTTTCATTATCAATCCTGAATTTCAATGCTTGTTCTACAGTGAAATATATATACAGGGTGTACCAAGTTCGACGGCCTATTAGGCGTTTCTGGAGAACTAGACTTATTTGAAATCTGAAAATTGGGATTATGATATTGTTTGACATTATCTACCGAGCTAAAATATTCTTGGAGCCTGACCACTTTCAGTTATACAGGGAGCGAAAAAAAAATTTTCTAAATTTTATTTTTCTGTTTTTTTCTTCTTGAATTTGATAGAGTATGCAATTCTGAATACATTCGTACTCAAATCGTTGAATTCGTGGAAATACTTTCAAAAATATCGAGAAAAATCTGAAGAAAAAGAGAGAAAAGGGTATTCGGTATTATGTTTGTTATTCCTAATCTACATATCTTAAGCACAAACCGTTTTCACATTTTTGAAGTCAAAGACTGTGGAAATATTGTACATTTTTAAAATTTTGAAAAACTCATCACAGGGTGTTCCAAATGTTGGGTCAAAAATTGGGATCAAGATTGGCCCATAACTTTCGTTTTTCAAATTAGAACCCTATTTTTTTATGATTGCGTTGGATTGTATGAAGAAAAATGATGGAGTGAGTTATTGAAATAATTTATCTTCTATGACCAAGGTCATAGTTGATATGAAACAGATTTAATGAATTTGACGCTACATACGACATAAAATCAGAAAACCCTAAATAACTCAAGAATTATCAATTTTAGGAGCATGAACATGTTAAAACATTATCATCATTTTTCTTTGTACAATCCAACGCAATCATAAAAAAATAGGGTTCTAATTTGAAAAACGAAAGTTATGGGCCAATCTTGATCCCAATTTTTGACCCAATATTTGGAACACCCTGTGATGAGTTTTTCAAAATTCTAGAAATGTACAATATTTCCACATTCTTCGACTTCAAAAATGTGAAAACGGTCTATGCTTAAGATATGTAGATTAGGAATAACAAACATAATACCGAATACTCTTTTCCCTCTTTTTCTTCAGGTTTCTCTCGATATTTTTGAAAGTATTTCGACGAATGCAACGATTTGAGTACGAATGTATTCAGAATTGCATACTCTATCAAATTCAAGAAGAAAAAAACAGAAAAATAAAATTTTAAAATTTTTTTTTTCTCTCCCTGTAAAACTAACAGAGGTCAGGCTCCAAGAATATTTTAGCTCGGTAGATAATGTCAAACAATATCATAATCCCAATTTTCAGAATTCAAATAAGTCTAGTTCTAAGATGGGTTTTTCTTTCTCTGTGCGAATTGAAGATAATAACTGTAATTCGATGTCTGTCTCTAAAAACAGGTTTATTATTACAAGATTAATCAAACATAACAATGAACAATCCTACCTAAAAACAGGAATCGGAAATTAAAGCTATTATCTTCTATCTGAAATATGACAATATAAAAAAAAACTGATTTAACAAAAGTCAAAGTGAAACATGTCCACTCAGATCCCATCAACGGAATGGTGGGGTTTCACTTTCACTTTTACATCTCCCCTCCTCAAGTGTAAAATTTACACAAGGTACAATTTTACTTATATGATAATATTGAGATTGGGATCGGATCCCAGGTGTATTCAGTTCATAAATTGATTTCTCTATTTCAGTATCGTAATGAGTTCATTACAGTACTAAAAGTAGTGCTGTAATGAAAGTCATTACAGCATTGTTTTCAGTTATATTTTTCGTTTTATGGTTGTCAGTACTGACCTCTGATCGAATTAAGTTCCGAATCAAAACAATTCAAATTCCGTGATCTGTCAAATTTCGTATGTCACACCAACTGCCAAGATACAAAACAAAAGTCACTAATCTGAATTTTCATTTGAATTTCGAGAGGTTTTCACGAAAATTGACTGAAATAGAGAAAATACCGTCTAATACTCGTTGCAGAAGGCAATTCCAACACTCATGCTATCGAAAACTCGCTCCTTCGTCGCTCGTTTTCGAACTTCGCATTCGTGTTGGAATAGGAGCTCATTCTGCAACTTGTTTTAGAATATACTATTTGATATTCTGTTTTTCATAGTATACGGGCCTGATTTCATCAAGCTTATTACGATTTAATTTATTACCAGTTTCAACATAAACATGGTCGCCTATGTTCAAAATTTCATTTCTACGATTATTGTCCACTCGAACTTTATTCAACTCATGGAATCTTTGTGAATTTTGGAAACCTATTTCTCTATCTGTTTCTATATTATTCTGATTATTGAAAACTGAAGGTAGTAAAGATGAATATTTTCCTAACAATAAATATTCTGGCGTAAATTGTGTGACATTGTGAACTGTTCTGTTATATTCAGATACACATTGTGTAAAAAGACTGGTCCCTGGTTTCAACTGATTATTATCATTCAATTTACATCTCAATCGATTAACTAGGGTTTGTCCTAAAACGTTCTGTTAGACCATTAGATAAAGGGCAATCAACCGCGGTAAACAATAAAGTAATATCATGACGATCAAGAAATGATTTAAATTTAGACGAAGTCAATGCTGGGTAACGATCTGATAATAATATTTCTATTTTATGATGTTCTACGATTGGTGATAATAATTTAATAAAATAGGAGGAATTCTGAGTCTTAGAAGTAGAGGCTAATGAATACCTAGAAAAATGGTCAGTTAATAAATGAAAGTATTTTTTCTCTGAGTGATATCCAGCAAAACCCCCAACAGTATCAATGGACATAATACTATAAGGCAAGGGCGTCGCTAGAAATTTTTTCTGGGGGGGGGGGGTAAAAAAAATTAAGGATATTGTATATTGTCACGATGTGTTCCTATGTAATGATTATATGACTTATTTTCCGAACAAAATATTTTCCTGAGGGGGGGTAATTACCCCCATAACCCCCCCCCCCCCCGTAGCGACGCCAGTGCTATAAGGTTTTGTAGCTGGACCTAATTGAGATAACAGACCTATTCTCTTCATTCTACGGGTCTTGTTTTTCTTACAAATCTCACAAGTATCGCAAAATAGTTTAATTTCCGATTTATAAGATGGGTTTTTCTTTCTCTGTGTGAATTGAAGATAATAACTATAATTCGATGTCTGTCTCTAAAAACAGGTTTATTATTACAAGGTTAATCAAACATAACAATGAACTATCTTACCTAAAAACAGGAATCGGAAATTAAAGCTATTAATCTTCTATATGAAATATGACAATATAAAAAAAAACTGATTTAACAAAAGTCAAAGTGAAACATATCCACTCAGATCCCATCAACGGAATGTGGGGTTTCACTTTCACTTTTACATATATATATATATATATATATATACTCTATAATCTTTGTTGTTAATCCTATCCTATCCTACTAATATTATAAATCCGAAAGTTTGTGAGGATGTGAAGATGTTTGTTACTCTTTCACGTTAGAACTACCGAACGGATTCCGATGAAACTTCACATCAATCGAATCATCCATGTTATTCTTACGGTGATATGCAAGAATGACCCTTATGCTTGACATGATGGACGCAATCCAACAAACACATACGTAAACAGCGAAAATTTAAACGATTTAAATCAAACTCAACGAGAATAGAAGTGTTCACAATATTTACGTAATTTCTACATTTACATACGAAATTGTACCTATTGTGAATATTTTTTTCTATGAATTTTGGTAGTTTCAATTCTGATTATCAAGCATCAAGCATGTACTGAGTTTCTTCCATTGTCATCAAGTATAAGCCGCTATCTCGATTGTCGGCAGAGCAGCGAAACTGTGAAAATTTCGAAGTAGAGTCAAGCCATCATCAGCTGTAAAACCGATCTGTGCGAACATGTGGAAAACACTGCTTTTATTCAGAATTGTGCTTGATTTGTGCTGCTTTCTGTCTTTGAAATTTTTTCCTTATTCCTTTGGAGATCGAGAAATTCTGCCAGCTCAACACTTTTCGAAAAGTTGGAATTCAATGACTGAAGAAAAATTTTAGTTAGTTGTGCTTTGTTCCAAAAGTACTTCTGATTTATCAAAAAATTTAATTCGAACAAAAAAAATAGGTCCAAGCACTTTCGTTCCTATGAATGAGTAGGGGAATGAATATTTGATACAGTTGTGCTGTTTTGTGCCAGGAATATTTTCACGGAAATAGTTGAGACCTTCAGGAAAATGAAGAAATTGATAGAAAAAAGTCAGTCCAACGCGTTCTTTTTTTTCAACGAGAACTATTTGATATGATTATGCTAACTGAACGAGTTTCCACCCATAAGGAGAAAAAAGGAGTTTCACAGCTGATAATACTTTTGCTTGGCTGCCGATTGCCTTTTTCAATGCTTTTTTTTCTAAAATGCAAAAGTTATCACGCTTTTAATGATCAGTGATCAAATCACAGTTCGTGAAATATCGCTCACTCATAAGAGTAGTGAGCGGTTCGAGACAAATAGAATGAGATATTCACATTGCTTTGCAAGAATCCCTACTTTAGATTTCGGGCGACATACACGATAGATACCACAATTAAAACATCACATCAATTTCGAAAGTTTGCGTTTTCAGTACCTATGACGCAAAATGTGATTATACTAACAATACGAGCACTTTTGTCAATACTACAATGCTCTGAGATATCGGAATAAAATATTAAGTTCGTGTTTTTTGGAGCATTCACATGAAGAGGTCGGTTCTGAATGGAGGTATCAGCCATTGATGACCTGTTTAACTTGAAATAACAATTAGGGTGAAAAAAAAGATCATCGTAGTCGAAATTCCAGGAAGGCAGAACCTAGCTATAACGAACCATGTTCATATTATTTAAAATAATGTTGTTTGAACGAAACAATCAAAATACGAGAACTGACAACGCCAACTGACTACCTCAATTCGTTACTTTCAGGACACACACCTCTTTCACTAATAGTATATTCTAAAACAAGTTGCAGAATGAGCTCCTATTCCAACACGAATGCGAAGTTCGAAAACGAGCGACGAAGGAGCGAGTTTTGGATAGCATGAGTGTTGGAATTGCCTTCTGCAACGAGTATTAGACGGTATTTTCTGTATTTCAGTCAATTTTTGTGAAATACTCCCGAAATTCAAATGAAAATTCAGATTAGTGACTTTTGTTTTGTATCTTGGCAGTTGGTGTGACATACGAAATTTGACAGATCACGGAATTTGAATTGATTTGATTCGAAACTTGATTCGATCGGAGGTCAGTACTGACAATCAGAAAACGAGAAATATAACTGAAAACAATGCTGTAATGAGTTTCATTACAGCACTACTTTTAGTACTGTAATGAATTCATTACGATACTGAAATAGAGAAATTATTTTTATTGTACCGTTCTGGAAGACCTGTCATAACATGTCGAATCAGAGTGTCCAAATTGAACCCGTATTCGTGGGTCCACACCGTGAGTTTTACGGTGCGCTGAGATATGCAAAAGTTTGTGAGGATCTGAGTATGGATGTTTGTTACTCTTTCAGGTAAGAACTGCCTGAAAGATTCAGAAGAAACATCACATCAACATAGTTTATATATCAGATTAACGTATATCAGCACCTCAGAGGTAAAGTGTGTTAAGTCACATTTTTTCAGACACGAACTTTCTACAATATTCGATTCACATTAGTAAATTCTACCTAGTGGAACACATTTTTGACTCCCTGGGTAAATCAAATCGCCAAATAATAGCAGAAAACATCCTTTGAAACGATAATGGAACTGAACAATCTCTGTTTTGTCTAATTTTGATATTGTGACTTAAACACACTTTACCTCTGAGGTGCTGATATAGTTTGTGAATTGGCCTTAATACAACGAAAAACTATCGGGAGAGTCGAAAAATATTCTGCCGTTCGAAAGCGATCGAGACGTACGCTGCCTAAACACTCGATGGATGATACATGAACATAATGTACTATGTTTTTTTTCCCTCAAAAAGTTCTGAATAAAAATCGACGACAACATAGTTATCTTTTTCATATGGAAGCCATCATAACAAAAACTTTTGTCGTTTTCAGTTTTCAAAGTAGATGACTTCTTGTCGGCCTAATTCATTAACCTGCTGAGTCCATTGTTTTAGAATTGATTTGGCATTTTCACAAATTAGGCCGACGCTTTGTCTTTCACACAAATCCATTGAGTTTTGGACGATTAGTTTTCACGATATAAGTTTGATCCTAGGGTCGCTTGTCACTACGCTAAATTCGGAACTAATTCAAGCTCTTGGACCTGAATCAAATGCGTGAGCATAATAATATTTCGCATTTATTATGAGTGTGCATTTGATTTAGGACTTAGAGGTTGATTTAGTTCTGAATTTAGCGCAGTAGCAAGCGACCCTTAAGAATGATTCAGCACTAATTCAAACGACTGTACGTAGAGATATCGTTGGCGATTGCCTTATTCATTTTGCTTTTCATGAGGGGTGCCCATTCCTTGAGGTGGTTGTCTGATTATTGGATTGTATTGTCAAGTATGGGTTAGACGTATATTTACTAAAAGTTAAGGAAATCTAATGAGTGTTGCAATCAGGATTTAGGCTTCTGCAAGATTTTTCGTTTTTGAAATATGGCTAATGACCTTAGTAGTCGATATCAATGAAATAATAATAAAAAAATAGTGGAAAAATGATGAATAATAATAACAATAATTTTGATAGCCGATTTGCGCAGACGAAGTTGCGCGGGCCAGCTTGTATAACAATATATGAAGAATTCTTTAGCCTTCGTTGTTTTAACGCATTTTTTTTCTATTTTACTATTCAAAAATATATGTGGTTATATTACTTACATCTTCTGGGAAAAAATAGCATAAAAGTGAAATATTCACCGACAGTCTCTCATACATTATTCTATGAATTAATCTGACTGAATCTGACATAGAATACTTCTGTAAAGACCACGAAATGAGAAGAATTTTCATAAAAAATTCTTTATTTTTTGACCTTACGAAACAATTGCGTAAATTATATATCGACATATACAGGGTGTTTCAAAAAAAGTTGATCCCGTCTCTAGGACAGATAGAAAACTGAAAAATAATCGGGGTTCGTTTAGTAAAAAAATTTCGTAACACCATCCGTATACAAGATGAAGGGCGTTGAAGAAGAAAAATTATACACATTTTTTTCGATTCTACCGAAACTACTGGTAATATTGTACAGAATGAAACTTTATAGGAATATGTTTTTGAATCTAATACATCCAATGAATTTGTTTTTATGTCTGACTTTCACAGAGGGTGCTATTTACACGGTTTGTACCAAGTATTATTGAACATAAATTTTTCAATTGATATTGAATTTATCAAGTAAAATTGTGAATGAACTCAAACTACATTTAATTTTACACCAAAAAGGTACTCTTGATGAAACTATTGATAAAGTTATTAATTGTTATTACTGAGAGGTATAGGTCCTCCTCCAGATCTCAAGAGGGAGAAGCGGTCAGAGAACACAGATCTGGTTGAAAATCTGTTAAGATACTGTGACACGGCTGAACAGGCAGTGTCCTGTGACACCTATTTGTCTCATTGAATTTGATACTACTAAAAAATAGTACAACTGAAAATTTCTTTGTGGTGTTTGAGAAATGGGTTGTTGTTGATTATTGAAAAGTGCTATCAGAAGTCTACTTCTTACTTCTTACTTTAAAGAGGACCACTACCTCACCCCTCATCCGTGAACCCGTGTGTTCGACACTAAATCGAGTTTCACCCCATGTTGAAGGAACTCTGTGCATTAGCTTTGTCTCCTGGTCTTCGAGTGAATTTGACGATCTGAGGGTGTTGAGAAACACTGTCAAATTGATTGGAGTCACCGAGACTCATTGATATTTAAAATCAATTGATTTTGATTGGATCGAATTTACGTAAGGTTTTTTGATCGCACAATCTAAGTTTTGTGGAACCTAACACCAACTTTTTAGGAAAAATTATATTTGTTATTTGTGCTTTTTTGATGACTTGTGGAATTATTTTATGTATGTACCTTTATATGTATATTTGTGAACTGTTTACACCTGGAATATTGGGCATGTTGGTTGTGAGAAGAAAAATAAGTTAATAAATGTGTTTTTACATGATTTGTTGCCATGAATAAATATAATAAATTTTTCAAGAAACATCCGATGAATATGAAAAGCAAGGAGATGCAGCATTATCATTTTTGATTCCAAATTCATGGCAACCATCTTTACAGTATTTGCTCTTTGAAGCCACACTTATTAACTGGAGAGTCTTCCCGAAGAAATCAGTTCCGATTGAATTTATGATTATGATCTTGAATATGTGCTGGTGAATCTGCAAATAACGTGTTCAACGAGTGAGTCGAGGGGCGATCAATACAGCCCTAAAATAGGCCGGGTGACCAGGTTGTCAAGGCAACGCCGTTTCCTCGGCCCCGTCCGCTTGACACACTGACACCCTGAATTATATACGTACGGGAACATTTTGACGTAGTTAGAGTTCCAGCACTGTTGTTTCTTTGGATTTTTGGAACTGAGAGGACAATAGAAATCAAAAATCTGTTGGAATGATTCATTTTTGACTGTAGGAAAATAAATTGCTCGAAGAATAAATTCTTAAATGTTAACTAACATTGGCAACCCAAGAATTATATATTTATCTATCTATCTATATACAATCTATGAAACCAGACTAATTTTTTTTTGAATAGTTTAAGGCTTTCACGACCGGATATACTGGTATAAAAAGAGTCTTCCAGGCTTATTGGCCGTGGTCCATTAGGAATAAACAATTTCTCCATTCGAACAAAACAAATTCCGGTGGAAAATATAGTAGCTAATGTTGAGGCAGTAATTCGGTCTTTACCTGAGGCTACAGCTGAGCAAGTGAGGACTGAAGCCTCCAGAATTATCAGGAAGGCTAAACCAGCAAAAAGTAATATAAATTTCAGGGAATACAAAGCGATAAAGAATCTCAATGAGGACACATCCATTGTGATCCTTCCAGCTGATAAAGGAAACGCGACGGTAGTAATGGATTCCTCAGACTATGATTTCAAAATGAGGGAGTTGTTAGAGCCTTCAAACTACAGGAAACTCAGAAGAGATCCTACCTCATCCAGAATCAAACAAACAAAGGCTCTCATAAAAGTTTCTTCTCTCGATGAAGAAACTAAAAAGAGAATCTGTAAGAGTGAAGCAAGGGCTCCGCGCATATACGGACTTTCGAAAATTCACAAGGATAAAGTCCCATTGAGACCAATTGTTAGTACCATCGACTCGCCAACATACGATTTAGCCAAAGTCTTAACGACGATGTTGAGACCTTATGTGGGAAATACGGAAACCTTTGTCAAGGACTCTACTCAGTTTGTAGAAAAGCTGCAGAACATCCAGTTGGGACCAAATGACCGACTAGTTAGTTTTGATGTTGTGTCTCTGTTCACATTGGTTCCCATCAAGGAATCGCTAAACTACGTTTCGGAGATATTCCCGAATGACATAGCAAAGCTCTTTGAACTTTGCCTAACATCCAGCTACTATCAGTGGAAAGGCGAGTTTTATGAACAAATAGACGGTGTCGCCATGGGAAACCCTCTAAGTCCTGCAATTGCGAATTTCTTCATGGAAAAATTCGAACAAAGTGCCATCGAATCGACATCGAAGAAACCATCTACCTGGCTACGTTATGTAGACGATACTTTCGTCGTTTGGGGTCACGGAGATGAAGAATTGCAAGCCTTCTTAACCCATCTCAACAGTAGGCACCCAAATATTCAATTCACAATGAAAGTTGAAAAGGATGGTTCACTACCATTTCTAGACGTCTTGGTAACTAGAAAGCCTAATGGAAAACTAGGACACAGGGTTTATAGAAAACCAACCCACACTGACAGATATCTACATAAGGAGTCCAATCATCACCCCAAACAGAAACGAGGAGTTATCAAAACACTCGTAGAAAGAGCCCGACGATTATGCGAGCCGGAATTTCTGGAGGATGAACTTGAACATTTACAGAATGCATTCATCGCCAATGGTTATAATACCAAAGAAATTCAGAGGGCAATAAGAACAAAAACTTCCACCCGTGATGATAACACATCACAAATCACACCTAACGGAAGAGCCATCTTACCATACATCCCCAAGGTCACAGATAGAATTGGTAAAATACTGAAAAGGCACAACATCGAGACCGTTTATAAGCCGACGCAAAAACTTGGGCAAATGATCAAGACAACCAAAGACAAAGTCAACCCACTTTCACAAGCTGGTATTTACAGGATACCTTGTGACTGCGGAAAAGTCTATATTGGCACAACAAAGCGAAGTATTAATACCAGAATTAAGGAACACAAACGATGCTGTCGACTAAATCAAACAGAAAAATCCGCACTAGCAGAACATGCGCTAATAGATGGACACAACATAGATTTCTCAAAAGCGGAGATTATTTCCAACATCAAAAGTTACTATCCCAGGCTGAACATTTAAGCCATTGAAATTTATAAACACAAAAATAACATTAACAGAAAAGAAGAGACACCCCATTCTTGCATAGCGCCTGGTTACCGACCTTAGTAAAAACAAAGATCAAGCCGATGCGAAGCGGGATCGATGGGCCAATCAGAATCGCGCACGTAGACGCGCCACTTTTTCCCGCCATAAACCGGCGCACAGATGACGCTTCCGGTTCGAACACGCCAGTGTCAGAAATTCAGCGTTCGAGGTACAACCTTAGACCGAGAATCCTCTGCAGATGCCTACCGAAGTTGTAGGCGAAACGTTAGGTGAAATTATTCCTAATGGACCACGGCCAATAAGCCCGGAAGACTCTTTTCATACTAATTTTTTTTTGTAAAGACCAAACCAAAGGTAGAAATATGTCAATGGGATTGTTGTAGCTATTATACAGGAATTTTTGGTGGGAACCATGTTCCAATGTCAAAAATTTGCAGACCTTTTGAAAAAATTCGCTGATTTGGTGAAACCTAACAGTGAAGTTCCTCCTCAAATAGAGACCTATCAGTATACTCCAGTTTGGTTGGAACATAAATGAATAATTCGACTATCAGATCAGAATCACAGTGGGTCAGACCATTAAGGAACAATTTCACCAACTGATGCTTTAATCCCCATTAGGTAAACTCATGTTAAACTAATCAGCTATTTTGAACTCAGTTTAATTCCAATTTCACCAGCTTAGACGCAGGCGTAGTAATCAGAGTTTAGACATCCATACAACTTGGCAACGCTGGAAATTATTCAATTCTGTGTGTCTACCACAGATTCAGATACCACCAAAATCAGCATCAGTACGAAACTTCCACTTGCGTGAAAAGTCTCAAAGACTCGAAGCAAATGGTTGAATGGGGAAGCAATAGTTCCTATGAAAAATAGTTTTGAGAATTATTGACTTGATCTGAAAAATGAAACGTCAGTTTCATATTTCATTTTATCTGATTTTCAATTTGCTCTAAAACGAATAGCACTCATGGTAAAATCTTCATTATCGAAATTGTTGATATGATCTATCTCTAATCGCAGCTCATATCAATCAATGTCGACTCCCAAAATCTCCCTTACTACTAACTGTCACTACATTTTTTCTCAATTCATTATCGTTTATGATATATACAATGAAGTGAATATATTAGTTGAAAAAATATTCGTGATCTTTAAATATGCTTTTCAAGTATCTAGTAATAATAAACCTCGGAGGAAATGTCAACACGAACAATCGTTAACTGAAGTTAGTACAGTAAACGACCAAAACCGGCCAGCTACTTTTCTAAACGTCGATTAGGTCTCGTCTAACTTCGAATTATGTTCTTGGTGACATTGAACATTGCTTTTAACGGAGATTAGACGAACTAAAACTAGGTTTTAGATGTTGGTGAAAACGTCCCTAAGAGACAGCGGTTTCATCGCATATGGTCATTACCGAATAACTCACCGATCGGTACTTATCGATGACTTCCAAATTTTTTTTCCAAATAAAAGAGTTGAAAAATGTATTTGTAATTTCAAAGGCAGAAGAAGATCGCGAAAAGGTGCAAGCACAATCCCATTTGTATTATTTGAATTTCAATCATGATGAGCATGGGACTCCTAAATGCTCCGGATACATTTCAACGTTCTGTGAATCACGTATCTTTTGGACTGGATTTCATTTTTCCATACCTATGTATTGATTGCATCATCCTTGAATATCGGCGTCATCTAGAAAAAGTTCGACTGAATCGACTGAATGAATATGGTCTTCAACATGTTATTTCTTGCATTGGAAAAATGGGTGTGGAAGAGAAAATTTCACATAATCTGTCACTCTATCCATGTTGGCTTCTTGATAATGAGAGGGGGGTTACAATCAGAGCTGTGCCAGAGCACTGTGCTTTGTGCTCGTGAACGCACACGAAGCCCTTTTGTGCTCCCGAGCATTGTGCTTAAAGCAGTGCTTAGTGCTTAGTAATTGAAGCATTTCATCAAAAGGCTTAGTGCTTAGTAATCCCCAAAGTGCTCCTGAGCACTTCTGCGGATTACTAAGCACGCCTTGAAACCTATAGGATCTAGTTTTGATGTTCAGTCGAGTGATAAACATCTCACGTTCTGTGTGATGTTATTGCTCAGTTGCAAAGATTTGGTAAGTTTATTGAACGTGCTCTCGAGTTTTGTGAAGATTTGTCTTTAATTATTAATACCTACAGGTTGTTCACAATGAAGTCCCATAGTTGCAAAACTCATAACTTTTGACAGGAGAGTTAAAGAATGGTCAAACCTTTTGCATGATATAACTTTCATTCTCATATGATACTGAGATGAGAGGCTTAGCTTTTGAGAAATTGATGATTAAATTAAAATTTTCGACCAAATAGTGGTTTTTTATATGTGGAAGAAAATTTAGCAACTAGATGAAATGACAATATTTTCTAGAGAATAATAAAATTAATAAACCATTAAAATAAATGGTCCCAAATATTTGATTTGCTTGCTTCCGAGAGGGGATTATCGACTTTTAAGTTCCCATCAAACTTATATGAGAAAATCAACGTTTTATTAACGTAATTAGGAGCTGTTGTTTCAGAATCGATACATTTTACTGTTTTGAACCCTTCTGCAAGTTCAAAGTGAAATTCAAATGTAGTTGACTATCATTTTCCCTTTTTCACATGATCATTGAAGTTGAACTCATCACCAAAGATTTCTAACCAATTTTAATCTTACTTCTGTCATTGGAAACAATAGCGAGATTATCTCAAAGAGAATTTTCCCATGTCTATTTAAAATTCAAAGTCGATCATCTTCTCTTAGGAGCAATAAAATCATCTATCTGTTGCCTCGTCTAGAATCCGAAAAAAATTATATCTAGTGATTTTTCGACAAACCACTTTTTTGTCGAAAATTTGAAAATTTGATTTTTGTCACAAATATTAAATATAAGGAAGAGATCTCCTTTCAAAAGGAGTATTTTGTGGAAACAGGTGCTTAGTCCCCGCGACTCGGGAGCCCTTTTTTCCCAGTGCTTAGTGATTAGTGCTGGAAGCTGGAAGTACTAATATTAAGAGCTCGGCACAGCTCTGGTTACAATGTCCAAATGAAAATCTACGTTAAGGCAAGATTCTGATAATATTTTTAACTATGAACTTCAAAATTAATTCATTCAGAAAATTTCACTTTGTACTTATTTTGTTGTAATTCATGCTAATTGCTACAAAATTTCAAGTTACACTTGTGCTGTTTTTCTATCTAATGGTTACATACATCTGTTTACCTAACATTCATCTAACCGACGATATCCTTAAACAATTTTATCTTAATTATAATTTAACATTCTTAAAAATAATTAACCTTAATCAGGGCCGATCCTAGGGCTTTGGCCGCCCTCGTGCAGAATGCTTATGTGCCGCCCCAATGACATATAAAATAATATGTATATGGTTTTCATTCTAGAGAAAAATATCGTTTTTTATATGTCTTTGGTGCCACCCCCTAATCGTCAGGAAAAAACTGTAGATATTACATTTACTTTTTCCGTAAATATTTGGCTGATGCCTCTGCCCTCTGCAGTGGCGGCTCGTGGGCCTAAGAGACAGGGGTTCACGAATTTAAAGAAAGCTATTGATTTCATTAAATAAAAAAGGACATATATTTACAAAGCTGTTCATTACTGTGTTCAGTGTTCGAAAATGAAATCCATTCTTCTCTCCTTCTTTGCAGCAAACTGATCGATCACCGACCGCATCAATAAAATTTGGTAAATTTTCAATGAATTTTTCTTCTATAGATAGGATCGCTAGGGCTGTAAGTCTTTCTTCATTAATTGAACTTCTTGAAAAGGTTTTAATTCTCTTCAATGTTAAGAAACTTCTTTCTGCTTCAGCTGTCTTTATCGGAATTGTCTCTGTTCGGTTCATTATCTTGGGGGTGACCCCCGTATTTGGGACAATCACTCTTCACGAGATTGTTTGGGACAATCACGCTTCACGAGATTGTTCTGTGGTTTTAACCCTACCTTTCCTTCCTTTTCCCGGCACATGTGACCGAGAGATGAACGAGCGAAAACCGCCGTAACGAAGAAGTGTGTGTGAAAGAAATTGAGTGATCTTTAAAAGACAAAGCGAAAAACCGATTCGAAATAACTACAAAGGCTGAAACTACAACGTCGAGACAACGATTTCGAGTTTGCTGACCAAAATTGGACTTGAGAGAAGTTGCCGAAGAACTTCCCATCACGAGAGCTCTCGCAACGGCAATAAGAGGAAGATTCAAGGTCAGTTCTCCCTTCATCCTTCCTCCCATTTTCAAGGGGTTTCAAAGATTCACAATAGTTAACAATAATAAAATCAATTGTACCGGTCAGATTCTGTTCAGTCTCAATTATCCTGAGAAGGGAAAAAGTGGCAGAAAATATCTGTTCGAGGCTATTCTCAATGATGAATTTCAGGAAATTGAGAGTCCCGCTAAGATTTCTAAAATCAGGTCTTCTGTAAATAATCTCTAATTCCGTTTTCTACCTAATTTTATCGATAAATGGATATGCGTCCACTGTTGCATCCAAATGCTGCATTGGAAAATGGTTTTCATAATGTTCAATTTTGTCCTCACAAAAAAGCATTCAAATGCTTCGTAAATAAAAATCTTTCTTTCACTTGCATTATGATAGTATCACATACCTCTTTTGCAGCCATGTATTTTCATTTAAACGGCGTTTTTAGTTGGAATGGTAGGTTCGGAAATTTCACTCTCCACTGTGTCTCTTTTTTTTGTATACATTTTTCGAAGCAAATTATGGCCGATTGAATCTGAGAAGGGTCTGTTCCAGTTTTTTGTAATTGCTTGTATAAAATATCAGAATGTGGCAACAGCCTATTTTGTTGTTGGATATTACGTCGATATGCACTGTCCAGCTGTTGACGTATATCCACTTTTCCCAGTAATTTAATTTCTAACTATGCATTGATGTGTGCTTGGGCATTTTCGTGTTTTTTAATTTTTTGTGCCAAATGACCCAGGTCTGATATTCCAATACTTGTCCACGCTGGTTCGACATGACTGCGACCAAATAACAAGCAAGGAAAGCAAAATAAACGATTTGTTGTGCTACATCCACAGATCCAATCATTCTTGTCGTATATTTCCATTTTAAATTTTCGATTGAAGTCTCTGGATTTACCATTTGTACTTTTGGTTGAGTTAATTTCAGGTTTTGGTCTACCAATGTTTTTTACTTGCACTTTTTCTTCATAACTCAATGATTTAAAATTCTGTTTCAAATATTCCACAGTAAATTTTGTTGCATCCATAATGCACTCTAGACACACGACACTATTTGAAACAAACGTATAACTCCAACTTCGGAAATAAAAAACGTCGGGCATCATTAACGAATAAATTGTTTCTCTAGTTTGGCGTTGGAGCACAGCCAGCTTGTGCTCCTCTCTCAGTTCAATCGGCGTAAACCCCCCTTTGCCCGCTCATAAAATTTGTCTACCAATTCGTCGTAAACTCCTCCTACCCGATCGCACATGCGACCGGCCACCAACGTAGACGGCAGGCTTAGGGTAGTCGCTGGGCATGTTCGTATTATTCATAGATGAAAAAAGTTGGGAATGCATAAATAGATACTACCAGGTAAAAAATAATAGTAGGATCTTAAGCATGGAAATTTATTGATTATTTACATATGGAAATTTGATTTTATGTTTCTTTGTTTGGGGGTTCACGTGCTCATGTGCTCTCATGGCAGAGTCGCCACTGGCTCACTTAAGATTTTTATGTTATATTAAACGATAAAAATGCAATTCATATTCGAAAGACAAGCATATATTCTTCTTATTCCTGTGATAATGTACTAGATAATAAATCATCTACTATATACATGATATCTCCATTTTAACAAAATAAAAAAAAATTTAATACAAAAATTTGATATAGAAAACGCCAACTAAATACTCAAATAAAAAAACAAACATATATGTAACAAAAGTCTTTCCTGTACTGAGGATGTAGCTTGATCCTGAATTGTTAGGTGAAAGTCGGCCTTAAATTTCTGGTAGGAATTAGAAATTGCTGCCCTCATAATATTGAATGAGCGGACTTTCTTTCTGAGTGAAAGCTTGAATCCAATTTTAAGTCATTGGCTAAACATGTTGCTGAATCAACAAATGTTTTGAGGTTTTCATCAGATCTTTGTGAAATTAAATATTTTTTTGAATTTTCTAAACCTTTCATACTCTCTGCAATTTTTACTTGTTTTGTAGTATTTTCTCAAAACGTTTAATCTTGTTAATAAGTCATGCCAAATTAACCCTTAAATATTTTTATTTGTTTCATTAGAGTTTTAGCTGCAATTTTTGTGCAAGAATATTTTAGCTCAGTAGATAATGTCGAACAATATCATAATCCCAATTTTCAGATTTCAAATAGGTCCAATTCTCCAGAAACGTCTAATAGGCCGTCGAACTTGATACACCCTGTATAGTAATTATATAGTTCTTGCACTACATAAAAAAACAGAAATTTCCCTGCTATAAGTGGGCAGCCTCATTAACTACTAGATTAAAGGTATGCTCAGCATATGGAACACAAAATGCTCTAGGATTAAAGTTAAGTATCCTTCTTTGAAAGTCTACATTTTTCCCTTTCATGTTTGCTCCATTATCATAGCCTTGACAACGAATATCATGAACGTCAAACTGTAGGCTATGTATTAGCAAAAAATTACATAAACCTTCTTCAGTGGTACTAGTTTCTCGAAAAAAGCTTATAAAGTACTCTAAAATTTCCAGTGTACTATTCGATATGTCTACACACCTAATAACAAAGGATTTGTGGCTAATGTCGGGTGTAAAATCCAAAATTATTGCGAAATATTTAGCTTTTTTGACAACGCATGTTATCTCTTTACGAGGAGATTCGGCTAAAATATTGATAATTTGGAGGTAAAGTCTTCCGTTCTGTTTGAAGAACTTTAGACATTTTCCATATCGAGTTGTCCTTGGTATTTAGATCCTGCAGTTTGTTCTGCCATTGTTCGTTCCTGAACTCTGACAGCGCTTTGCGTACTTCCCATTTGAGACTGTTCGCTGCGGTACCATCCGATTGAATACCGGAACGATGTACGATTTTTCTGGCCTTGTTTTTCTCTCTGATCAGTTTCACGATACGGTACGGTATCGTACGCCTAGACGGTTGGAGGTCGTTAGAGTAAATTGTGGCTATATCGACCGATGATCGAAGAATTATTGTTTATTTGACTATGAGACGCATAGAAATCAAACTGTGAAAAGAATTAAAACGTTGACCCTGTCGACATAAACATTCGAAAACGGTCGTTTTCGAATGGTTTATTATAAATAAAAATTGGGGATTTACTAGAGTTCATGATCTTCAAGCTCATGAAAATTAACACTTCCACACTTAAGAAAAACATACGACGGTATTATTTATTATTATGGGTCAAAAAGGGTATTTAGAACCGTGGGACTTGAAAAGGCCAACTGGAATCTTATTGGTCAATAGGAGGGTAAAAACAAAGATTTTCGCTGGAAGGAGGCAATCTTTGAATAAGGTACCTCCCGAAAAGGTGGAGGAAAAAATTCACATTTGGTGTTACAATTATCGAAATTAGTCAGTAGTATCCGGGAGATAAGAACAGAAAAGGTTCTTAGACGTGCTCGCGGAGTTCAGCTTGCTCGGTTTATTTTTGGGGGTGAAATAGGAAATTTCACAGTTAGTTTTTAAGTCTCAAGCGGAGACTTGTAGATTTTTTGAGTGTTAGGTCTTAAACGAAGACGTGTTTTGTATTTAGCTATTCGGAGAATAGTAGTGAAAAGGGTTAATTAAAGTGGAATTTCATATTTTAAAGTCACGTACTCGTCGGAATAGCGCGAAACCGAAACGGAAGTGCGTGTAGATAAACGGTGTACGGAAGTTGGGCAAAGAGAAATGATCCCTTTGTGGATTAAGTGAAGAAAAGCAGATTATTAGAAAGAGTAAAAAGGTCAGATTTTTCCGATTTGCATGAGTAATTTTGAGATTCAAGTTGTGAGCAGTCCAGAGTCCTGAATTCTCCCAAGAATAAGTTTTTTTTTGTTGTTATTTTTAGGTATAATAGTAAAGTAAGAAATCAGTTGTTGTAAGTTATCGAATTAATCAATTTCAAGTGAATGATTGTGATTCGGACACAAAACTTTTGAAAACTTCATTGTTATTTTCGTGTGAAAAATCGATCTTATTTTTTGTTTTTGTTTTGTTATTATATTATCGAAAATTAGTCAGATTCGTTTTATTTTGATCACTAGAGAATCCCCTGGAAGAATTATCCAACACATAAAGTCTCGTTCTTCGTGCAACGAGCCGATACCTACAAATTATATTTTTTAACATCTCTAAATTAATGATAATCCACCTTTTAATCGAAGGAAAGCAGCTCTTCCGAAGATTCCAATAAAAAGGTGCCAGATTATTAGATGAGAAATTATAATTATTTTTAGTTGACTTCTTGCAGCATGCAAAGTTCTCTTAGAATTATCGAAAACGAAAACTTGCTGTATATAGTCCAGTATAGCTTTCCTTTCTCAAATTCTAATTTTCTATCGATAATAAAGATACGAGAACACTTTAAAAGATGAGGGACATCGAATATAATGGAAACTTGCTGTCCATTAACAACGAAATGGAACGGAGAAGGATAATCATCTCTACAATCTGAAACTAACTGACAGAATCTCACCAAAAGTAACCAAACTGACCAAACTGATGTGTGTGAAGTTGGCCCAGCACTTTCGGATGTTCGAAATTTTTGTTGTTGTGCTGAATTGTGCCAAGTTTCCTCTAATTTCCTGAAAAATCGAAATAAAAAAAAAGATAGCCCAGTACTTTCGTTTTTTCTTTTCACAAATGAATGGAAAAATTTGTGCTACATTTGTGCTATCTTGTGCCGTAAATATTTTCACGAAAATTCTTCAAATTTCCTGGCAAATTAGGAAAATCAAAAAAAAAATCAGCCCAACACTTTGCTTTTTTGTGAAGAAAACAAGTTCAAAAAATTATGCTAACCGTAGGCAAAATTGTACCGTTGTAATTTTTACGAATTTCTCCCTAATTAATCCAAGAAATTAGAACAAAGTTAGTCCGGTACTTTCGTTTTTTTTCGACGAAAATTATTTTATATGATTGTGCCGCAATTGTGTCATTGTGTCAACTTGTGCCGGTTAGATCTTCAGAAAAAGCCTACAGTTTTTTTCTTAAATGGAGAAAATAAAAAATATCAGTAGAATGTGTGAAAATTAGTGAATTAGGCAACAGTGTGTGTGAAGTTGGTCCAGCACTTTTGGATTTTCGAAAAAATGTTAATGAACCTAATTGTACTAGATTTGTGCCGTTAAAATTTTTCTTGTTTTACATACGGTTCTCAAGATATTTCACAAAATGTGTTCTTCGAACCAGCCTAGAATTTTCCATAAAATTGGTTTTTGACAGCTGAAATACATTGTGGTATACGGGAACTCTGTTGTGTACTGGGTTGTCCCTCTCGAATTTTTTCAAAAGTATCAATCATTTCCAAGAAAATTGAAATTGAAAAAAATCTTAGATAGATAGATAGATAGACAGATAGAATTCTATTTTTCAACAATAACAATATACATTACATATACAGTGAAATAGAAAAATGGTCAAAAACAATTAATTACGATTCCAAATAATATGATAAATAATTGCTGCTAGTTATAACTCCTACAAAAATAAAAATATTCCTTATAATAATATATAATATATAATAATAGCCTTTATTCAGTTCAAAACAATCACATAATATAGGATACAGAAAAAAATTTATTCAGATTAGAACAATGAATGAAGGAAAAAAGACCCAATTAAAACTACATACAATTAGTACACACAAATGCCAAGAGCCAAGGAAAGGCGAGCCTTGTGTTTGGCTTTTTCTATTCCATCTTAAACAATTTTGTGCCAAAAACTTAAACAGTTACAGTACGTTGATCCAATCTATCACGGAAAAAGTGAAAAACAAAAGATATTCTCCTCTAAAACCCCACGAAAGAAGGAACCTGATAAAAATCGCTTTAGAGTGCAGGATTATTTTTCAAGTCGATAATGTCGGTTATGGATGATCGCGATTGAGAAATTATCCATTTTTTGATCTGATTCCGAAACACTGCCAATGTTTTAGTGCATTTGATTTCGAGGGGAATCTGATTGAACGTCCGAGCAGCTAAATAGGTGAAACTTCTTTGGCCAACCGTTCGCTTGGGATTTGTAAGTCGGAAACTATATGCAGAGTATCGTGTTATATATTCATGTTCAATCACATCTCGTCGAGTTTTATTACAAAACTGGTAGATCAATATTCTGCAACAATATAGCTGCCTTACATCAAACAACCTGCTCTCCATATAAAGCTGTCTGATAGGTAAGTATGACACTTGCCTAACATTGATTTTAGAATTCGTTTCTGTAATATTTCCACTTTTTTCAGTCATACATTTTCTACACCTCCCCAGACTAAAATCCCGTAATTTAATATGGACTGAACCAGTGAAAAATATACTGTTCGAAGTTGTTCTAGATTACATATTTCTCTGAAGATCTTGAAAACAACTAAGAGGTATCGCAATTTTTTAGCCAACAATGTCATATGTTTGTCCCATCGAAGGTGGCAATCGATCTCAACTCCCAAATATTTTATATGTCTGGCCCCATTTATTATAATAGTCTTATCACTCAAGGTGAAACTTAAATTATTGAATACTAGGAGGCCAGGATTACGATTAGCAAAAGGCATAAAAAAAGTTTTGTTAAAATTCAAGGTAAGTAGTTTTGATCTGAAAAAATTTATTATCTGAAGGAAATCCATTTCTACTTTCTCTTTCAGTGTATCCCAAGATGTATCCTTATATAAAATAGCCGAGTCGTCAGCAAATGTCAACTGTTCCCCACAAGTTGGTTAGTTTAATAAATCATTAATATACGCAATGAAAAGTACAGGACCCAGAACGCTGCCCTGCGGTACCCCAATTTGAACCATACTCTTCGGTCCCCATACACCATCCACCACGACAATTTGCATTCTATTACATAAATAATTTTTCTATAATTTATAGGATATTCCTCTGAAACCTTTCTTTTCAAGAGTTTCTAGCAGGAGTGAATGGGAGACCGTGTCGAACGCTTTTGTTAGATCTATAAAAATACACAGAGCAGGGACCCCACCATCCAATGCCTCATATATTCTTCCCACAAGATATGCCATTGCATCTTCAGTAGATTCTAAATCCGTACTGTTTTTCCGACAATAGTTTATATTTCTCAAAATATTTCATGATTTGTTGTTTCAAAATTTTTTCAAAAACCTTAGTAAATACTGATAGGACGGATATTGGTCTATAATTGGATGGCTGGGTCCTATTTCCAGATTTATACACAGGTGTTACAAGTGCTATTTTAAAATGTGATGGGAATTCGCCACTTTCAATACACACATTAAAGATTTTTGACAATGGTTCCGAAACTATATCTTCCACTCTTTTAAGAACATCAGCCTTCAGACCGTCCGCACCCGGTGCCACTCCACTTTTTAACCCTTGTATGACAGATCGAACTTCGGCCGCACTGGTTTTCACAAGACCAAACAAATTTACACTCTTTGTCTTTTGATGTGTCTTCGTAGATGGTTCCCTGAGATCAGCAGCGAGCTTAATTCCTATTCCAGCAAAAAATTCCGAGAAAGCATGAGCTATGTCCTCTTTGTGTTTCGCCAATTTATTACTTTCATCAACTATTGAATCAATGGTCTTCTTTGAATTAATCATTCCCATAATTTCCTTAATATTTTTCCACAGATTTTTTGGACAACTATCCTTATTCAGTTTTTCACGGATATAATCAATCTTTGCGTTCTTTATCAGAGAATTTAGGCAATTCCGGTATTTTTTGAAGGCACTCTCTAACTGAATGGCTATCCCCATTCCATCTTCTGAACAACACATTCTTTGCATTGATCGATCTGACAAGTCCAGTACTGATCCATTCCTTCCTTCCTACCTCATTCTTTTTCAATGTGATGGTCATTGTGCTGTTCTTTAAGTGTTGTTGAAATTTGGAGATGAATACTTGAAGAGTATATGGCTCACATAAAATGAGAAGTCGCTGTACTTCTTTTTTGAATTGGTTACGATTTACAATTTGGCCAATTTCCCTAGGTAATGAATTAAAAAGTTTCATGCACATAAATGTAACACTGCTCTGCGCCAGAGACAAGGTATATAAAGGATATGGGTGCATCTGTCTAGTATTGTTTTTATTTTTATATTCATGGAAAAACTGTGGATGTTTGAAAATGAACATCAGACATTTAAATATGTAAACCCCTCTTACTGTCAATAGATTATTCATTTTAGAAACACCTCTGCATGTTTCTCTATACTTCAAACCAAACATAGTACGTATTGCAAGTTTTTGCTTCATAAATATTGTTTCAACACTAGCACTATTACCCCAAAAAATAACACCATAGAATAAAGCGAATAGAAATTAGCATAGTAAACAGTTTTCAGAACACTGATATCCAGATGATTCTTCAAGGCATGGATTCCCAATTCAGGTCAGGTGTCATGTAAATCCCCAGAAATTTTGTTGTATCCTTGAAATATATTACACAGTCTTCCAAGTTAAGACTGATAGGTCTGTTACCTGTAGATTGTGGTGTATGAAACGCAGATATTTCAGTTTTCATTACTTTCAAAACTAGATTATTTTCGGTGCACCATTTGATAACATAATGTTCGTCAGGCAATTTGCGATAAAGTATCCATGTTCGGAAGTGACAGAATTATATGAGTGTCATCGGCATATAAGTTAGGCAAGATATTGAGCAATTGATTTCAGCAATTGTGTTGCTTATCGTCCCGAATTTCTTAAAAAATTTGTGCTACATTCGTAGTGACTGGTGGCGGTGAAATTTTCAGAAAAAATTTCAAATTTATTTTTCAAAAGGTGGAAATTCGATAAATCAGTATATTTGTAAATCGGTACACATGGCAACAGACCGTTAGAACTTCGAAATTCGTACAAACCGTCGCATCCCGATCGGTCGTTTGAATTTCCACTGTTGCCATGATTATTTGAAGGAAGTCATGAAAATATGCTCCCGTAAGATTTATAATGGTTTTTCGTGAGAATTAAAATTTAAAGTAAATTGACTATTGGTACAATGAAGTCCAGGTTGGTATTGTACTGGACTTCATCGTACCAATAGTCAATTTAATTTTCACGAGAAATAAAGCTTTCGAAAGAGTGACTATAAAGTCGAGAAATAAATAAAACAGCTACACAGTAAATCTGTTTACTATGAAAATAAAAATACAGTTTATTTATCTATTTATTTATTTAAGGAAAAAAGGTACAAACAGATAATAAAATCCACAACAGCACCAACTGAATAAACATTCAAAGTAAAATACATTCATACATCATACTATTTATCTATTATCCTAAATTATACAGAAAAAAATCATTCCTCAAACAGATAATTTACAGAATATTCCTACGGATACAATTGGTTACAAATTCTTGATTAATCAAAAAAACTTAGGGATGCAAAAGAGTGTTCATGAAATGAACGTGGCTCGACCATTAACAATAAGAACCACATTGAATTTTCAACACCGATTCAACCAAGGTATTCATGTTTCAGCGTTTTCTTGAAAACACTCAAAGAGGTGTTGAATAAATCGATATTAAACGGCAGTGTATTGTAGCAAGTGACCATTCTACAAAGAGGAGAATTCTGGGTAATGTTTACTCTCCTGAAAGGAATGTTGAAAATATCCCTCGCTCTTGTCCTTCTTTCTGGTTCTAAGATTCCTGGATCCGAAAGAGATCCATTAACTAATTTATGTAGAGTGCACAAATCGCTCATTCTTCTCCTATTCTCAAGACTCAGACAATTGAATAGCCTACGAGCCTGGGCGTAGTCGTGATCTATTATCGAAATACCGTTTCTGTGGCAAAGATAACGCAACATTTTATTCTGAACACCCTCCAATCTCTTTATGTAGCATTTGTATTGCGGGTTCCAAATTATAAGGTTAGAACAGTCCGGTTTTGTCGGAATAGCCTCGAGCCGCGAATAATGAAACCAAGCATCCTATTAGACGCTGCTACAAGTCTCTCAATATGCCTATCGAATATAAGTCTCGAATCCATGGTGACACCCAGATCCAACACTTCGCACACCTCACGCAAGGGATGATCCCCAATATGGTAACAATGATTAACCAGGTTCGTGTTTCTACTGAATGTGATTTTCAGGCATTTGTCTAAATTTAGAAAAAGGTGGTTTCTTTCGCAATACTGGTGAAAATTCCGAATATCTTGCTGAAGCCGATTGCAATCATCCACATTCTTGATCAACATAAAAATTTTTAAATCATCCGCATACAAGAGAAAACTCGCGTACCGGAAGCATGAACTCACATCATTCAAGTAAATGAGGAAAAAAAGAGGACCAAGGTGCGAGTCCTGAGGCACTCCGGATGTTGCATAAATTTCCCTTGACTTCTGACCAGTCACTACAACGAATTGGGATCTATTCGAAATGTAAGACTATATCCACCTCAACAAGTCCCCCGCGATACCTACCTCGGCAAGTCTTCGCAGCAGCAACGAATGATCAACCTTATCAAACGCTTTTTTTAGGTCAGTATACACCGCATCGACCTAGTCCCGGATTCAAAGCCTACCCGCAAATATTCAGAAAACCGCAACAAATTTGTTTCTATATTACGTCCCTTTATGAATCCGTGCTGATTTTCAATTATGATATTCTTTACATGAAACGATAGGTGTCTATATATCAGAGATTCAAACAATTTCGGAATGGTCGAAATCACAGAGATCGGTCGATAATCATGAACAGATTCCTTTCGTCCACCCTTGAATACCGGAACTATCTTGCACAGTTTCCATCTTTTGGGATAAACAGAGGTGAGAAGTGACTGTTTAAATAATATATGCAATGGGGTGGTCATGCTGTGGGCACAATTTTTTAAAAATATAGGTGGAATATTATCCGGACCCGCTCCCTTCGAGGAGTCTAGCTGAAGCAACGAATTAAGAACCTCATCCTCGGTTAAAGGCAGAGAACAGAGATAGTTATATATGTCATATAAGTTTTCTATCCTCTCCAAACTCTCATGACAATTCATAGAGGGCTCATAAACACCCTCGAAAAAATCAGCAAATAAATCTGCTATCCCACACAATAAATAAATATACCTTTTAACTTAATAATTACTAAACACAAATTTGAGTATGAAACTGCAAATGAAAAACAAATCCCATTAAAAGAATGGGATATTCTTAAAACTAAACATCACACGCTAGCAATTCTCAAACCCGGGAAGTCTCCAGAAGATACTTCCAGCTACCGCCCAATTGCACTCCTGAGTGTCAGCTTTAAAATACTTGAACGCCTAATTCTGAATAGGATCCGAGAGATAATAGATGAAGAAACTCCTGGTTTCAGAAATGGACGAAACTGCTGTGAACAAGTACTAGCTTTAACATCCTTTATAGAGGCTGGATTCCAGAAGAAGAAGAAAACATCGGTAGTTTTTGTTGACCTGACGACAGCGTATGACACTGTGTGGCTGGAAGGAAAATTTGCATTTTCGATTGGTGACAATATGTTGGTAAGGTCCTATTCAAATAACAGACATTGGGAAAAGGATACTATCAGAAGAAAGTTAGGTAGAGTTATCTATATGGTTTACTTAAACAGAATGAGATGCTGTATTTAGAAACATTTGGATCAATTGAAATTAGATCACTTATCAAAAGTCCCGATACCGTTGTGTGAGGAAACAGAGCGTACACCAGACAAAATTAAACGATCAGACTTACCTTTAGCATTAAGAAAAAAAAGCGATGTATAAAACCGATAGATAGATTAATTTATGTATGAACCATGTAACCTATTGTATAGCATTAGTTATAGATATACAGGGTGTACCAAGTTCAACGACCTATTAGGCGTTTCTGGAGAACTGGACCTATTTGAAATCTGAAAATTGGGATTTTATCATTGTTTCACATTATCTACCGATCTAAAATATTCTTGGAGCCTGACCACTTTCAGTTATACAGGGAGTGAAAAAAAAATTTCAAAAATTTTTTTTCTGTTTTTTTGTTTTCGAATTCGATAGAGTATGCACTACTGAATACACTCGTACTTAAATCGTTGCATTCGTCAAAATACTTTCCAAAATATCGAGGAAAAACTGAAGAAAAAAGGGAGATAAGCATTATGTTTGTTATTCCTAACCTAGATATCGTAAGCACAAACTGTTTTCACATTTTTGAAGGCAAAGACTGTGGAAATATTGTACAATTTCAGAATTTTGAATAACCCGTTACAGGGTGTTCCAAATGTTGATTCAAAAATTGGGATCAAAATTGGCTCATAACTTTCGTTTTTCAAATTAGAACCCTATTTTTTTATGATTGAGTTGGATTCTGCGAAGAAAAATGATGATAATGTTCCGACATGTTGATGCTCCTAAAATTACTAATTCTTGAGTTATTTAGGATTTTCGGTTTCTATTCATGAAATTTTACATCAACAATGATGTATGAATTCAGAAAAGAGGAAGTCACTAGTGAATTATTACAGTAATTTATCTTCTATGACCAAGGTCATTGTTGATATGAAACAGCTTCTATGAATTTGACGGTACGTACGAAATGAAATCAGGAAATCCTGAATAACTCAAGAATTATTAATTTTAGGAGCATTAACATGATGCTGTCTTGGGCTGCGTATGGTCGATTTGGAGGCGTGTTTAAAAGTAATATTCCCGTTTGTCTCAAGCGAAGGGTTTTCGATCAATGTGTTTTACCGATTATGACTTATGGCTCCGAAACTTTAACTTTGACGGTCGCATCTGCTAGGAAACTAAGAATTGCGCAACGCAGGATGGAAAGATCGATGCTCGGTATATCACTTCGTGACCAAGTTAGAAACGATGAATTACTAGCGAGAACTGGAGTCACGGATGTTATATACCAAGTGGCTAAGCTCAAGTGGAGCTGGGCTGGGCATGTGGCCCGCATGGCGGATGGACGATGGACGAAGAGGCTGCTCGAGTGGAGACCAAGAGCTGACAACAGAAACAAGGGAAGACCTCCCACGTGATGGACGGACGATATTAAGAGGATGACCACAAACTGGATGCAGGGCGCCCAAAATAGAGGACAGTGGGCAGAAATGGGGGAGGCCTATATACAGCAGTGGATGCAAAGGGCTGATTGATGATGATGATGAACATGTTGGAACATTATCATCATTTTTCTTCGCACAATCCAACGCAATCATAAAAAATAGGGTTCTGATTTGAAAAACGAAAGTTATGTGTTGTATACAGTTCATAGGCAGACGTGTTTGAGATCGCTCCGTGTTTAATAGGCAATATTGTTGTTTTGAAACTGAAATTAAACCGAAATAGTTACAGTTTTTGTTTATACCGGCTGTAGTAAAAGCTCACATCGTTATTTAACAAAAATCTTCGAGTTCATTGTGATTATTGATATTCAAATAATTGTAAACAAACCGATAAATTCGCGAATATTGGCGATTGTCGGCATCTGGTTCCTTCAGAGATAACGAGCCTACCGAACATACTTAAGGTGTCCATACCTGCTAGTGTTTGATTGGGATTTCTAAATGGGAGATTTTACACAATCACAGAAGAAGTATTTGAGGGAATTGTTTGATGAATTTCAGAAAACAATTCATCGAAAAATTGAAATTCTGGAGGAAAACTTGACAAGAAGAATTACCGAAGTGGAAAACCAGTGTGAGGAAAGATTAAGGGTTAACGAGACTAGAATTAAAGAATTGGAAAAAGACAAGAAGCAACTCACTATTGAAATAGAGAACATAAATCGTAAGCAGAGAGAATAAAATTTGATTATTTATGGGCTGAAAACAGAACCTGAGAGAAGGCAAGAAGTGGTCAGAGAACTCATTCGAGACAAATTACAGATTGAGATACAGCACCAAGATATAGATGATGTTCATATGCTGGGAAGAACTGAGGGTTGTCCCATGTTAATACAACTGTCAACGAGTAAACTAAAGAGAAATGCTTTGAATAAGTCAAAGGCTCTGAAAGGAACGGGTATTCATATCTCACCGGATCTAACAAAGGAAGAAAGATCTAAGAGAAGAATTCTAACTCAGCTTGTAAAGGAAGCAAAGGCCAAGGGGATAATAGCAAAAATTAGGGGAAATAAGATAATATCTGGCGACGAAGAATTTACACCGCAGCAATTTCGAGACAGCATAAATCCGGATATCAATCCATCGATCAAAGTTCAGCAGGTGGGCGATACCGAAGAGGTGCGAGGTAATTTGGTCAATAAGACTCTGATTGTTCATCGTCCGAAAACACGATCGACTTCGCAAAAGTAGACCACTGTTAAGGTAAGATGAATCCATATATAGAGCAAATAGTACCAAATATAGTAAACACAAAAATTGCCACGGGCGTAGCCCATTGCGACGATTTATTATCGAGTGATAGAACTCAGAAATTTAAGATTTTCCATACCAATATTAGGAGCTTATCAAAGAACCTGGATGAGCTAATTCTGAGTCTTAGTCGACTTTCAACAGTTTTCGATTGCATAGTACTTACCGAGACTTACCAGATTGAAAATGTTAATACTGTGTTTATGGAAGGTTATAAAACAATATATAATTTCGGAGATTTCAATAAAAATGATGGTACTGTAATTTTTATTAAAGACACATATACGATTCATCACAAGATCATAGATATAGCTAGCATTAAAGTTATCAAATTAAAAATTACTCTAAATGAAGGTAATACAATACAAATTGTAGCCCTTTACAGACCACCTTCTCAGAATGTGAGGGATTTTGTGGGGGGTCTCGATCGGCTCCTAGCTGAGTGTAATGGAGACTTTATGGCGTCTATTTTTGTTGGTGATGTTAATATAAACATTCTTGATGAGACTGATGACGTGGTACAGGAATATATGAATTCACTTTATGAGGGGGGGTACATTTCGGCAATAAATACTCATACCAGGCCAAATGAGGGTACTTCAACTTGCCTAGATCATATGTTTGTGAAAAGTAAATTAGAAAATGATGAGTTTATTGCGTTTGTTTGGCTTGATAGAATAACTGATCACTATCCCACAATTTTGACCATCCCATTACCTGGAAAAAAGTCGATACTTGAAAAAAAAGTAAATTCTAGAAAATATAAAGTCACCATCAGTTATCCACAGTTGGAAAAATATCTGAGTGAAGAGACCTGGCAAAGTATTTTCAATTCCATAGATGTGGATCACATGGCTACTGAATTCACTACTTTATTCAAAAAATACATCAACCTATCCACCACTAAGGTTAAATTGAGCAAGCTTCATACAAAACGCAAATCGTGGATGACAGATGGGCTTTTGAAATCTGTAAACAAAAAGAGTTATTTATACAATGAAGTTATGCGCAATCCAAATAATGTGGAAATGAAGAAACAATATAGTTCTTACAGAAATAAACTCACAGAATTAATCAAGGTAGCGAAAAATAATTACATGAAGCGCCAAATAGAGGAAAATTACCAAAATAACAAGGGATTATGGATGTGCATCAAGGAGATCAGCGGTAAAAGAAATAAACAATGCAATGTAAATGAAATTATAGTAGACAACAAAAAGATAACAGATAAGAGACAGATAGTTGACCATTTCTCCGAATACTTTACGAAAGTTGGCGCAGAGCTGGCACAGAAGATAAGTAAACGTGAAAATAAAACACCCAACCCTTTGAGAATGATGAAATCGTTTGGGATAATAGACACAAATGCGTTGGAAGTGAGTAACGTGATAAAAAGTTTGAAGTGCGGAAAATCCCCCGGATATGACGAAATAAGTGTCGATACATTGAAGAGAGTTGTTAAATTCATTTCTGAGCCACTGGCACATATTATGAACAAATGTATAAGATTTGGACAGTTTCCTAGACTATATAAGATTTCAATTATAAAACCTATTTTCAAGGGGGGGACGGCTCGGTCTTATCCAATTACCGCCCAATTTCACTAATATCTAATCTCGGTAAAATTTTTGAGAAAATTTTGAAAGAAAGAATTACAAAATATTTGGAAAAATTCAATTTACTTTCCGATAAACAGTATGGGTTTAGATCACAAAAATCAACCGAAGATGCAATGGTCAATCTTTTGGGACATATATATGAGGCGATGGATGCGGGGGTGCCGTCCCTATGTGTTTTTATAGATTTAAAAAAGGCGTTTGACACCGTCTCCCACTGCCAGCTCATAGAAACGCTTGAAGGGATTGGCTTTCGAGGTAACTCGCTAAAATTATTAGAAAACTATTTAAAAGATAGGGAGCAGATTGTAGTGATTGATGGTGTCGAAGGACCTAGAGAAGTGGTTGAGTATGGAGTTCCGCAGGGAACTGTTTTGGGTCCCGTTCTGTTTAGCATATATATCAATGAATTATTTCACCTACCTGTTGAAGGACATGTCATTTCTTTTGCAGATGATACAGCCGTGTTCTATCGCGATGAAACTTGGAACTTATTGATAGCTAAGGCAGAGCGGGATTTGATTCATATTCTGGACTTCTTTGTGGACAAACTTTTAACCTTTAATAATGATAAAACGTATTTTGTCCCATTTGTCAGCTACACCCCTGATTTGCCTGCATGTGATCGTTTGTTGGTTCAATCTGAAAATGTAGTAAATATCGAAAGGAGAAAAGTAATTAAATACTTGGGCATACAGATAGATTGTCACCTAAGATGGAATTTTCATGTAGAATATTTAGTGAAAAAAATTAGAGGATTATTGCCACTTTTCAGACTTTGCAGAAACTTTTGTAGTGCGCAACATCTCCGAATGATTTATTTTTCAATGGTAGAGTCACTTTTAACTTACGGTTTGTTAGTTTGGGGTGGTGTTAGTAAGGTACATTTAAGAAAGCTGGAAATTATTCAGAAAAGGATTTTGAAAATAATATATGGCAAGAAGGTAACTTACCCATCGGATCTGCTCTTCTATGAATCAGGGCTCTGTGATATCAGGCAGCTATTTTGTATCAAACTGATCACTTACCAAATGCAGAAAAAACAGCAATCATTCAAAGAACATGATTATGACACTAGAACCTCTCATCGATCACTGAAGGTGCCAAAAATGGAAAAAACAGTAGGTCAACGATCATTTATTTTTTTGGCACCGAGATGTTTCAATAGTATTCCGGTAAACTTCAGAGAATTTGTAAATATAGTGGGTTTTAAAAATAAAGTTAAAGGATGGATACTTGCTCTTCCACGGGAATTTTGTCATGAATTGATCGATTTGAAAAACAACACGAAGTTATTTTGAATTGATATGATAGTTGCTTATTTGATTATTTGATGCTTATGAATGGGAATTTTTTTGGTATTTAGAAATCATGTACAAGGCATAGCCTTCAATGATTTCTTTTTTTCTTTGTTCTATATTGTTGTTGAAGCATTTGAATTGTTTTATTTTCAATTTGTTATTGTTGTAGTGGAAGCATGACAATAAAGAACCCTATTATTATTATTATTATTATTATTATTATGGGTCAATCTTGATCCCAATTTTTGAACCAACATTTGGGACACCCTGTGACGGGTTTTTCAAAATTCGGAAAATTTACAATATTTCCACATTCTTCGCCTTCAGAAATGTGGCAACGGTTTGTGCTTACGATATCTAGGTTAGGAATAACAAACATAATACCAAATACACTTATCTCTCTTTTTTCTTCAGTTTTTTCTCGATATTTTGGAAAGTATTTTGACGAATGCAACGATTTGAGTACGAATGTATTAAGAATTGCATACTCTATCAAATTTCAAAACAAAAAAACAGAAAAAAAATTTTGAAAATTTTTTTGTCACTCCCTGTATAACTGAAAGTGGTCAGGCTTCAAGAATATTTTAAATCGATAGATAATGTCAAACAATAATATAATCCCAATTTTCAGATTTCAAATAGGTCCAGTTCTCCAAAAACGCCTAATAGGCTGTCGAACTTGGTACACCCTGTATAGTATAAAACATTTTGAATTTTGATGTAACATGTATATAGGTAGTTAGACATGTAAGATTCATAAGGGTGAAGATATAACATATGAATATAAATTCAAATAAATTCTGTGCATAAGTACCAGTGCGCATGCATCACATGAACATGTTATCTTACCATCAGATTGTAATATTTTCAGTATTTGTTCAGTCTCGAATAAACCATCACCTGACCATATGAGTTTTAATCTGATATTCAGACAGAAGGACCTTAGGTCCTTCAGTCTATTACATTCATCTATACACTCATAAAAAAGAAACCTTTGAATTAAAAAAATATGGAGTTGGCTCATGAAAATATTATCTTCCTATTAGCGAAAAAAATATTCTCTTGAAATTTCTATGAAATATATTCCATAATTTGAGGCGAATTTGTTCATTTCAAATACATAAAATACATAACATCCAAACCACCCGCATGACCTCCCAATGAGGAATGTTCACAGGTATGCAAAATCGATCGAAACTTCGTCACAGTATAACCTATATGTATATGAAATCACTAGTTTTTGTTTCAGTCGAAAAGACCTAGTAGTTCGGATTTTACAACCCCGTGAATATTCAATTCCTCGCGGCGATGAGACGTCATACTACATACGCAAATCGCACTCCGTGTGCCGAGAGGCCCTTATATTGGACCCGGCTACGTACTGAACCTCGCAAGTCGTTGGGTGTAAAGTGACGTCACACAGATCCAACGAACTCATGTTTATAACTCGATATCTCGGGCGCTATTTGAAGTATTCAAATAATTTTTGGACACAATATTTTCATTTTCTACGGAGAATAGGAATATAAAGAAAATGAAAAATGTGAACATTCCTCATTCACGAGACCTTAAACAATCCTCCACCAAACCGCCTCAAATTCCGGAACCCCTTATGGGCTGAGGTGGATCATAACCGGCAGATCAAACAAGACTGGCGCCATAAGTGGAACATGGCAATACACAAACATGACATAGTTGACCCCACACTTGCTCTACCAGGATTTGATTTGAAGGGAAACATCTGGAGTAGACTCAATAGAGTTAGGACAGGCCATGCAAAATGTAATGCTATGATGTCCAAGTGGGGACTTTGCCAATCTCCAGCCTGCGACTGCGGAGCTGATCAACAAACTGTAGAGCATATTGTCCGGGAATGCCCTTCAAGGAAGTTCCTGGGACCATTCAGAGACATTAATGCGACACCTTCTGCACTGGACTGGCTACGTTCTCTGGATGTGGAGCTCCAATTTGAAGTTTTAATCACATCTGTCGTCGCAAAATTCAATCACATATTTACCCACCTTTTTACTTATATCTATATGAGTGTCTTTCCTTTTTATTTTTATGTCAGATATACTTTGTTTTATATTCATGGTCACTATCATTTATAGAAAAATTGAAAATTAATGGCTTGGCAGACGGAATTGAATTCTGGAAAAATGACCATCCCGAGCAGGAGTTGAACCTGCGACCCTCGAATTACTAGTCCAATGCACTAACCAACTGTGCTATCGGGAAGGTCGAAGGTTCCATTTGATCTTCGGTTGGCGACTCTCCCAGAATTCGATGTTAGTTTGTTAGTTTAATTCTTCACGAACTATGACGCTTTGGGGAGTTAGGGTTGGAAGGGAAACTCATTCGCTATCGGTGGTCATCGATGAAACGATTTTTACCTTTCATCCGATTGCGTCTTTCGCGATTTTCGCGATTTATCGGCAGGAGTCGGGTAGTTGAATCTACCGACCACCGAACAATGTTAACTAGCCAAGATGAATAAATTATGAATGAATATTAACGTCTGAAAATTATATAGAAAAATTGAAAATTTATGGCTTGGCAGACGGAATTGAATTCTGGAGAAATGACCATCCCGAGCAGGATATAATTTTCAGACGTTAACATTCATTCATAACTATCATTTATACTTGTTCACTGCTGTTGCTTTGCCAAACGATAAATAAATAAATAAAACTAAACATATCAGTAGGTAATAATGTACCTATGCTTTTACTAATACCAGCCTACTAATATAAAACTAAAACTGAAAATAAAAAAAAACTCTTTATTTATTACTGCATGTCAAACTTCCATGACATTTAGAAGAGCATAAATTATTATTTTTGAAGCAAGCTCACATTCTTGTCCTGCACGGTTTACTGATAACCTTATAGCTACATTTTTGAAATCCTTGACCCTCGAATCATGACTGATGTCCAACTGCCTATCTGAGGGTAATAAGTCGACCAGGAACTTCTTCTCCAAAACCGACTGATGATTCTTGAATACCATTTCTTGAAAATGAGGTTTTAAGAATTATTCCCAAATCAATGTACAAGGTACATGAAGAAGAACATGTTAAAAAATAAACGAAATACAGAAAACTAAGCTAACAGAGATCAGCTAACTTCTACGATTACACTGATCAAAATATTCTTTAATATCATAAGGTTCAGATTCAATCGAATTTCTAATCAGAAATTCTGATATTCCGCTTTTGAAATTTTCAATTTGTTGGAGCTCTCTCGGTAAGGAATTACACAATTTCAGGCACATGTATTGGACAATCTTCCCAGTTAACGTTAAAGAATGTTTGGGCATATTAGTATTTCTGAATATTTCGAAATAGGAACTCGGCTGCTGAAAAATTAGAAAGCACTTTTTCACGTATAACCCTGTCAATGTAAGTTTTCCATTCCTCCGAAAAAACCTCGGCCGGAATCTCTGTATTTCAAGTTATTGATGATACGTAGCGCTGATTTCTGCATAGTAAAAATTTAGATGCATCAGAAACATTTCCCCATATCGTTAGCCTATATTCTAGGAGAGACTGAAAGTTGGCAAAATAGCATACCCTTAGAAGGGAAAAATCTACTCTTTTCGACAATACTCTCATTTTATAGACAACCGAGTTCAGTTTTCTTCTTATATTTAAAACCTGAGAGCTATCCAGGATAACACTCAGAAAATTTGTCGAAGACTGCAACACTTGCTGCAACATCACTTCGCCACCGTCCAGAGATATATGTACTTCGCGCAACAATCAAGGAAACAGAAAAATTTTCAAAATTTTTTGGTGATTTTCAACAAGCTGTATCTCAGAGAAGAAAAGTCGTATGGCAAACAAAAAACTTACTTTCGAAGGTTGAAGACTCTAGTTTCTTAATTTATAGATGAAAATTTTTTCGGAGTACCTATAGCCATGCAATCCTCGGATAAATCAGAAAGAATGTCCTAAGCGCATGAAAAAATTTTTTCGACCTAGACCGATACGGAAGTCGCATAGTCTGTTTATTCAGCTCCAATTTGCTTTTTACAACCCTCGAATATGACCATTTGTCGTTGAGATATCCCATTTTGAATGCAAAAAGTTCCTTTTTCACTCAACTGCCGATATCTCCGGAACAACTGGTCGCCAAGCAAGCCGACAGGTGGTTTGTTTTTCTGCAGGAAATTTAATACAAAAATCTGTTATGCCTAATTAAAAAATTTTTTTTCGCCTGTAACGTTAACTTGAATAAAGAGCAAAAAATGCCATTTTGCCATTTTTTGGTTGATGGACTGTATCATCGTCAATATATGGGGTAAAGTTTAGGTTATAAGGAAATTTCACCGCCTGATGTTCCTGAAAATCCACCCTAAATCGGTAGATCGATCGGTTCAGCGGTTTTGTTGGACCGATAGATTGAAATTTTGAAAAAACTAAGTGAACAAGATTTTTGATCCTTAAACTTGAATTAATCTTTTTAATCAATCAAATACTACATTATTTCTCCACTCTTTCCTCAAATTTATTTCTTCTTCGAAAATGAATTTTAAAAAAAAATTTAAAACAATTTCAAAAATTTCGGTAATTTGAAAAAAAAAAATTTTGATTAAAAAAACATCAAGAGACCATTTCTGCTTCACCTCCATTGAAGCTATGGACACATTTAAACCTTCTTTTTCCTCAGAAAAAAAATTAATTGAATAAATTTAAAGTTGATAGCCCCAAGCTGCCCACAGTACTCGTGGAGCGAACTTCTGAGCGACAGAATTTTTCCGTTTTCTGCATAGCCACATCAGGCTGTAAAATTCCTTTTTAACCTAAGCTTTTCTCCCAATTTTGATGAAGATACATTAATCAAAAATTAGCAAAATGGCATTTTTTCGCTCTCTTATCACGTTAACGTTACAGGCGGAAAATTTTTTATTTTTGATCAACCATCACAGATTATTGTCGGGAATTTTCTGTAAAAAATGAAACCGCCTGTCGGCTCGCCAGGCGGTCAGTAGTTCCAGAGATATCGGCTGTTGAGTGAAAAAGGAACTTTTTGCATTCAAAATTGGATATCTCGCAGACAAATGGTCATATTCGAGAGTGATAAAAAGCAAATTAGAGCTGAATGAACACGCTATGCGACTGTTGCATCGTTTCAGCTCGAATAAATTTTTTCATGCTCATTGAGCAAAAAAAAAATTCGAAAAATTTTGAAAATTTTATCTTCCTGATTTATCCGAAGATTGCATGCCTACCGGTTCTCCGAAAAATTGTTAACCGACAAATTGAGACACTTAAGGCTTCAAGCTTCAGAAGTTAGTTTTGTTATTTCCCAAACGACCATTTTTCACTGAGATACGGCCTGTTGAAAATCACCAAAAAATTTTGAAAATTTCTCTGTTCTTTTGATCGTTGTGCGAACTGTATATTTCTTCTTCACAGTGTATACTCAATTATTTTTAACCATATTAGTAGCTCGATAGTCGAGTATGGCAGTATATCTAGGTGGCATAGTAACTTATAAAAATTTAACAACTTGCTTTTCTTGAAGGATCTACAGCATCTGTTGATTCATCGAATCAGCCAACTTCTTCAAATATTTTGAAAGAAGAAATGGTCATCAAAGCAATACTCAAGGCAATTAAAAATTTCGGGTATTCAAGCAGGTTAGTGCTATAGCAATTGAAGAAGTGCAAACAAGAAAGAGTGATTTGTCCGGAGAATGTTTGCACACTTCATAATGTCATTTTATGGGTAATTTCTTACACACTCAAATCTCTCAAATTGTAAGCAAAATTTGCCAATGGTTGTTGAGGTCAGTGTTTTTCAACCTTTTTCATGACGCGACCCCCCATAGTAACGCAAAAAATTTCGCGACACCCCAATCCTGTTTTTTTCCATGTAAGTTAAAAATATTAATATGTGTATATTGTAAATTCGAGAAGAATTGTTGGGGACTCGACTGTTTTATATGCCTGAAAAACTCAATTTGGGTTTTCTCTCCCAGCCTCTAAAACAAGAAACAATTAGAAATTTTTTTTAAATAATAAAAAAAATAAATAATAATAAAAATTTGAGCACAAATTTGTCAGGAGCCAAAACTTCACAAGAAGAAATTGTTGCCTAACAAATGAACAAAAAAAAAACACTTTTAACTCTGAAGCGTAACGTTTCGGAGTCTACATCAGACTCCTTCGTCAGACAATTACTAGTTTTCATACAACTTCGTGAATCGTGACAATATTTCGATTTTTTTATTGCTTTTTTTTTGTTCTTTGTTAGGCAACAATTTCTTCTTGTAAAGTTTTGGCCCCTGACAAATTAGTGCTCAAATTTTTGCACAGGGGCCTTTCTACTATTATTTAAAAAAAAATTTCTAATTGTTTCTTGTTTCAGAGACACTGAGAGAAAACCCAAATTAAGTTTTTCAGGAATATGCAAAGACCTCCCAGACAATATTTCAATAGATATCGACTGTTTCAAATCATTTCCATTTGTGAAGATACAAGTATGGGTTTACTCAATAGAAATTGGCTTTACCATAGATAGGTAAAGTGGTTTTCAATAGGCTGACCAAATTTATGGAACTTCTCGCTGAACTTTTAGTGTGAACACAAAAACAAACAAAATATTTTATTTCCACAACAAGCCAAGTCAGTTAACTCAGAATTCATTTTCCTTTTGAAAATAGCTTTTTCTTTCTGATCTAAACGTTGAGGGCAGGATGAAAAGAAAAACTTCAAGGCTTCACAAGAAATATTGAATTGTTGTCCTCATCTTTCATTGAAGAGATGAGAAGTGAGATTACATTAATTGACATACCGGGTGTTTTAAAAATCTGGAAAAGGTGAATTTATTTCGGGCATAGCCGAATGATCGAAATTCTGATACTGGGGTCATTAGTAATTTCGTCCGAAGAATCGTATGAACCCATCAGATTTTGGGCCCAAAAGGGCCTTATCGAAATATGAGGCCCAACTTTGAAATGTCAAACACAAACCCATCTTTTTAGTGTAGATTCGGATTCAGCGGAAAATTTTCCATCCGTATTGGTTGAAACCCAAAATCTTTTCAGCCTTATTTGGAACCTATGCAGCGTTTTTTGTTTAAAATTCTTCGGCGTTCATTCAGACCAGGATGTGAAAATTCATATTCTAATATTAATTAAGTAATTTCACGCGGAGAATCGATTGGGCTTCTCAAATTTTGAGCCCGATGGAGCCTTATGCGAGATATGAGGTCCAACTATGACTTCTGAACAAAAAGTGCTGCATGGGATCCAAATATGGAAGAAACAATTTTTGGTTTTAACCAATTCGGATGAAAAATTTTCCGCTTTATCCGAATCTGCAATAAAAAAAGGTTTGCATTTGAAATTAGGTACCGAAAACCCTAGTATCAGAATTCCGATTTTTCACCTGTTGCCGAATAAAATCATCGTTTCCAGACTTTTGGGCCACCAGTTATATTTGAAATGAATATTTTATCATATAATGTGAAGAAAAAATAAATTGTCTCAGTGAACATAAACAAGCATTAAAATAAACTAGTAGTCGAAATGTTTTTTTTTTGTTAATTTATTTGTATGAATAACATACCAGTATTTCTTTGTTAACCATTTCTTGATATAACTCTCATCTCTTCTTTTATAGAATGTATTGATGTTTTTAATGATGTAGGTAATTAGTTCCTCGACCACTCGCGACCCCCAACAAAGGCTGAAAAACACTGGTTTAGGTAATCTATAAGATTCCACTGTCCTCGAAATCTGCATCCGACGTACTCCGGGTATGTTTGACAATCACAGGTAATCCAGGTAATGTTCGAATAATGAAACGTAGAAGATAGAACAAATGACGTAGAAGAAAACAAAGGCCTCCTGCAAGCATCATTGTCGATAAGGCATTGTAGGGTGAAAATTTGAATTATCTACTCACTGGATGTTATGCGGCCTTTTGAAGAGTTTTTCCAATGCTCGAATCCGAATTAATCGAATATGTAAGGCAAAATAGGTAATTCACAAACGTAGATTTGCACTTCCAATATTTTTGCCAACTTTACGTAGCCTTATCGTAAAAGGAAAATCTTAATAATCGATCGACAAAAAAGCCAGCACGAAAATCCAAAAAAAGTGTTCAGGACATATGTGGCCGATCGAGCCCGATACGCATTATTTCGAACCGCGAACGATGGATGAAAATAAATCGATGCAATTTCGTCAGGAACCAGTGGCGGTACAAAAATTTACCTATAATAATTTTTCGATCTTTGAATTTTTTTCAATGACAAAATGACACCGTGACAATCCCCTTCTCCTTCCACAGGAGATAAACTTCAAGTTTATCGACGATCAGCCCAAGTCGGATTAAAAAAAAATGAAAATATACCGAATGTAATACAGAATTTGGAAAGGACAAAATAACAAAATAACGATCTCAGCGTTAGCACCAGAAATACTAATTTATCCATAATCATCGACATTAATGCACTGACCTGAGGTCCTTTACATGCCAAACGCCTTTGTTTCTTCAAGAAACATACAATTCGTATGTCCAAGATCCGAGCTTTTTTCCAATATAGAACGGACCGATGTATTTAGGTGCCAACTTTGCATTAATTGCCACAGCGGCATCAGACAAAGATTCATTTTTATGCAAGACCTTGGGTCCAATCTTATAATCCACTTCACGACGCCTTAAATTGTACTTACGCGCATTACGTTCTTGAGCTTTTCGCAAACTTTCCCTGATCTCTTCGAACAGCTTATCAAATCCTTTCTTCCGCATGTTGACGTTGGGTCTGTCTGATAAAACAGGATGCTGATATTCATCGCCGCATAGCGAAACTCGCGTCCAAAATTAACAAAAAACGGGCTGTAATTAGTGACTTCGCTCTTCGCTGTGCGAATAGCACAACCCAATGCTGGTAACATTTCTGACCACTTTCTATGGTCATCATTAACGTAACACCTTAGCATAGACTTTATGGTTTCATCAGAACGTTCGGTAGGGTCTGCGCAGGTGTGATATAAGAGGGTGAAAGAAATTTTGCCACAATCCCTGATTTTCGACAACGATCCACAAATAAGGGATTGTGGCACTCCGAACATCAAGAAGACATGTTCCTCAACTATTCTCGCCAAGAGCTTTGGACGTAGCAGATCTCAGAGGAAACAATAAAACCAATTTACTAAAGTAATCGTTAATAACTAAGAGATACTTATATCCAGAGGAGGATGAAAGAAATGGACCCATGAAATCCAAACTAGTTACCTGCGAAGGCTCCTTTACCAGGGGTCTGGAACCCATTAATCCAGCTGGAGCTTTCAAATCTGGCTTAAAAGAACGGCAAATAATAATAATAATAATAATAATAATAGCACCATTTATTTCCATAATCTGAATACAATTCGAAAGGTAAACAAGTCAAACTAAATAGACATATGAAATGAACAAGAAAAAATAGAAGAAAATTACCGATGAGAACGATCAGACTTGGAAATCATAGTTGAAATACTCGGTTATTGAATATGGTTCAAGATTTGTCAAAAAAGTTCTTACAGTGTCATTGAACTTCTTTCCTTCCGATATGGACTGAATATTTTTCGGTAGATGGTTATTGAACTTTAGACACATGTACTCTACATTCCTTTGCGACAGCGTTAGAGAATTCTTCGGAAAATGAAAGGAATTCATTCTCCTATTATTATTCGAATTTTCGTATTGTATAAAGTAGTGACCATTTTTTCGCAGAAAAACAAGACATCTGAATATGTAAAGTCCCACCGTTGTTGATATCCCCTCGACTCTGAACCTCCCACGACATGAAGCTCTAGAAGGCAGCCGAAGCATAACTCTCAATGCGCGTTTTTGAATTATAAATATCTTATTGATATCTGAGCTGTTTACCCAAATAATAATGCCATATGAGTATCGAGTGAAAAGTTGAAAAATACACGGTCTTAAGTAGGTCCAGGTCAGCTTGCTGAGATAAAACGCGAAGTGTGTGGAGAACAGAATTCAACCTTCGCTGTAATAGTTCGATGTGTTCAAACCAACATAAATGTTGATCCAAAACCACACCCAAAAATGTTGCACTGTCTCCTATATCCACGGTGTTATGAAGAAGAGTGATAGTTTCAGGCCTCGGCCACCTTGCATGCATTGTAGAAAAAACACACACTCAGTTTTGTCCACGTTAATAGTGAGATCATTTTGTGAACACCAGTCTACTACAGGGTGTTCCGTGTCATTGTAGTTTCTGTTGGTATATCGGATGCAGAAACCAACCTATTTGCATCATCAGCGTACATAAATACATCTATCTTCTCTGAAACGTGGTTTGGGAGCTCACTGATGTGGGTCAGAAATAGTATTGGTGCGACAATACCTCCCTGTGGAACACCAACCTTCATGTGCATATACAATTCTTCCCATTAATTTCCATGCTCACTCTCTGTACACTCTATTATTTAGATAACTTTGAACCAAGTTCAACTGGTTACCTCTTTTTCCGCAAAAGAAGAGTTTATGTAAGAGTTTAATGTGATCAACGCTATCGAAAGCTTTTGAGAGGTCTATGAAGAGACCTATCGGTACATCTCCTCCCTCAAGAACCTCAAGAATCGACCGCGTCAACTCAAAAAGTGCCGTCTCTGTACTTTTGGACTTCACAAACCCATGTTGACATTTTGAAAAAATTCGGGATTTGTGAAAAAACTCAAGAGCCTACTTACCAAGATCTTTTCAAAAATTTTAGAAAATGACGTTAATGAGCTTATTGGTCTGTAATTACTAGGATCTTCGATATTTCCTTTTTTAAAAAGCGGTCTCACAATAACTATCTTCAAAGATTTTGGAAATACACCATCCTTGAAAGAATTATCTATGATGCGGGCTAAAGGTTCTGCAATAATAGAGATAGATCTTTTAATAACCGTTATTGGTATTACATCATGGCCGAATGAAGCTTTATTTTTCATCTTTCTGACAGTATCCACCACCTCCTCTGCCGTTACCTCGAATAAAAAGAATGATTTAGGGTTACCAAAGGCGGAGCTAGGGGCAACCGCAGTGGAATCCGCTACAGAATTGATGTTCAGAATATTGGCAACATAACATAACATAACAACATAACATTTGAACGAATTTGAAAGTTGTTGGGGATTGTCTGAAATTAAAAGTTTATTTAAATCTTTCCTCTTACGTCCTGTTAATTGATTTATCAGATTCCATACTATTTTGGATTTATTATACGCTTATAATACGCTTTTTTATATAAATATTTTTATTTGCTCTCAGAGTTTTGTCATAAGATTTTTTGGTTTCTTTGTAAATTATAGCATATTCCGGATGAAAACGAAATAGAATGAACAGGTAGTCTAGGCGGTTTTTGAGATCATCCACATGTGTAGATCTGTCTTCATATTTTTTCACAAATTTTTGTTCCATAATTTTAATTAAAGGAAAAGAGGTGTCGAAAATGCGCTTATAATTGTGAAAAAACAAGTCCGCAAAGATTTAACATCCATTTGATCATATATATATATATATTTATATATATATATATATATATATATATATATATATATATATATCTTGATACAGCGGGACATATGGGGACCGAATGTACATATCGTATGGATCGCATACATTGATATACATTTGCATTTGGACGTATACATAACCATTCATTTAATTATGTATATTGCAGAAACTGATATATATCGATTTTCTCATTTCTTATATATTCCGGTACATATCGGTACCACCAAAAATGGATACAGTGGTAACTATTGGGACCGCATAAGATTGTTTCGAAATGTATATTGCCACGAAGATACTTACTGACACCATAGCTGATAAAATTAAGAAAGATATTGGTTTTATTAGTTGAAAATAGGGTATCGATAATATTTGTTAGTTTCGGTGATTTCATATTTTACTCGAATTAAGAAGATCATTTTTTCTTTTTGTCTATGTAAATATGAAGGTTTTTTTTTAAATTAAGAAACATTCTTACGTTTGTACATTCTCTAAGTTATCCAAATCATTTCTGTTTCGATATGAAATACTTGATTTCACCTTTCACATGGGTTTGAATTTGACTGATAGAAAATGAATGCTTGGGGAAAGACCAAAAATATACTCAACTTTGAAAAGGCACTCTGAGTATATCATGATTTCTTTGTGAATTTTTCAATAAACCAGTTTTGATCCCTAATATGACGAGTGCCGATTAATTCGATTGTTTTTTCATTCACTCTGGAATTTGATAGAAAATTTGATATCGGTATTGTAAGTAGGTATGTTAGTTCAATTTTCAAATTATTTTCTATTTCAATCAACATTCGAAGATTCATTGAAGAACATACAGAAAAAAATCTGATTAATTCTAATTTTGTAACATTTGTAACGTCACATACACATGTGAAAATCTCAGCATAAACCAACTGCTATCAAGTTTAACTTCCCTCTATATTCATATAAAATATAGCAAATTTGAAAACAAAAACAAAGTACTTATTCATCATATACAAGGAGTTTTTACGTTCGGGCTATTCATTTACGAAAGTTGGTAGGAATGTAACCCTCCGAACTTCTCACCCTAGAAAACTGCTATCGTGACAGGGAATGGAATATATTGTTCGAGGATTTCAGAATATCATGATATTTCATTAATCATAAAAATTATAATCCTGAGCCGGATTGATGAAAGTTTCTTGAATTCAATATTTTTGTCAAAATTTCATCGAAAAATGTTCAAAAAATGTTCCTTGTTTAAACCCTGTGCATTTTCATAAAATTTTTTCCCTAGTTTGAGTGAAATATGAAAAGGCTTCAAACTAACACATATCATCGGGAGCCACAACTTGACTAACCTTCATTGAAGGAAAAATAAATAATATCGCTAGCATTCGAAAATATTCTAGACTCGATATCTCAAAAGGTAAGTATCCTCGTGGCAATGTAACTTTCAAGATATCCCATATTTACCACTATATCTGTTCTTGATGGTACCCTTTGTGTACCGGAATAAATATGAAATGAAAAAATCGATATAATTTTATTTCTGCAATAAACATAATTGAATGAATGGTTATGTATATTAAAAAATGTAAATGTGTATCAGTATATGCGATCCACACAATATATAGTGGGTATCCCAGACCTTCAGACTAGATAGGTAAAAATGTTGTGAGGAGTTCTGGGCTCGATTTTCGTGAAATCCGTTTCAAGATAATATCTTCAATTGTTTCGTAGATGTAACAATATTTTAATATTTTATCGATTTCGAAGATAACTTTTTCATTTTCGAAAATATCTGAAAGAGTTTCAAGACTTTCAACAAGCACTTTTCGACTAGAAATATCGCAATATTTTCATAATAGAACATACATGATAACATTCGTCGAAAACCATACATGATATAGTTCGTTGAAACCATGTTTCTGGAAGCTTTTAAAATATGAACATATGAGTTAACGGAAGGGTTGATGAAATAGCCGAAAAAGTTACATCATTTCAAAGTCAGATATATGCAGACCGAATGTAAATTTATTTTATGGATGTTGCATTCTGGATTATTTGCATTTTTAAGTATACATAAAGATTCTATTGCTTTTGTTCATTGTAAATGAATACATTCGATTTTTACATTTCCTATATATTCCGGTACGACCTTACATTTAAAGACCAACAAGATATACAGAAACAGCGTTTTACGAGAATATTATGAGAGCCGCATTAGGAGGAAAGATCTTCTGAAATGCCATGAGGATAGGTACTTACTAAGACTTAATTTGCCTCAATATAATGATTAGAGGAATAGTTTTCAGTTTTGAGACAAAATTGCAGACACTTGGAGTGAAAATTTCAATGAGTTCCAGTCAATGTGAATATTGAATATCGTATCACTACAACTAGCAGTTTCCACACGCTGCTCGTTGAAATTTTTTTTAAGGAAACGAACAAATGGAAAAACAAAAAATTGTAATGACCAACTAATAGGTATTGAAATTGCCCAACTGTCAATGTCGGTCTGTAACCTTAACTCAAAAACCAAGAAACATCATGGTATAATTCGATTATCACGAAATTTTTTATTTTGCACATGGATTCTAGATATCCTTCCTACAGAAATGGTTTGAATCTCGTATCAAAATCTCCCGAATAAAAAGTATCAAACTACGCATGAAAAGAGATTTCCAGATCAAATCCAATGTTATCGTCCTGGGGCGAATTATTGGTTGTTACATCTAACATGGAAAATTATCTTCTGTCTTTGTTTGTGTTTACGTTTAGCAATGCAGCTGTTGTGTCGTATCGGTCACCGCTTGATCATAATGATTTAAAGATCGTAAACTTTTTTAATTCATGTAATGGTTGTTATTTTATTATGAAATTATCGTTATCATATTTTTCCTGACTTAGATACAATTGGAAGGCATAAAAAATATTCGAATAGATTTTTTATTTGACAAGCATTTGAAGTTATAAAGAATCAATTTCGTGAAATTTGTGATCCTCTGATCTGTTGAAGTTCGTCCAAAACTTTATGATTTGCGGAAAACTTTGTTCTTTGTTGAATTCTGTTCGTGTTATGCCTGTTTGTTCAGTTAACGAAGGCAGGAAATCATTTTTTTCCAGAATGAACTGCATTTTTGATATGTCATGAGAGTAGGAACAGACAATTCCCTTTGAAATATTCTCGAATATGTATGTAGAGCGGAAAATTCTAAAGATTTAAACAGCCTTCTCCATTGTCGTAGTGTGCATTTTGACCAATTAGCGGAGCATTTCTGTATTTGCTTTCTTTTCTCACTTGCTATCTTCATTACGTTCGAGTTAACGAAGACGAAATTATGTTCATGACTATAATAAAACAAGTCATACCAAACAACATAGTGTTTGAGAAATGCTTTGTTTTGAGTTCAAGAAAAATGTTGGAAGAAATAATCAATATTGCTTGCATTGGGATAGCGTCATATGCTGTCAGATTAATTTCGTTTTTCATTAACAGAAGGTTGGACTTTGTGAATTGTCTGATGGGAACCTAACCTTAAAATAGGAATGAAATAAAAAAAAAATTTTCTTCAATAATTTTTTTTATTGTAAATGTAAAATGAGTGGGAATTTTTTCTCGAAACAAAGGAACAACCCCCATTCTGATTGCATTTTTTTGAAGTTTGCACTCCAGAATAGCGATTAGGAATTAAAGAGTCGCTTTTGCGATCAGACAGGATTTTGATATTTGGTACAACTCGCCCAGAGGGATTGGATTTGAGTATTTTGCTAAACTCACGGAGCGATACTCAGCTCAGAACATATCAGAGTAACCAGACCCCTCTTCCGCCTAGGGCACTTTCGGCAAGTGCCAGGCCCCGCGATCGATAGGGGCCCGCTCAGATAAATTGTTCTGAACCGAGAGGAAAGAAGATTTCCTCAATAATGTTTGGAAATTTCCCATTTCATAGAAGATTCCCTCATATTATTATAGAACTGATTTTTTCGAAAAGACCTAAACGGTTCTTTCTTTCAAAATTCCCTTTTGCGTACTAAAATTACCTTCAGGTAAAAATTCACAAGTCCAAATGGATTGGAATTCCCAGTTTTCTATCAACAAGTTCTCGAAGGTTGCAATTTTTATGACCCTTGCTCATACTGGCATACACTAGATAAGAGCAATTATTAGCTTGTGTTATTTGTTGGGGTGGTTAGCCATAAAACATCTGTTCGAACCGTGTTGTTGATCACATTCTTACATTATTGTATTCATTGGGAAGCTTCCGCAGAAATCCCCATTTAACCACATAGTTTCAGACAGCGTTACAAGACAAGAAATCAGTGGCGTATCAGAGGGCTCCACAGAACTCGCGATGCTGGTAGGTTCGGCACCAAAGGAGCCCCCAAGCCAAACTAAAAGCATGAAATGATGGACCAATAATTTCATTTTATTGAGGGGTTTCTCAATATACCGTCAAGCTTTTCGGTACTCTCCTTAAACATGTCGCAAACATGTCTATCAGACTTTTGAGCTTACTCAGCTTTGGACAAGAAGTGGCCAAAAGCTTGGTTATCGACAAGTTGATGGATATGTTTGTACAAAAAAATTAAAAAGGGTGATCCAATTTTCTTATAAAAATGTTTTCAAATTCTTACCACATTGATGTGTTTCTAGTTTCTACACCATTTTCAAGTGTTATTCAAAAACCGTCAAGTGTATTTCAGATTAGTCACTTTAATTTCAGAATGTATCGATTGAATTTCAGATTAGTAAATTGAATTTCAGAAAACGTCGAATGTATTTCGGATCACTCAATTGAATTTCATTTGATATTTTCTAAAATTTAATTGACAAATCTGAATAAATGGTGTAGTTTCTAGTTACTTTTATATCAGAATTTACATTATTTCGTTTAGAAATTTTTGTTATACAATATATAAATTATTTTTATTACATTGTTCTCATTATTTTTCTATGAAAAACTGCAGGTAAAACTTATCATGAATAATAAATCTATAGAGGACACCCCAGATGGGGGGAGGCCGAATTTTGCGCCACGGCACTGCAAGAAATTTCAGGGCGAAATTCTGTAAATCGGCAAAATTCCCTCGACTTGATAATTAAATCACATCACGGCATTAGCTTCGGTAGGGAATTCCTTTGTATTTCTATTTAGTATGTGGTATTCTTCGTAGGTTCCCCATTATTCTAATGTGCCCAGGGCCTCCAAGAGGTTAAAAACGGCCCTGAGAGTAACTCGTATATATCAACTTTTTGGCTTTCAAAATGTTTCTCTGTAATCGACATTAGTCATATGCGACCAATACTTTTAGAACTTGCGTTTTTGCTGAAGGTTGAAGTTGAGCTTGATGTCAGGAAAGGGTGTGATTGAGGTTCCATCATGGTCATCGATTTCTAAAATATGCCACTACCTTTTCATTAACGAAAATATCTGAAAACGATTAAAAGGTAGTACAGGCAATTTTTCCCTGGAAATAAAGCACTCAATTAAATTTTTTCATATAGTATAAAATAACAAATTTTTCATTTCAAATACAAACGCAATAAATTAGAAATTGAAAAAACTGAACATGATGTCATAATCCTAGTGAAAAAATGGTTCTTAAAGGTTTCAATAGTTTTAAGATGAATAAATAGTTTCAGGCTTTCACGACCGGATATATTGACATTAAGAGAGTCTTCCGGGCTTATTGGCCGAGGTCTATTAGGAATTATTTCACCTAACGTTTCGCCCACAACTGCGGTAGGCATCTTCAGAGGATTCTTGGTCTTAGATTGTAACTCAATCAGACAGAAAAATCCGCACTAGCGGAACATGCTCTGACAGATGGACACAATATTGTTTTCTCAAACGCAGAAGCTATTTCAAACATCAAAAGTTTCTATCCTAGGATGAACATGGAAGCCATTGAGATATATAAACATAAGAAGGGAAGAAACTCCTTTCGTACATAGCGCATGGTTGCCGGTGTTGGAAAAGACCAAAATCAAGCCAATACGAAGTGGAAGCGATGGACCAATCAACATCGCGCGCGTAAACCCACTACCTTCTCCCGCCAATGATCGAATCCAGCATCACTTTCGGAAATTCAGCGGTCGAGTTACAATCTAAGACCAAGAATCCTCTGAAGATGCCTACCGCAGTTGTGGGCGAAACGTTAGGTGAAATAATTCCTAATAGACCACGGCCAATAAGCCCGGAAGACTCTCTTAATGTCGTTTTAAAATGTTTTCGAGAATGAAAAAGTTATGACCTGATTCCGAAATCTAGTCTAGAAGTACCAAAAACAGCCAAAATCAAGCAATTTGGGATGTACTCTATACAGGGTATTTCATTGGTGAATTAATATACGGTAACCTGAGCTAGAACTACCTTAGGTGTGTCAAGGGATACTTTCATCAGATTGATTCGTTTCGTGCTCGAATCTTCAATTATTCTTTTGGACGATAAATCTTGAGTAAGACCATAATAAAATGTTGTATGTTTCAGTAACTCGAATACAGTTTGTTATTTAAGGAAGATCAAAGGCATAAGTCAGGTTATTATTTCATTTTTTGTGTTTATAACTATCGAAACTAGCAGAATATTGAAAATGAATGGAATCTCCAACAAACGGTACACGCATTAGAAAATTAAATTCCTCAAAGAATGAAAATATTATTTCCAGGCAGGAATATCTGTATTTCACGTGAAATTACTTGTTTTAAATGTACACTGGTCCCAATAACAACCATTTTATCCAAGTATTCTGGAAACGGTATCCATTACAAGAGACAATTTCATCAGATTGATTTGTTTCGTTCTCGAATCTTCAATAAAATGGTGTATATTCGAGTAACTCGAATACAATTCGATCCTTGAGAAATTCAATGGATATAACTTAGGTTATGATGTTATTTTGTATTTTTGTGTTTATGAATATCCATGCGAGCGGAAAATTGAAAATGATTGGAATATTCAAAAAACCATTAATGCAGATCAAAATTCCAGAAAGAATGAAAATATTATTCCCAAGTAGATTTGTACTTGACCAAAATAATATATATATTAGACTGATTCGAAAAAATCGAGTTTTTTTGTTTTCACGAAACCCCCCTCCCCTAATTATCTTCAGGGTATCGAAAAGAGACCTCTATGAAAATATCAGCTTCAAATAATAATATTTAGAGGTCGCTCATCAATTATTTCTATTTTCCCTACTAATAGCAGGGAAAAATTTCTTTTTTCAATAAAAAATTCATAGAGCAGAAACCAATAGACCGATTTCATTGTGTCATACATTTTCGTGTAGACAATCATATACTTTACAAAAATGACTGTTACGATACTTCGATAAAACGGCCCCTTCAAAAATTCGATTTGATGCTAATATTGAGGTATTTTCGAAGAAAAAAATTATTTTGATGTAAATTCAGTTACTTTTCAGGCAGTTCAAAAAAGATCTACAAACTGATATATTCATTGTTGTTGATTTTAGAAAAAATAACGTCGTATGATGTCTCCTTGAAGATATAATCGTGGATAGATTTCCATCCACTGCTCACTCCTGACTGTAATGACTTGTCTTGCCTTCTTTTTTATCCAAAATTCCTCTGACAGGTCTAGGTGAAAACTGAAATATTGAGACTTATTTATTTATCAGAAAATACCTCGCAAAGTGAATGATTGTTACCTAAATAACTAGCAAAACGCGATTAATACTGGCAGAAATACCTGCTGAATTTTTGAAAAACTCGCAGTACCGACGATAAATTACTTCAAGTTCCCTTGTAGTTAGGCGAGGCGAGAGGTATCTTGATGAATTCCAGCCATTTTCAATCCGGTAATACTTGATAAATGTTCAAATCCAAAACTGATTTGTCGATTTAATCAAGAACATAAGCATACAGAAATAAATTTGAAATATATTCAGGAAGTTAATTCAACTCTGAAATGTGAAAACTTAGTGTTTTCAATCAACACCAACCTAAATCCTAGAACTCAAAAGTTACTCATAGGATATTACCAACATATTTTCGAGATTCCACAGCCGCCCGAGAAGCCAATCATTTTGAAACGGACTATACAGGGTGAGTCTTTGACTTGTACATATATTTCAACCGTAGATTCCTTAGGTTAAAAGAAACACTTTTTTCCTTTACTATTTTTTCCGATTCGGCCTAGAAAGAAAGATATAGCCATTTTAAACTTTCATAATGAGCTATGCCACTCCTGGATATCATAGTCATAGATATAATATATGCCTGCCATTCAAAACTTGGAAATAATAACCAACTGTACAATAAAAATAAGCGTCAACTTACTTTTTCAATCCGATTCGACGAAAGATAAAGTACGATTTTGTTTGTTCTGAATAATTACCGAATGTATAAAATGTACCTACAAAGAATGCTTATGCTTCATACAGAATTTCGTTAGCGGTAAATGTTGAATATTCTTCTTTTGATTTCTTTTCCATTATTGATAATGAAGTATTCAGCTTGCTAACACCTATATCTTCAGTATGTAATCATTTTTTATCGTGGTTTATAAAATTTTCTGAGGTTCTCCAACAGAATCATAACCTTTCATTTCCAAACATAAACAAATGTCCACAGAACACGAATATACAAATGTCATTGAATATTGAATTGAACTTCACCGCTAAGCTGAAGGTTGCCACTTAGGTTAGAACATATATATAATAAACCTATATTGTGAATGTGATAAAAATGTTGAAGTCAACATAGTAGGCTTTGATTTCAGACGCGGAGGGATAGTCCGATCTGCGCATGCGCAAAACGAGCCCGTCAATGACAAAATATAATTTTCAGCGGCCATCTTCACCGTTCAAATTCTGCGCATGCGCAGAACGGCTTATCCCTCCGCGTCATTCTGGCTTCAATTTTCAGTGCGTTTACCACTGACATTCACAATATAGGTCTATTATATATATATGGGTTAGAAGTCCGAAACCATAGATCATAGACATATTATTAATAGAGTGGGCATAGACTTAACACTTAATGATCAAATGTCATTGTGTTTTGATAGTTTTTTTCAATTATAACACTGTTGTGAATAATTTGTTATTTAGAATTTGACTTAACATTTCAGAAGATACTCATCATTATGTCTAATATACTTCATAATTTAATGAAAAGGAAAAAATTTTAACTTTGACAAAGCAGATTTATCGCGACTCTTCTATGTTGATCGTTGTTTCGCATAGAGTGATCGACAAACAATTCAAATTGGGAATTAATGGTATCGTGATTTGCAATTAAAACGTTGTTAACAGCTGTTTTGTGAATAATGTGGCCGAATTGTGATCGCGTATGTCAAGTGCACCTATCTTGAGATTCGGATGGAGGTGCCAGAGACACCAACATGATTTTTTCTGGGTGGAGCATTCACTATGGCTTTTAATGAAAACGGGAAGTTAGGGCTTCTAACGAACAATCCCCTTTAAAAAAATGTAACTTGCCTGAAGAATTAGGTATTCAGAAAGAAGTGTGTACATTTGCTCGAATAAATAAGGATGTAAATCGAAGAAGTAGAGGTGAGCTCATTAATATAACTCAATTTCCAAAGTCCGCTTCCCTTTCCATTCATAATAACCCTGTCCTTCCAGAACATAAATTCTCGGATTTAAACGTGATGATTTTCAACGGGACAACTAGCAAAAATTGAATTCTGTGCATATTTTCGACAGAGTTACATTCAGCCAAAGTACCCAATTTATGGAATTTCTCAGAAAATTTTTTTCTTTCAATATGGAATTACTCGTAAACGGCGGGTTTTACAAGAAAATATCAGGAATACTTTTATTTTCCAAAATGAATGAATATTCATCTCATTACATTGAATTTACTATTAACAATTAGACTCTTTGAATTTCTGGTGAATTTATGGAATGTTATGGTCAGAATTGAGAAACTGGCAGATGTTAGTGGAATTTTGTGTTGAGGATAGATCAATCACGTTTACGAAAAACCATATTCCGAAAATCACTTCATTCGACCGATTCGTTTGCGAAATATAACTGAAAATTACATTTTTTATGGATTTTCGACAGCCTGTATCTTTTCAACGAAGACGAATCGGAAAAAATGGAAGATGAAAAAAGTGTTTCTTTTGACCTCAGGAATCTACGGTTTAAATATATGTACAAGTCAAAGACTCACCCTGTATATATATAATTATTATTTTCAACTCTTAAATCACTTAAAAAAAAAAACGAGAGAATTCTTCGAAAGAAGTTTATTGTGTGCAGGTCTAGATAACAATGACAATTTTTACAATGCCTGTTGCGAAGTAAACTCTTAACTAGAAATTGCTGATATAGAGAAGTATCCTATTACTTCCTGGTGGAAGTCTACTTAGGTACTGCGTAATACCTCCTCCTTTTGAAGAAATAAGTTCAGCGTTAGTGGCTGAATTATTTTTATATTTTTCCACAATTCTGGAAAATCTTATTATAAAAATTCTATATAACGTAAATATTATAACGATAATAAGTATTATGGTTACTTTGAAATAAATGGATGAAACGTGATTCGGATGAATCTTCCAATTAAAAATCAATTCATTGATAGTATCATTATCTATCATTAAATTTTGTGATTGTTACATTATCAATTTTTCTTTTGTCCATATTGGGCAGAACTACATGGTAAAATATCGTTGAAATTTTCTCATTGTAAAAATACTTGAAACTAAATAGTTTCAAGCTTTCACGACCGGATATATTGACACTAAGAGAGTCTTCCGGGCTTATTGGCCGTGGTCTATTAGGAATTATTTCAATTAACGTTTCGCCCACAACTGCGGTAGGCATCTTCAGAGGATTCTTGGTCTAAGGTTGTAGCTCGACCACTGAATTTCCGAAAGTGATGCTGGATTCGATCCGTTGGCCCAACTTATACCCTGATCATTGACGAGAGAAGGTAGTGGGTTTACGTGCGCGATGTTGATTGATCCATCGCTCCCACTTCGTATTGGCTTGATTTGGGTCTTTTCCAACACCGGCAACCATGCGCTATGTACCAAAAGAGTTTCTTTCCTTCTGCTCATGTTGTTCTTATGTTTATATATCTCAATGGCTCTCATGTTCATCCTAGGATAGAAACTTTCGATGTTTGAAATAGCCTCTGCCTTTGAGAAAACAATATTGTGTCCATATGTTAGAACATGTTCCGCTAGTGCGGATTTTTCTGTCTGATGGAGTCGACAGCATCGTTCATGCTCCTTGATTCTCGTATTGATACTTTGCTTCGTTGAACCAATGTAGACTTTGCCGCAGTAACAAGGTATCCTGTAAATACCGGGTTGAGAGAGTGGGTCGACTTTTTCTTTGGTAGTTCTGATCATTTGGCCAAGTTTTTGAGTTGGCTTATAGACAGTCTCTTTATTATGCCTCTTAAGTATTCTACCAAATCTATCGGTGACCTTGGGGTTATACGGTAAGATAGCTCTTCCATTGGGGGTGAGTTGTGATGTGTAATCATCACGTGTGGAAAGTTTTGGTCTTATCGCCCTCTGGATTTCTTCAGCATTATATCCGTTAGCGACGAATGCATTCTGTAGATGTTCGAGTTCATCCTCCAGAAATTCCGGCTCGCACAATCGTCGGGCTCCTCGTTCCTGTTGAGGGTGATGATTGGACTGTTTGTGTAGGTACCTGTCAGTGTGGGTTGGTTTTCTATAAACCCTGTGTCCTAGCTTTCCATTAGACTTCCTAGTAACCAAGACGTCTAGAAAAGGTAGAGCACCATCCTTTTCAATTTCCAAAGTGAATTGAATATTTGTTGAGATGGGATAGGAAAGCATCCAATTCTTCAAGTCCATGACTTCAAACGACAAAAGTATCATCCACATAACGTAGCCATGTGGATGGTTTCTTTGTTGCCGCTTCAATTGCACTCTGTTCGAATTTTTCCATGAAGAAATTTGCAATTGCAAGAGTTAGAGGGTTTCCCATGGCGCAACCGTCTATTTGCTCATGGAATTCGCCTTTCTACTGAAAATAGCTGGATGATAGGCAAAGTTCGAAGAGCTTTGTTATGTCATTCGGGAATAACTCAGACACGTAGTTGAGCGATTCCCTGATGGGAACTAGTGTGAACAAAGACAAAACATCAAAACTAACGAGTTGGTCATTGTTGAGGCGGCAATTCCGTCCCTACTTGAGGCTACGGCTGAAGAAGTGAGGACTGAAGCCTCAAGAATCATCAGGAAGGCTGAACCTTCAAAAAATAATATGAATTTCAGGGAACACCAAGCCATAAAGAGTCTCAATGATGACACATCCATTGTGATCCTTCGAGCTGAAAAAGGAAACGCGACGGTAGCGATGGACACCTCTCACTATGATTCCAAAATGAGGGCGTTGTTAGACCCCTCAAACTACAGGAAACTTAAAAGAGATCCTACCTCGTCCAGGCTCAGACAAGCAAAGGCTCTCATAAAAGTTTCTTCTCTCGATGAAGCAAAGGCTCCGCGTATATACGGACTTCCGAAAATTCACAAGGATAATGTCCCATTGAGACCTATTGTTAGTACCATCGATTCACCAGCATACGACTTAGCTGAAGTTTTAACGACTATGTTGAGACCTTATGTGAGAAATACGGACACTTTCGTCAAGTACTCTACTCAGTTTGAAAAAAAACTGCAAAACATTCAGTTGGGACCGAATGACCAAAAGGTGCTCTACGCGCCTCAGGAAGTTATCAATTCATTAAATACATCTGCCGATTACATAGTAAGACCTTTGGAAACCGGAAAATTGTTGTGAATCGAACACTTTTCTCTCGCTCCTAGGATTAGATGAATTATATTGAGGGTGTCGTGCGAAAAACGAAACGGAAGATCAAAATGTCAGGGGAGGCCACGGTCCCCCCTGCGGGCGCCCATGGAAATGTATTTGCGTTACTATTTTGGGTCTAGTGCTGGTTTACACCCCAAATGTACTGAATCAATAAATAAATGATGGAAATGTAGAAAAATGACGTTCCACAAAATTATTAATTCGCAACTTATTTGTGACATGCACCTACTTGATTAATTATTAACTTAAATCCCAAAGACTATAGAAGATATTTCCACAGAAGACAGCTTACTTAGTAATCTCGTAGGGAATTTATTGATAAAAAAATGGGTAGTCTATAATGGGGAACCCTGTATAATTATTAATATTTCGAATCTATTAAATTTTGTATAATTTCACGACCTGTCTCCTCGAATATTGTTTCAACCTAATTCTGAATTTTTTATCGAAAGAAAACTTATAATCCGATAAAATCACTCACGAGATATATTTTGAAACTAATATGAATTTTTATGGATTTTAACAGCCTGTATCTTCTCAACCGAGCCGAATCAGGAAAAATGCACTGAGAGAAATAAATTTGTTTTTATCAATAAAGTATTTATTTCGAGATTATTCATTAACAGACAAATCCACTTATTAATCTTTAATTTATTTATTAACTAACAGATCTTGCCTCTGAAAGAATTCATTCATATAAAACGAAATATTTATTTACACGGTATTTGTTAATATTTAATATATTTGGGTATGATGTATTTCATTTAAACTGCAGTTCTCTTCGAATATAAGATATATTAATTGAAAACATATGTTCATTTCGTAATAAACGAACGTTTGGTTTCTATTACTAAATGATTTTAAACTTCCACCACTTCACGATTTGTTTACTCAAAATACAGGATTTATTAACAATGAACAAACCGCATTTGACATGTTTCAGTCATCTTGGCTAGTTAACATTGTTCGGTGGTCGGTAGATTCAACTACCCGACTCCTGCCGATAAATCGCGAATGACGCAATCGGATGAAAGGTAAAAATCGAATCATCGATGACCACCGATAGCGAATAAGTTCCCCTTCCAACCCTAACTCTCCAAAGAATTCTTCACGAGCGTCATAGTTCATGAAGAATTAAAACTAACAAACTAACATCGAATTCTGGGAGAGTCGCCAACCGAAGATCAGATGGAACCTTCAACCTTCCCAATGGCCAGTTGGTTAGCGCATTGGACTATTAATTCGAGGGTCGCAGGTTCAAATCCTGCACGAACTGGTCATTATTCCAGAATTCAATTCCGTCTGCAAAGCCATTAATTTTCAATTTTGCTATCAGACGTTAACATTTATTCATAATTCATGCAGTTTGTTAATTATTACTAAATATATATATTTCAGTGTAATGCGTCTTTATTCGGTATTATTGAATGTTATTATTCATAAATAAATGTGATATAATATTGAGTGAAGGTGATTTGCGCAAACTTAAATAAATTCTTTATTTCCATGAAAGAAATATTTATTTGTCCATTTGGCCAATAAATGATTTATTAACTTTAACGCATGATCGATAATATCAAGTGAATACTTCTCTCAGTGTGGTGAGGACAAAAAATATATGTTTTGACCACAGGAATGTTATAGATGTCATAGACTCACCCTGTGTAGCTTACACTTGAATTATGTTTAATATTAATTGGCTGAGTGAAGACAGCAGAATTGTGTATTTTAGAAAACTCTTGCTATCAGCTTCCTACTTCCGTCCTATATATAAATACTCTGTGGATGCCGAATATTCTGGGCCACTAGGTCAATCGATGTTTCTACTGTAGCGTCCAGGCGCCTGCATTGGGTGCGTCCCTGAATCTTCCATCCCTCTCTTTCAGCTTCTATCGATCCGAATAATTTCAATTTCACATATTCTCGAGAAAGCACAAGGAAGTTTTCTCATTGGAATCAAGGCTGAGGATTACTCGGAGGGATATAAGTTCCATTCGTAACAGGAAGAAGAACGTATCTGAGTATTTTCTATTCGTTACGGCTTTAATTCTGTAGATCCAATTAATTCAGTAGTTTTTTTCATGTACAAAAGCGTAAGGATACTATCCGTTGGGCCGCTCGCATCCTTCCGTGAACACGATGACCTCTGAAACAAAAGTCGAAGAGTTTGGAGATTTCTACGATATGTTCGAGGGTAATGACCAGAATGGACCATCTTTACTCCAGTTTTTCATCAATTCAGAAAATGAACATATGATTGAATTACGAGTAAAACATTTTAATTAGTTGATGAATGAGAACAGTTTTTTCTAACTTGAGATCTCAGAAACTATCCATCATATCCTTATGAAATTTGGTTACTAGATGAAGGGCATTAATAAAATGAGTTACATATATGACACGAGATAATCAATAAATACAACTGAGGAAAATCAATTTGATCGTTCTCTCATTCATGTAAATTTATCGATACACTGATGAATATAAATTTTGATTACACTGGTTTTCCAGAGCAAATAGGGATGATGGAACCGGTTTTTGGTAAATATAAAATAAGGATATCTATTTCTGGGGTACACTAGTATTTTGCTCACAGGACTACTATCTATCGATTTGATAATCAGAATGATGAAATGTTATAACTGCGCTGTACAGGTGCATGCCAGCGGTGATCTCGGAAACTACAGGAGTTAAAAGTTCTTATTTCGCTGCGAATTTTCTGCTGATTAATATATATATATATATATATATATATATAATATATATATATATATATATATATATTTTCGTTTCAGAGGGTTATGTCCATTAAATCTTTTCCATGTATATATATATATATATATATGTCTAAAGGTTATTTCCAAGACATTTATTTATATACTTTCGATACTTCCGGGACTTTTATGGATTTCCGAGACGGTCTTGGAAGATTTTTATATGCAACGGTTAGTTCCAAGACAGTCTTGGAAGTATCGAGTCTTGGAAGTAGAGGATCTTTGGCAGTCTTGGAAGTATCGAGTCTTGGAACTAGATGGTCTTTGATTTCGTAGAGTTATGAATTTTGTTTCGAAATGGAATGTAAATGTATCAATAACAAAAACATTTCAATCGTGTTTGAAGGAAATATTTCCGATTCAGATTAATTTATTAGTTATTAAGAATGAGTGAAAGGCTAGGTGGATTTAGATTTTGATTCTAATGATCAAGTCGAACGAGCAGGTGGTGTTTGAGAATAGGAACCAAGATATAGATGATTGAGAAAAGCCTAATTTTTTATCACAATATAAGTCACAGATAGCTTTGTTATGGAGAAGTTTATTCTTCTCAAGCATGGACATTGGACAATATGATGATTAAAAACTTAAAAGCAATACATAATGGTTCAGCGTTACGATGGTGAGGAAAAAAAGTTGAATAATCAATAGAGAGTCGACATGAATGTGAATTCCTGGAATGAAAAGTTGGATCAATATTGTAAAATTTATCAAATTTAATCGAGTATTCACCAGAAGGAAACTGATTCTAATCAAATAAAGGGGCTGGTTCGGTATACAAGAATTCAATAGAATCCAAATCAAATGACAATAGACTGGTTCTCCTGACTTAATCCAGATAGAGAGAGATAAGATAGAGGAGTGAAGACAGATCAAATCGAAAACTTCAGTTCAGAAATTGCGAAGAAAAATAATACGCTTGGTTCTTGTCATAGAGATAGTATAGAAGGAGACGCTGTTGCATTCAACGATTTCCACATAAAACGGGTCCACTGGGCGGGGCAAAGTGTCGTACCAATGTGGCGGTTTCGGCCACAGAACCACAAATTGGACAGGGTCGGAGTAAATAAATTACAGGCTAATTTATGGATGAAGCAGAATAAACATCATGATTTTTAACATTCATAAAATAAAAATGAATTTCAACAGTTTATATACTAAAACAATACTTATTTTATTTTGAGAACATTTTTAATGGAGATTGAATTCTTCTGAGCTTTTCTAATGTTGAGGGAAATTTTGTCTTCTTTCATTAGCAGAAACAACTATGTAGTGATATTCAATAACATCTTTGGAAGTTGTATAAGGTGAAAAATTTACTTAAAATATAAATAATGAATATAAAAAATTATATAATATACATATACTTATACATATATTAAAATATGTACACCTAGTTAAAAAAAATTTATATTTCAAATTCATATGATGACAGGAAACTTTTACATCAAATCTTAGAAATATTTGAATGCTCCAAACATTCTCTCATATTCAATAATTAAGTTTTCCTTTCACAAACAAAAATTTTACCCAATTAACAGTTTTACTGTCCCTTAAACAGTACAATTTTGTTATTTTGGTGCCTAATACTAGTTGATTTGTCAACTTTATACTTGAAGAGAGAAATCATTCTTATATTGTAATATTTCCTTATTATGCTTCTGATCAATAATAATCGATGATTATCCAAAAAAACTGATCAAAATTGTGATCAATTAAAAATGAGAAGATGTTTGATGAAACAAATTCATTAAATATCCTATTATTAATAGTTGCAATTGAAACACAGTTTTGACCAGCTATAATGATTTCTCGCTCCATGATTTTTTCGGTCTTTAAGCAAATTTTGATGACATCCTCTGAGGTATTGAAGACCCTTTTTATTCTTCAAATCTCTAAATGAATATAAAAAGGAATTTCTAGTATCAGACATCAAATCTACTTAAACCGACCCTGTACATTGTTGATATTAACCTATGAAATGTAATTCCTGATGATTTCTTCTTATCCACGCCATCCCGGGTACAGCCACTTCGCACAGCACAAGAAACCATTTTGTTCAATTAGTTCTACAAAGATTGTCCTTCAAATATAAATAATTTTCACAAAACTCACAACCGAACACGAAACATCAGGGTTAACGACCGCTTGACAAATGTGTCGTACCAATGTGGCGGACCTGGTCCCGTTTTAGTTACGAAATCGCTCCTCCTCTTATACTATCTCTATGGTTCTTGTTTAGCTTTTAGTTAGTTCAGATTTGAGGTTAGGAATTTGGAACATAGAATATGATTTATTAGTTTTTTCATGGAACTAACTTTGTTTTTCATTATTTAATTTTTTAAATCAGTCTTCCGAATAAAATTTCAATTAATTCATTAGAATCCATATAAAGTATAACTCTTTATTGATTTACATTCCTAGCTTTCGACTCTTGGTTTGAGCCTTCTTCGGGACACTAAAACCAATATTTGGGCTATATTGATCTTGAATTATTGTCTTATAATATATAATATTGTCCTTGGTCGACAGTATAAAACGAATAACAACGCATATAACAAATATTTAAAATAACAATTTCCAACACTGATGGTTTTTTCTCATCAGTTTGTTTTCGTTTATATATGGTATGCTAGGAAAACGTCATCGATTAATCGCCAATTCTTTAATAGCTTGTTCCGAGAAGAATAAACTGTCATAGTTTTGTCCGAATGTCTGTAAGATTGGAATTTTAAGCAGGGCGGCGTGATTATATGCGACTTAGTTGATCTCACTGATGAAAGTTACGATGTCAAACAATTCTGTTTGGCTAGAAAATTTTCAGTATGTTCATGGATAAAAGACCTGACAGAATGGTTTTCGACTCGGACTACTCGTATTCATCAGTGAGTCCATTCCCTACTCTATAGATTTGCAAATCATAGGCATTTGAGCAGACCTTTGGACTTGATTCCCTAGGAAAAACAACTTTATATTATTATATGTCGTTTTTCTTAAAGGATCAAGAGGACAAAAGCTACTGGCCTAACTTCAGTAATTTTTAATTTTTTATGGTAAAACTAGGTTATATTGTAAAAACATCGTCATACCATGTATTTTTCAATGAAACTTTTTTTTGTATTATATACTTGTGTCATCCTTACAAAATTTTTTGCGAATTTACACAAAATACTGAACATTACTACTGTAGTTGCTATAAGCCATGTGCTGTTGATGTCTTTGATCCGAGATATTCAGAATTGGTATATGGTAATGCTCGTGGTAATGAATACGCGAATATAAATGAATATAAATGTCTATCTTCGATGAGTAATCAAAAATTCAAGTACTATTCAACCTTCGAAAAACAAGTACCTATACAAATCTTTTCGAAACTTTCCAATTCAGAGGTGACCATGCACCTGAAGAGTGTAAATATTAGTACAGGAATAGGGACACGATTCCTTTACTATAACAACCCAGTATTTCAAAATGACGAAGATATTCCCCGAATCTAATAATCGCAGCTCTCTCGAAATTGGATGTTTATCTGCAAAATGAGAAGTTCTAATTTGGCAGTTATGTACATTTCGTCAGAATTGATCGTGATAGCCTAAATAATAATTCTGTATTCAATATGTTAGATATGGTATGAATTTTAATTTTTTTTATTTCGAAGAAATTATTCTTTCATTTTGAAAATTCACACTACAGATAGGAAAAATTTAATAGAAATTATTTCCATTATATGCATGAGGTTATTAAACTGTATACCTATATTCACAAAGGTTACCTATTATTTTATAGAACAAAACAACTATGGATATGGATAACATTTTTTTCTTAATGATGTCTTGAGTTCTATGCTTTCAATGGAAATATTTTGGTTCAAGAGAATATTCCTGATAGGTACTTGATGGAACGAGCAAAAAATAATATATGCAAAATACCGTTACTTCCAAGATTACAGAGTTGATGAAAAACAATCGACTCGGCGACGAAATAATTAATATATACGAGTCATCATGATTTCCGAGACATTCATCCTTCGAGTTGAGAGAAATCATGTGAATTCTGCCTTGGATCTGCATTATTTCTGAGTATATAGTAATCTGCCAAATTAAATGAATTGTTTTCAGAAAATCAAATCAGCATGATTGGAATTAAACATCATTATCATTGTTATAATGGCAAATAATCAAACTTGAAAACTACCTTTGAATTCGCTAGTATTCGAGTTATTCTATTCAAATCATATCAGAATCATATGCAAAATCAAATGACATTAACGGCAATTTGGTCTGAGACTTATCAATCGAGTTGAATAACAAATGTTCTTAGATTAAAGGTTGAATGAGTTTTCTTAACCAGGTAAGCTTCAAAATCAAAAATTCTACAGTTAACTGCATGTGACAAAATAAATAAAATCGGGTATGAATTAAGAATTGATCACTGTAAGAATTATGAATCTTCAAATTAGGTTCATCAGTAAAATAACAAGGAAAGAATGAGACTTCACTTAACTCTGTTATATTTCGAAGAACGTAGCTTCGAAATTTTTGACTTCTTCACAGGAACAGCGTGATGAGGTGATGTTGTACACGTGATATCGTCCAGGTTAATTCTATCGTTCTTTCCGAGCCAATAACCAGTCCAGAATTATCCTTAGACAAATTATCGAATCCAAAATCCAAAATTTATGAGAAAACAAAAATCTTCGAATCACGAGGATTTACGCATATGAAGGGTGATTCAGGCTATCCGAATCTAATCGCAAATTATGCCTTTCAGAAGAAATATAATTCAGTAACGCTAATCCAACAATTACTATAAATTACTCTCAAAGTGTGCTACTTCTTCTGAATTCACCACTTCTACGTCTTCACTCAACCAAATTCTAACAGGAAAGAAAGATGAAAAGACTACTCTGAATTCATTTCATTAAAAAAAACTTGTATCGACAAAAAAAATCTGAAACATATTGTGGATATCTCTCTGAAGAATAATTCCGTTGCACGAAAATAACAATTTGAGTTGAAAGTGTCGACCTCTATGAATTTTTATTGCAAACTTGAAATTATTGTTGAATATGAAAAGAAGAAATTTTGAAATGAAACCCTGAATGAATAAGTCAAATTCTGGACCGTAACACAGTGATGTGGTTTCGAAAATATCAAGAAAGTAACGAAGAATTTGAACTGTGAATTACTCCGAAACACAAATGTCAAATGACCACATAAAAATATATCCCCAAAAGTCTCGGAAACAGAGGGTTTTCCGAATAATTGAAAAAAAAAGTTAAAAGTTGTGAAAATATATCAATTTTGCGTAGATATTTTGAGAGCATACCTTATATATAATGGATTGAATCTATAAACTATAGATGTAAAATCACAAAATCAAATATATGGTCACAAATGTTGAGGACAAGAGCTTATCGGATTTCAAATAATCGAAATAAAATCGAAACAAGTAATATATTTTGAGAGTTTCATTTTTCGTTGGAGAAAGACAACTATATATGACAAATTCATAACAAAAGCACACAATGTAAAATGACCACATACAAATGTATACTGAAAAGTCCCGGAACTACAGGATTTTTCGAATAATCGAAAAAAAAATGAAAAATACTCAAAATATATTAATATTTCGTAGATCATTCGAAAGCTTACTTTATATATGATCGATTGAATCTATAGACAACAAATGTAGATTCACTATATCGAATATATGGCCACAAATATTGAGACCATAGTTTATCGGATTTCAAATATTCGAAATAAAATCATAACAAGTAATTATTTTAAGTGTTTCTTTTTTTCTTGAGAGAAAGACATCTATAAATGACAAATTCAGCACAAAAACACAAATGTAAAATGACCACATATAAATGTATACTGAAAAGTCCCGGAACTACAGGGTTTTTCGAATAATCGAAAAAAAATGCAAAATACACAAAATATATCAATATTTCGTATATCTTTCGAAAGCTCACCTTATAAATGATCGATTGAATCTATAAACAAAAAATGTAGATTCACTATATCGAATATATGGTCACAAATGTTGGGGACCAGAGTTTATCGCATTTCAAATAATCTAAATAAAATCGGAACAAGTAATTATTTTAGGAGTTTCTTTTTGTCGTTAGGGTAAGACAACTATATATGACAAATTTACAACAAAAGCACAAATGTAAAATGACCACATACAAATGTATACTGAAAAGTCCCGAAACTACAGGATTTTTCGAATAATCAAAAAAAAAAAAAGGAAAAATACTCAAAATATATCAATATTTCGTAGATTTTTCGAAAGCTTACCTTATATATGATCGATTGAATCTATAAACAACAAATGTAAATTCACTATATCGAATATATGGCCACAAATGTTGGGGACCATAGTTTATCGGATTTCAAATAATCGAAATAAAATCATAACAAGTAATTATTTTAAGTGTTTCTTTTTTTCGTGAGAGAAAGACAACTATAAATGACAAATTCAGCACAAAAACACAAATGTAAAATGACCACATACAAATGTATACTGAAAAGTCCCGGAACTACAGGGTTTTTCGAATAATCGAAAAAAAATGAAAAATACTCAAAATATATCAATATTTCGTAGATCTTTCGAAAGCTTACCTTATATATGATCGATTGAATCTATAAACAAAAAATGTAGATTCACTATATCGAATATATGGTCACAAATGTTGGGGACCAGAGTTTATCGGATTTCAAATAATCTGAATAAAATCGGAACAAGTGATTATTTTAGGAGTTTCTTTTTGTCGTTAGGGAAAGACAACTATATATGACAAATTTACAACAAAAGCACAAATGTAAAATGACCACATACAAATATATACTGAAAAGTCCCGGAACTACAGGGTTTTTCGAATAATCGAAAAAAAATGAAAAATACTTAAAATATATCAATATTTCGTATATCTTTCGAAAGCTTACCTTATATATGATCGATTGAACCCAGAAATAATGAAATCAAATTTCGTCTCGGAAGTAACCCTTAGATATATATATATATATATATATATATATATATATATATATATATATATATATATATCTACGGTACATTTTGGCATCCTCCCATGTTAAAATCGCGGTAAGAGTGGCATCCGCGGTAATGTGCATCCGATATACGGATGCCACTTTACCATCAGCTGAAAATCACACAGAACGGTTCAGCATGGCATCCTCTATACATTGCGATGATAATTGGCTGGACGCCAAATTTGACCATTTCTGAACGTCCTGTATGTCAGAGGTTCTGCGCGATCGAGTTTGGTGGCGCTGTCGTCACACTCGTGTATATTATATTCACGGATATGTATATTCTCGGTTTTACATTTAGCGGCTGAAGTGGCATCCGGAGCAAGCGGCATCACTGTGGTCTGTCGTTCACGGGACGAGTTTTATGGCTTTATAGACGTTTTTTGCATCGTAAAGAAATAAACATAACATTGCAGCTGGCGATAGAAGATATTTTGCCGGGATCTTGTTATGGTGCGCGGAATTTGAGATTGAAATATTTCTGCTTCTGCATTTGTGCAAGAATAATCATGATGCTAATTATTAGAAAAATTCATCCTGAAATATATTCATTGAAACGATGAATTATAATATTTGAATCGTCAGATTATATTCTTCACGAATTATTATAGGGAAAATATTGAAAGGCCAGTCGACTTGAATTATGTGAAAATTAGATAAATGGAAACTTAGTTTGGTTAAATTAGATTCAAAATGAGGGCAAAATTCTAATTTTTTTCTAGTATATATCCGAAACGGTGAAAATTTCCACCTGTGCTTTATTAGATAATGATATTTCAGGCTAATAACGATTATCTCCTGTTCGATGGAACAGGTAGTGAAATAAATATCATTTATGATTTCAAATATGAATTTATACCATCCAGGATGATTTACCGAGATGGTCTATCAGACGTTTGAGGAAAATTTCATTTTATTCTGAGTACTCTCCAACTTCTGGTATAGAGGTACTCATGGTTCCTGGACATTTTTGCAGAAAAAGTTTATTTCGTAAAAATCTTTTCCATTTTCGATGATGCCGATAGGTTGTATTATAGGACTAGGACTGTTCGCGGATTTTACTAAAAATGTACAGAGTTTTGTTACGAACCTGATTTTCATGAGTGACCGAATCACTCGAAAATGCGTCGCCTCGAATTTTCACACGAAAAACTCGTCTGATATGGGAACGACGTGTACGTGTATGTAAGTCAATCATCAGATCGTTATATTAACTCAGATTCTTTTTCGTAGTAGAAACTCTTATTTGAAAAATTATCATTTTGAGTTGATATTTTGCCATTGTATTTTGTTACGCAAAGATAACATACCTATTTTGAATCATTTGTTTTTTTCTGAATAAAATATTTCTATATCTGCCTGATCATGAAAATAGGTTTGAAATACATATTTCAATCCATTTTCAGCTCTGAAACTTTTTCATCGCATTGCAACGATAAAAAAATACAAAGTGAGTATCTATTTCATATTATGCTCAAAATGTATTGATTCGTCTCAAATGTTGTTAAAGTAGGTGGAGAAAACTCTGAATGAAACTCCCAGAAATATTATCATTGCATATATTCAGTATACAGAAATATTCTAAGTTTTAGATCTGTCAACAATCATACTGAAAATTTGGTATTTCGAGATTCGCATCAGAATCAACCACAATATGACGAAAACATTCATTTGTACCGATATAAATTACAATTTCTTCGACAAAACATAAGAATTTCAAACTAAATATACAGCGTCATTCATTCAGAATGGTGATTGGCTGGATCTCGGAATATTATCTTATATAATCAGGAATGAATCTTATTACGAACTCGAACCTAATAACTCTGTACAGGGTGGGCATATTTCGATGTTTTAGCACTACAACTTTTGAACCAGATGAGATAGACAAAAACTGATACACCATTCTCGATCTCTTTTTCGGAGAAACTAACAAGAGTTGTATTCATTTTTGGCTATTTTCTTTTGTTTTCGAGTTATAAGTGAAAATTGGAAAAATGGCGATATCGAAAAAAATTTATATCTCTGCTAATACTGATGATAGAGCTCTGAAATTGAAACATTCTTCAGGCACTTTTTCACGTAGAATCCAGTGGCATGCTCGTCTTTTTTGCAGCATTTTTAATTACGAAGATATGACCCAAAGTTATGTTTTTTAAAATAGAAACACTATATTTCTGTGTCATTTTCTGAAAGCTTAATTTTTCTGGTTTCAAAAATATATAACATCGTAAGGTTTGTATCAATTTGAGTATAGAAATTTTTCAAAAACCTTATTTTCATGTGAGTCTCAATACTTTCTATGGTTTCAACTGTTGATGAGCACAGAAAAATGGAGCTTCCTTTAACAAGATCATAGAAATGAAAAGACTTTCAGAAATGAAGTGTGGTAATTTCACCACACCAAATTTTTCTGTGCTCATCGATAATTGAAACCATTGAAAGTATTGAGACTCAGATAAATATAAGTTCTTGACCGATTTCTATACTCATATTGATTTATTTATACGAACCATACGATGTCATATATTTTTGAAATCAGAAAAAATTAAGCTTTCAGAAAATGGCACAGGAATCTAGTGTTCCTATTCAAAAAAAAAAAATAACTTTGGGTTATAGCTTCGCAATTAAAAATGCTGCAAAAAAGACGAGCATGCCACTGGATTCTACGTAAAAAAGTGCATGTATAATGTTTAATTTCAGAGCTCTATCATCAGTATTAGCGGAGATATAAATTTTTTCCGATATCACCATTTTTCCCAATTTTCGCTTATAACTCGAAAACAAAAGAAGGTAGCCAAAAATGAATATTACTCTTGTTAGTTTCTCCGAAAAAGAGATCGAGAATGGGGTATCAGATTTTTTTTATCTCCTCTGGTTCAAAAGTTGTAGTGCTAAGACATCGAAATATGCCCACCCTGTACAATTCATTCCGATTCATGGGTGAATTTGTAAGGTGGTCACATAGGTGAAGATCAATCCTGCGTTACAGATCTGTACCCTGTACCGCACGATTGGAAGATGAAAAGCAGAATACACCCATTATTTTGTTCTTGAATTGATATATTTTCATTCTGCCTTGAGAACTTCGAAGTCACACCAAAAAAACTATAACAGATATTAAAACCGTAGAATATTATATGCATTATTGAATCTTTGCAGGTGATTTTTTTCATTTGGAATTCACCTAATTCTTATTCCCTTTTTTTAAATTATCAATCTTTTTGTGGGGTGTCCAATACCATTATGCAGAGATTTTGTTCGAAACGTGAGTCTGAGGTCGGCTTTTGACTTCATTGGGGTTTACAAAAGCTCGTTTATCCGCTAACAATTTAATTAATTAAATTCAGAGTGAATGTGAAGGACTTTTTTTTTTTCTTGTGAAAATAGTAATTTTTGATTATTCGTTTTCGGATTGTTCAACTTTTTTTCCATAAATTTTTTTTTATAATTATAACAATACGAGCAATCAGAAAAATCCATTCTATGAGCTTATTTGCTGGCTTCAGATCTGAGTGCTTTCAAGTGTCGTTGTGAGGTCCTGCCCAGTTTTTTTTCACATCTATTTCAGATCTGCTGGACATTTTGAGTCGCCTATCTCGATCGTTGTGCACTTCAGTCAGTGGGTGAAGTAAAATATTCACGTGGTTCTCCTGCTTCATGTGGTGATTCCCGCTTTTTTTATGACACCTTTCACGTATGGTACTCCAAGTTTTCTTGAAGTGTTTGATTTGAAACGTACCATATTGCATGTGTTATCAATCATTCTTCGGATGTTCTGATGGTTCGAATAATCAAACTATAACATCTCCGATATTTTCATTTTATTTTATTTATGAAAGATAGGAATACAAACACAGGTTCCAACCCAAAAAAGTATTCACAAATTAAGTGGAAAAAATCATACAACCAAATGAAAAATTTAATTTTACACTATGTAGTTCCAAAATGAAATTGTACAAAATTAAATTTTTTTTTCTGATATATATTCTGATAGCGTTTGTTCTAGCAGTTTTTCAAATTGAGAAATGGACGTATCAAAGGGATTGATATCGCTAAACTCCAAATTAAACGTCGTCGAAAATCTGCAAAATTTTGTTGTTGATATACTGAATATCAGTTAATACTGCTAAAGTTATAGATTTTATGGATTTACATGAATTAGGTATCTTCACAGTTGTCCTGAGAAATTAATGCATGTAAATATAATCCCATTGAGATCTACCTCTTCATACGAGAGCTAGAAACCTCGAAAAAACGGGAATTTGGGTGCAGCTGCTTCTTTGATAGAAGTCATCTGGCAGTTGCCAACATGGCAAGATTGACAAGTGCCAGTCGCACCTTTGAAAGTGCAGATTGAAGACAGTATTTGAGTAAGTTTCCTTTTCATTGCATTAGATCTTGAAACTGAATAAAACAAGAAAATTTGATTACCAAACCTATCATTAATGCGATCATTCTACCGATTTTGATGAAAAAAAAAACAATTTTGAAACACCCTGACTCCACCTACGCACATAACAGCATTTTTAGTCCTTCTTTCCAGTACTTCAACGCTTATCGCTTCAATAATTTAATCGATGAACAGAGGAGAATTTTTCGAGGTAGAATGTGAAAATATGAAAGTCGATTCGAAAAGGAAATGACTTTTTATATAGGATAAATGGATGTATTTGATATCTTGGTTGTCAGTTTTCATGCCAGTGGGAATTCTATACGTTTTGATAACTCCCATGGATAAAGCAGGATTGAATAGTTGCACTAAATGTGCACAGGATCCTGCCTTTTTGTTGTTCAAAATAACTATGTGTTTCTTTCATTTGCAATAACACATGCATAAATAATTATTATTAATTATTATGTTATTCTGTTATTCTTATGTTATTTAACGGACATAACCCTCCGAAACGAAAATGAACCGTAGACAGAGGGTTATGTCCGTTAAAATCTTTTCCATGTATGTATATATATTTATATATATATATATATATATATATATATATATATATATATATATATATATATATATATAAAGTAGAATATTATCAGGATGTTCGATCAAGGAAACTCAGTTATACACTTTTATATTATCCTAGCTTTCGGTAAATGTTGTTACCTTTTTCAAGGATATATTTTGTGATTTTCTTCCTTCTGGGCAGTCTGAAGATAAAAAACCAAACATTCAGCAAGAAATAGTTGAAATATAAATCACAAAATATATCCTTGAAAAAGGTAACAACATTTACCGAAAGCTAGGATAATATAAAAGTGTATAACTGAGTTTCCTTGATCGAACATCCTAAAAATATTCTACTTTTAATTAATTGCGATCAATATTTTCCTACCAGTTTATATATATATATATATATATATATATATATATATATATATATATATATATATATATATATTCATTCTTTCTGGAATTTTGATCTATAACGCATTAATAGTTTTTTGAATATTCCAATCATTTTCAATTTTCCGCTCGTATGGATGTGAACACAGAAATACAAAATAACATCATAACCTAACTTATATCTATTGAATTTCTCAAGGATCGAATTGTATTCGAGTTACTGAAATATACACCATTTTATTGAAGATTCGAGAACGAAACGAATCAATCTGATGAAATTATCTCTTGTAATAGATACCGTTTCCAGAATACTTAGATAAAATAGTTGTTATTGGGAACAGTGTACATTTAAAATAAGTAATTTCACGTGAAATACAGATATTCCTGCCTGAAAATAATATTTTCATTCTTTGAGGAATTCAATTTTCTAATGCGGGTACCGTTTGTTGGAGATTCCATTCATTTTCAATATTCTGCTAGTATCGATAGTTATAAACACACAAAATGAAATAATAACCTAATTTATGCCTATTATCTTTCTTAAATAACAAACTGCATTCGAGTTACTGAAACATACAACATTTTATTGTGGTCTTACTCAAGATTTATCGGAAGGTATATCGTCCAAAAGAATAATTGAAGATTCGAGCACGAAACTAATCAATCTGATGAAAGTATCTCTGGACTCGCCTACGGTAGTTCTAGCTCAGTTTACCGTATATTAATTCACCGATGAAATACCCTGTATAGGTGTATAGAGTACATCCCATACAACAATCGCAGCAGCCACTTTCGGCGGTTGCTGCATGCGTCCGACGCACAAGCGAAACCATACCTTTACCAGCGGTGTCTTTCCGTCTTGTCTCAAATTATCAACGGTTATTCCAATTTTGAAAAAAGGTGATCCTACTCTTATAACCAACTATCGACCAATTTCCTTATTGAGTATTTTTTCGAAATTAATTGAGAGAATAGTCTATGACCGTATTGTGGATTTCTTATCTAAATACGAGGTATTAAAGAATAGCCAACACGGATTTAGGACCGGTCGTTCTACACAAACTGCCTCTATGTCATTCATTGAATATGTGTACAAGTGTTTGGATGATGGACTATGGGTTTGTGGTTTGTTCTTTGAAGTTTCTCGTGCGTTTGATTGTTTAAATTTTAAATTCATAATTGATAAGATCTATTGCTTAGGGTTTCGTGGTGTCTTCCTGCAATGGGTGCATAGTTTTCTGAATGATAGATTGCGTTAAGTCGTTTGAGTATACATCAGACATTTTCAGTCAAACTTTGGGAATCCCGCAGGGGTCAGTCAAGGGACCTCTCATATTCCTCCTTTTCATCAACGATTTGCCAGACCATGTGATTTCTGAATGGATAATTATGTTTGTGACGATACCTCTTTTGCAATTTCTGCTAAAACTAAAGACGAGCTAATCTACTATCAAATCGAGGTCATCTATCAAATTTCTTGGCTTGATCGTAGATGAGCAATTGCGATGGTGTGATCATGTCTATTACTTGTGTGGTAACTTGAATGAAGCTTATTATGCTCTTAGCAGGCTCAAAGGAACTCTTCCTATTGAGTCACTGGTTAATGTGTATTATGGTCTGTTTCACTCTCATCTAAATTACAATATTTTACGTTGGGGTAACTCGGTTGCTGTAGAAAGAATATTAATAGCACAAAAAAGAGTTATACGTCTTATGTTTGGGTTGAGCGCTCGTACTTCATGTAGGGATTACTTTATTGAAAACAATATAATGACTGTGCCTTCACTGTACGTTTATAGATGTTTAATACATCTGAAAGAAAAAATTGGCATTGTGCCACATCTTTCTCAGTGTCACAGTTATAATACTAGGAATACGTCGACTCTTTCTGTCCCTGTTCATAGGACTTCCAAGTATGAGTATTCACCTTACTTCCAAGGTGTTAGGTTATACAACCATCTACCATCAGCAATTAGAGAGCTTGGACTTACTCTGTTCAGGGGTAGACTGAGACAAATACTATTAAGTAAGGCATATTACAGTGTCGATGAGTATCTATGTGATGCTGGTTTATAGGATTAAAATAAATAATAATAAATAATATATATGTATATAATAAAAATAAAATGAAAAAATGTCGTTGTTGTTTATGTAATCTCACCTATTGCGGTGAAATAATTATTCTTTACTTTTTTATATTCCTTAGATCAAGCAATTTTTGTTTTTTGACGTGCCCATACATATGTATATGTCGAAGGGGATTGAATAAAGTTATTATTATTATTATTATTATTAATAAATTCTCACAATTATATTGTACATTTTTTTTTCTTTTTTTTGTATTCTTATTTATTCTATCTGGACTTTACTAATTATTATATTTTTTCTTCGAATAAATTTTTTTAGTATCCTCCTGCAATCAATGATTTAATCACCTGCATTAAAAATGGTATAATATTTATGAACGCAATGAGTATAACAAAATATGACTCAAATCCGATGAGCAATGGCTTCCTATTTGAAGATATCTTTTAGTATCACATCGTAATAACAATGCGACGTGAGAAGGAAATAAAGAAAAGTGGTCCCAAAATTAACTCACATGAGCGTCACAAATGTGACAAGAAATGGAGTACCATTTGTGACCAGTTTTACGATCGCATATTCAACTACTCATTTTTCCGAAATGCGTATTTGATGTGGAGGACATTTGGATGCAAATGCGAACTCGTACATCGCATAAGAGTTACATTTGCATTGCCGTGTTTGCTGGGAATTTACTTGCCACTTTTGTCCCAATATATGCGCTATAATTAAATTTTACCCACCGGGGAATTCCCCGGTACCCCGCCTGCCCAGTTCGGCCCTGGACACGCACTCGGCAAGTAAGAAAAATCTTCTTGTTTCATCGAATATATCTCGAGGTCTATCTCTCGAGAATCTATCGAAGGTCTGTCTTATTTGATTCGTTTCAATTTGAAAAATGTTGAATTTCGCCGATTCTTCAGCTTCAGCCATTTTCTTTCAAGAATTCAACAATTTGGTATCAATTAACATGTGCTTTCGTCCTATAAGTTTTGAGTGTCCTTCAAGAGGACTCACTGTCATTTTCGACAGTAGTTTTTGAAAGCATTTAATAGACAATAGCATTTTTATATAGGTATACCGATGTGAAAGTAGTAGGTTTCTGGTATTCAATTTATATATTTTTTTTCTATGTTTCTGATAATATTGTCGGATAATCAATTCTTTTGTCTGTAATACCTAGAATATTAATGAAACATTAGACTGTTGAATCAAAAATAATTTATCGTCGCTTAAGGTACGCATTTTAAGAATCCGTTTGCTTCCGTATATAAAACGGATCCGTTCAGTTAAATAATGAAAGCCTATAATTAAATCAATGTGCATTGTAAACAAACGGATCCGAAATGAAATCGGTACGTTCGATTCACCACCCGATTCTAATGAACGTGTTTCATTAAAATTCGGACCGCATAGTGAGACAATCCGTTTCGTAGCACGTGGTTTTGAAAATAAGGTACGTTAAAATTTTATTATTTATTTAACAATCTTATTTTAACCAATTTAAATAATCTATTTACAGATGTATAGTTACCCTGAAAAATGAGTAGTGCAAGTGGATCAAAGAAAACATACATGCGCAATGTTTTTTTATCAAATTCAATAAAAAAAGTCAGTAACATCCATTATAACTCTTTTGATGCACAAAACACGAAACTAGTATATATTTCTCTTCTTTCTCTATAAATATTGTTTCTACTATCCGAAGAGTTGGATGCGTTCGACAAACTGATTTATCACAGTCCATACATTGCACTCTGTCCGTTTCAAACGGAAACGTTTTAAGAGCGGGTCCTTTTTGAAATCGTACCCGTTTTTTGAACGGATTCTTAAAATGCAAAGCTTTAGGCTAATGTCGAAATATTTAACCCACGCTTTGTTCTGATAACTTGAAATATTAAGAGAAACTTGTTCTCCTATCGAACTCGGATTGTGATTTTCTTCCGATGACCTCCAAAGTCATTGTTTTCTCAGAGGTTGGATTCATTCTCATTCTACGAGCGAATAATGTATAATGTAGGTACCCAACCGATTTTTGAGAGGACAGTGAACTTTCGAATTTGTTCCAATGATTACCTCTATCGTAGGCACCTCGTCACACTTTCACAACCAGATAATTCCTCCAACCGCACTCGATGGGAACTATACCTAATAACTGGGGTCATTGAAATTTGGTTGTTTCGGGTACATTGCTGCCGGATCTGAACCGTTGAAAATTTTTTCATACACCGTTCGTTGCTGAAGCACATTCCACATTTATAGTCAGAATTCAGCTTTCGAATAATAATTGGATGAATAAACGAAGCGATCCAGGTGTTTCAATTTATTTAATCATGAAGAATACGTCCATTTTTATGCATCCAAATGGGCGATAGTTCAGGGAGAATAGATCTCGCAAAACAGATTTCACAAAAAGGTTTTCTGGGATGTTTAATGAAAAGTCAAAGAAGGAAAGCATGATAGTTCAGATTCGTGTTTGTTTTGGATTTAGTTTTCAATTTGCGATTATTTCGAGTTTGCATCTTTCAAAAGGAGTTCATGTGATCGAAATTTCATCGGAGGAGAAAAGTGCAGACTCTCGGATGTAGTTCAAAAGTGAGTATGTATTTGTAAAATCGTTAACAATTTCTCCATACATAGTCCATGGAAGAGAATACATTTCGATGAACGATTATAATCTATAATATTTGTTTAATAAAGTGTATATATATATATATATATATATATTTTTATCGAATAGAAAACAAGTTGACGAACGTAGTATATCAATTGCAGAACAAAATGAAAAATGGGTAATCCTAATTACAATAGAAATCAACAATACCGCTGACATGCCAAGAACTCGAAAGTAACACTCCCCTCCTGAATTAAAAAATGCCAAATGTTGCAAATGAAAGAGTGTACGTAAACTAGTGTTGTTCGGATAAATAAAAAACATACCTATACTATTATTCATCTTATGAATTCTCATTAAATTTTACAGTACCTTTAGTAGAAGTTTTATCCATTAGAATTTGCATTAGAACCTGAATGAACTCTGCAATATATACCTACTCAATTTAAAAATTTTCATGAAGCAATCCATCAAACGTAACCCACCAATCTAATACAAAAGAGTAATACAACACCATTTTTTTATTTAATTACAGTTTATGAAATATTTACAGAACAGCGAAAATAACTCAAATAATGATGCAAAAACATCAACAACAAAAATATATCGAGATGTGACTGAGTGCAGTGGACATTATTTTTATTGAGGCTGAAAGACTTCGGTCAATGGCCTTTTCACTCTGTCAACAGAGAATTGTTATCATTTTTATAGATTTTCTTGTTTCTGAAACTTGTATTGGTCACTTGAACGTCTGAACTGCTTGAATTAATAAATATGGTGAAGGAATTGAAAAAGGACAAAAATGCTGACAAGGTTTGTATGCATATCTATGCATAAGTAAATTCTCCGGATAAAATGGTCCATTTTTTTAGGAAGCTGTCCTAGCACCAGGTGACGGTTTGTACCAGCTCTTACTGAGGTGCAAAAACCATTTAACCACTGGTCAACAAGTATAACAGCGCTTCGAGCAACTATGATATTGGTATATGCATATTCAAACTCATTATACTCATTACATCATCCTGTTTTTATAATTTGCTAGTTTCAATTGCTTTAAATCGCTTTTATATGGAGATGTTGACATTGATGAAGTCATAGAAACACGGGCAGTGTCGAGATAATGAAGTTATATAATATCGACCAAATATCTACTCAACAAATGGCTACAATAAAGTCATAGAGAAAAAAATGAGAAGAATGAAGAAATGAAAAAGCTTTGTTAATTAAATCAAACAAAAAAAAATGAGGCATCCTCTTGAATAAATAAAGTTACAATTTATCAATGTTTGGTGTATACAATATTGAAAACCTATGTTATATCCTTCAAGTTACCACAAATATACTTCAATATCAACTCACTTATTAATTGTTGATTTTAAGGTTCACATGTATGGAATTATTTTAATAGGTTTTTATATTTTCGGTATATTAATGAAATCAGTTTGGAACATTAATTTATTTCACCACAACTGTTCCTAAAGATGTAAATTCACACTGCATTTCTATTTAGTATATTGTATCGTGGCAGATTTCCATTGGAGTCCATTACTACTTCGGTTATTAATGATTATACATACAAGTGAGTTAAAAGAGCAGATAATTTCACCAATATGTTTTCATCATCTACAAAAATTATATCCCACATTTTCAAGTTCGCATCCCATATGACCTGAACATTTGGTGAAAATTTTTCCTTCTTATTTTGGAAAGCTCATCTTGTAGACCATCATGACTATTGTTATATGTGTACAATCTATTGCTCCAATTACATTTTGTAAAAAATGGTTAGAATTCAGATTTAATTGTATGCGTTTGACATACAATTTACCTGCAATATTTGACCACTTTGTCAACTGACAGGCTGATCAAGTCAAAGTAGTCAACCATACTTTCTGCAACTCGCACGATACTTGACCAGGGATTTGACAGCTGATTAATTGAATTTGACGTTGATCGGCCTTTCAGAAACCGGCCGTAAGTGTGAATTGATCAAAATAATTTTGACTGCAAAGAAAACTAATTTTGTCTGTTTTTTCCATCGACCTGCAAGCTCTGAAGTATACATATGACGAATATGTATATATATATATATATATATATATATATATATATATATATATATATATATATATATATATGTACAGCGGGACATATGGGAACCGATTCGGAGATCCAGAGGTATATGTGGGGACCTTTGGTACTTTTTGGACCGGACCCAATAGTTTTATAGACGCTGTGGTATATGCGAGGACCGGTCCCAATTTGTTTCCATTGGTGTATAGGTAGATATGGGTACCGTTTCCGAAATAGATAAAACGGTAATTATTGGGACCAGTGTACATATCAAATACGGAATTTCTTGGTCAAGTACAAATCTACTTGGGAATAATATTTTCATTCTTTCTGGAATTTTGATCTATAATGATGCATTGATAGTTTTTTGAATATTCCAATCATTTTCAATTTTCCGCTCGTATGGATATTCATAAACACAGAAATACAAAATAACATCATAACCTAAGTTATATCCATTGAATTTCTCAAGGATCGAATTGTATTCGAGTTACTCGAATATACACCATTTTATTGAAGATTCGAGAACGAAACAAATCAATCTGATGAAATTGTCTCTTGTAATGGATACCGTTTCCAGAATACTTAGATAAAATGGTTGTTATTGGGACCAGTGTACATTTAAAACAAGTAATTTCACGTGAAATACAGATATTCCTGCCTGGAAATAATATTTTCATTCTTTGAGGAATTTAATTTTCTAATGCGTGTACCGTTTGTTGGAGATTCCATTCATTTTCAATATTCTGCTAGTTTCGATAGTTATAAACACAAAAAATGAAATAATAACCTGACTTATGCCTATGATCTTCCTTAAATAACAAACTGTATTCGAGTTACTGAAACATACAACATTTTATTGTGGTCTTACTCAAGATTTATCGTCCAAAAGAATAATTGAAGATTCGAGCACGAAACGAATCAATCTGATGAAAGTATCTCTTGACACACCTACGGTAGTTCTAGCTCAGGTTACCGTATATTAATTCACCAATGAAATACCCTGTATAGAGTACATCCCAAATTGCTTGATTTTGGCTGTTTTGGTACTTCTAGACTAGATTTCGGAATTAGGCCATAACTTTTTCATTTTCGAAAACATCTTAAAACGATTGAAACCTTTAAGAACCATTTTTTCACTAGGATTATGACATCATGTTCAGTTTTTTCAATTTCTAATTCATTGCGTTCGTATTTGAAATGAAAAATTTGTTATTTTGTACTATATGAAAAAATGGAATTAATTGCTTTATTTCCAGGGAAAAATTGCCTGTACTACCTTTTAATCGTTTTCAGATATTTTCGTTAATGAAAAGGTAGTGGCATATTTTAGAAATCGATGACCATGATGGAACCTCAATCACACCCTTTCCTGACATCAAGCTCAACTTCAACCTTCAGCAAAAACGCAAGTTCTAAAAGTTTTGGTCGCATATGACTAATGTCGATTACAGAGAAACATTTTTAAAGCCAAAAAGTTGATATATACGAGTTACTCTCAGGGCCGTTTTTAACCTCTTGGAGGCCCTAGGCACATTAGGATAATGGGGCACCTACGAAGAATACCACATACAAAATAGAAATACAGAGGAATTCCCTACCGACGCTAATGCCGTGATGTGATTTAATTATCAAGTCGACGGAATTTTGCCGATTTACAGAATTTCGCGCTGAAATTTCTGGCAGTGGCGTGACGCAAAATTCGGCCTCCCCCCATCTGGGGTGTCCTCTATAGATTTATTATTCATGATAAGTTTTACCTGAAGTTTTTCATAGAGAAATAATGAGAACAATGTAATAAAAATAATTTATATATTGTATAACAAAAATTTCTAAACGAAATTATGTAAATTCTGATATAAAAGTAACTAGTAACTACACATTCAGATTTGTCAATTAAATTTCAGAAAATATCAAATGAAATTCAATTGAGTGATCCGAAATACATTCAACGTTTTCTGAAATTCAATTTACTAATCTGAAATTGAATTGATACATTCTGAAATTAAAGTGACTAATCTGAAATACACTTGACGGTTTTTGAATAACACTTGAAAATGGTGTAGAAACTAGAAACATATCAATGTGGTAAGAATTTGAAAACATTTTTATAAGAAAATTGGATCACCCTTTTTAATTTTTTTGTACAAACATATCCATCAACTTGTCGATAACCAAGCTTTTGGCCACTTCTTGTCCAAAGCTGAGTAAGCTCAAAAGTCTGATAGACATGTTTGCGACATGTTTAAGGAGAGTACCGAAAAGCTTGACGGTATATTGAGAAACCCCTCAATAAAATGAAATTATTGGGGCATCATTTCATGCTTTTAGTTTGGCTTGGGGGCCCCTTTGGTGCCGAACCTACAAGCATCGCGAGTTCTGTGGAGCCCTCTGATACGCCACTGATTTCTTGTCTTGTAACGCTGTCTGAAATTATGTGGTTAAATGGGGATTCCTTCGGAAGCTTCCCAATGAATACAATAATGTAAGAATGTGACCAACAACACGGTTCGAATAGATGTTTTATGGCTAACCACCCCAACAAATAACACAAGCTAATAATTGCTCTTATCTAGTGTATGCCAGTATGAGCAAGGGTCATAAAAATTGCAACCTTCGAGAACTTGTTGATAGAAAACTGGGAATTCCAATCCATTTGGACTTGTGAATTTTTACCTGAAGGTAATTTTAGTACGCAAAAGGGAATTTTGAAAGAAAGAACCGTTTAGGTCTTTTCGAAAAAATCAGTTGTATAATAATATGAGGGAATTTTCTATGAAATGGGAAATTTCCAAACATTATTGAGGAAATCTTCTTTCCTCTCGGTTCAGAACAATTGATCTGAGCGGGGCCCCTATCGATCGCGGGGCCTAGCACTTGCCGAAAGTGCCCTAGGCGGAAGAGGGGCCTGATTACTCTGATATGTTCTGAGTATCGTTCCGTGAGTTTAGCAAAATACTCAAATCCAATCGCTCTGGGCGAGTTGTACCAAATATCAAAATCCTGTCTGATCGCAAAAGCGACTCTTTAATTCCTAATCGCTATTCTGGAGTGCAAACTTCGAAAAAATGCAATCAGAATGGGGGTTGTTCCTTTGTTTTGAGAAAAAAATCAAACGTTTCCCACTCATTTTACATTTCCAATAAAAAAAAATTATTGAAGAAAATTTTCCATATTAGTTCTACAAAATTTTACTCTTCGCTGATCGGAAAAACCCGAACACTTTTATTTCATTCCTATTTTAAGGTTAGGTTCGCATCAGACACTTCACAAACTCCAACCTTTTGTTAATGAAAAACGAAATTAATCTGACAGCATATGACGTTATCCCAATGCAAGCAATATTGATTATTTCTTTCAACATTTTTCTTGAACTCAAAACAAGGCATTTCTCAAACACTATGTTGTTTGGTATGCCTTGTTTTATTATAGTCATGAACATAATTTCGTCTTCGTCAACTCGAACGTAATGAAGATAGCAACTGAGAAAAGAAAGCAAATACAGAAATGCTTCGCTAATTGGTCAAAATGCACACTACGACAATGGAGAAGGCTGTTTTATTCATTAGAATTTTCCGCTCTACATACATATTCTCATTCTCGTTTTCGAGAATATTTCAAAGGAATTGTTTGTTCCTACTCTCATGACATATCAAAAATGCAGATCATTCCGGAAAAAATTGATTTCAGGCCTTCGTTAACTGAACAAACAGGCATAACCCGAACAGAATTCAAGAAAGAACAAAGTTTTCCGTAGATCAAAAAGTTTTGGACGAACTTCAACAGATCAGAGGATCACAAATTCCACGAAATTGATTCTTTATAACTTCAAATGCTTTTCAAATGAAAAATTTATTCGAATATTATTCATGCCTTTCAACTGTATCTAAGTCAGGAAAAATTTGATAACGATAATTTCATAATGAAATAACAACCATTACATGAATTAAAAAAGTGTTGCCGGCAACATCGAATACCCCAGCTCCTCAAGTCGGAAGCTTCGACTTTTACGATCTTTAAATCATTATGATCAAGCGGTGACCGATACGACAGAACAGCTGCATTGCTAAACGTAAACACAAACAAAGACAGAAGATAATTTTCCATATTAGATGTAACAACCAACAATTCGCCCGAGGACGATAACATTGGATTAGATCTGGAAATCTCTTTTCATGCGTAGTTTGATACTTTTTATTCGGGAGATTTTGATACGAGATTCAAACCATTTCTGTAGGAAGGATATCCAGAATGCATGTGCAAAATAAAAAATTTCGTGATAATCGAATTATACCATGATGTTTCTTTGTTTTTGAGTTAAGGTTACAGACCGAAATTGACAGTTGGGTAATTTCAATAACTATTAGTTGGTCATTACAATTTCTTGTTTTTCCATTTGTTCGTTTCCTTTAAAAAAACTTCACAGTCCTTGATCGAACCACCTATGAATAGTTTCATAAATTTTAACGGGCAGCGTGTGGAAACTGCTAGTTGTATTGATACGATATTCAATATTCAGATTGACTGGAACTCATTGAAATTTTCACTCCAAGAGTCTGCAATTTTGTTTCAAAACTGAAAACTATTCCTCTTATCATTATATTGAGGAAAATTAAGTCTTAGTAAGTACCTATCCTCATGGCATTTCAGAAGATCTTTCCTCCTAAGGCGGCTCTCATAATATTCTCGTAAAACGCTGTTTCTGTATATCTTGTTGGTCCTCAAATGTAAGGTACCGGAATATATAGGAAATGTAAAAATCGAATGTATTCATTTACAATGAACAAAAGCAATAGAATCTTTATGTATACTTAAGAATGCAAATACTCCAGAATGCAACACCCATAAAATAAATTCACATTTGGTCTGCACATATCTGACTTTGAAATGATGTAACTTCTTCGGCTATTTCATCAACCCTTCCGTTAACTCATATGTTCCTATTTTAAAAGCTTCCAGAAACATGGTCTCAACGAACTATATCATTTATGGTTTTCGACGAATGTTATCTTGTATGTTCTATTATGAAATTTTGCGATATTTCTAGTCGAAAAGTGCTTGTTGAAAGTTTTGAAACTCTTTCAGATATTTTCGAAAATGAAAAAGTTATCTTCGAAATCGATAAAATATTAAAATTTTGTTACATCTTCGAAACAAATGAAGATATTATCTTGAAACGGTTTTCACGAAAATCGAGCCCAGAACTACTCAAAACATTTTTACTTATCTAGTCTGAAAGGTCTGGGATACCCACTATATACAGGGTCTTTCACGAGGAACCTCACCCATATTTATACGGAAAACTACTGAACGTATTTTCATGAAATTCAGCACTTATAAGTATTTCACGATGCTGATGAAATCTAAAATATTTTCAAGGCATGAGCACTTCCGGTTTTTCCGGAAATGACGTCAACTTCCGTTTTTCAAATTAGAACACCATTTTTTTATTGCAGAAATAGATTCCTTAGAAAATTTCAAGTTATTTTGATGTAACATTATTCAGTTTTGGTTGGAAAATTCTCTCTGAGCGGGAAAATTCGAAAAAAATATCGAAAATAGAGCTCCGCTGAAACAAGAATAGCTTCGAGGTTTTTGGATGGAAAATTTTCATTTTTGAGATTTTTCAAGATGTAAGATTGATGTATCCACTTTAAAAATCGAAATCGCGATTCATGATACAGGTGGTGAAAAAATCGCTTTCAAAGTTAGGGATGACAAAATCGTGAAAAATCAATTTTTTCAAATTAGAACACAATTTTTTTAATCCAGATATTGAATCTACGTTAAAAAATAATGTGAGTGTATGCATCACACCCTTGCCCTAAAATGGATATTTTCTGAGTTATTCACAAAAAACTGTTTTTCGTCTTGAATTTTCAGCTATTTCTTTTCCCTTCACGCCAAAAAGATTAAATTTTCAGGAACTGTTATTTGAACCATGCTGTAGATTTTTCACCCCTTCTTGAAACCGACTTCAAGTTACTATTAGGAGAGCCATGGCAAACTCTCGCAGTTATAACTAGAGAAGATGCTCAAAGTTTTGACCGATAATTTCTAGACATTTATTTATACGTCTCAGGAATGCTTCGTGCGTTGCTCTTCTTATTTCATCATGAGGAAGAGATCTGCAAAAGTGTTTAAAAACCAAATTGAGTTTCAAAACTATGAATCTAAAAATCTAAACAAACCTGAACGCATTTCTGACTCGTTCTATGCAGTCCTCTTTATCAGTCAGGGGAGTTGAGTAGACAATATTTTTTATCCTACCCCAAACATAATAGTCGAAAGGAGTTAAATCGGGAGAACGTGGTGGCCAAAGATGTGGACCATTGTTCGCCAACCATCGATATTCAAATAGCCTGTAGAGGATATTTGACACATTGAGTGAATTGTGTGGAGGCGCGCCATCTTGTTGATACCATAAGTCATTATGGTTCTGTACTAGCGGCTCAATTACTTGAGTCAATATGTCAGAATATCTATCTCCTAAGGGAGAACATTCTTTAAATAATGCAAACATGTGTAGTGTTCTATCTTACCAGTTAAAGTCCCATCATGAATGTGAACATCGAGAATTGCATTATTTTTGATGGCGCAAAAAACATTGAAACTCCAGGTCTCTTGAAAGTTCCATTGTCTGAAGTGGTGGTAGTTCTCTTCATCCCAATAATGACTGTTATGCCTATTGAAAGAACCATTCTTTGTGAATTTAGATTCATCTGTCCAAATTATGCAGTCCAAAAAGTTTTCATTCTCTTGAAATCGAATCATCATAGCTTCGCAAAACTCTGTTCTCCTGACGAAATCTGTTTCCTTCAAATGCTGTACCCTATTGAATTTATATGGGTGCATTTTATGTTTTTTTAATATTCTCCAAACACTCGATTGAGATAATCCCAGATCAATCTCGGCATCTTTGAGAGAATTTTGAGGATTCACACGAAAATATGCAAGAACTGTTATTTCGTTGTTCTCATCTTCTACTACACTTTTTTCCCTGTGTATAGTTTTCTTAACGAAAGATCTGACATTTCTCAAGTTTGTCATGGTTCTGTTAATGGTATCTCATGTTTTTGGCGTGAAGGGAAAAGAAATAGCTGAAAATTCAAGACGAAAAACAGTTTTTTGTGAATAACTCAGAAAATATCCACTTTAGGGCAAGGGTGTGATGCATACACTCACATTATTTTTTAACGTAGATTCAATATCTGCCTTAAAAAAATGGGGTTCTAATTTGAAAAAATTGATTTTTCACGATTTTGTCATCCCTAACTTTGAAAGCGATTTTTTCACCCCCTGTATCATGAATCGCGATTTCGATTTTTAAAGTGGATACATCAATCTTACATCTTGAAAAATCTCAAAAATGAAAATTTTCCATTCAAAAACCTCGAAGTTATTCTTGTTTCAGCGGAGCTCTATTTTCGATTTTTTTTTCGAATTTTCCCGCTCAGAGAGAATTTTCCAACCAAAACTGAAAAATGTTACATCAAAATAACTTGAAATTTTCTAAGGAATCTATTTCTGCAATAAAAAAATGGTGTTCTAATTTGAAAAACGGAAGTTGACGTCATTTCCGGAAAAACCGGAAGTACTCATGCCTTGAAAATATTTTAGATTTCATCAGCATCGTGAAATACTTACAACTGCTGAATTTCATGAAAATACGTTCAGTAGTTTCCCGTATAAGTATGGGTGAGGTTCCTCTTGAAAGACCCTGTGTTGTATGGATCGTATATACTGATACACATTTACATTTTCTAATATACATAACCATTCATTTAATTATGTTTATTGCAGAAATAAAATTATATCGACTTTTTCATTTCATATATATTCCGGTACATAAAGGGTACCATCAAGAACAGATATAATGGTAAATATGGGACATCTTGAAAGTTACATTGCCACGAGGATACTTACCTTTTGAGATATCGAGTCTGGAATATTTTCGAATGCTAGCGATATTATTTATTTTCCCTTCAATGAAGGTTAGTCAAGTTGTGGCTACCGATGATATGTGTTAGTTTCAAGCCTTTTCATATTTCACTCAAACTAGGGAATAATTTTATAGTTTTTTCTTTCTGTTTATGAAAATGCACAGGGTTTAAACAAGGAACATTCTCTCGTTCGAAAAAATATTGAATTCAAGAAACTTTGAACAATATGACTCAGGATTATAATCGGACAATATATCCCATTCCCTGTCACGATAGCAGTCTTTCTAGGGTGGCAAGTTCAGAGGGTTCCATTCCTACCAACTTTCGTAAATGAATAGCCCGAACGTAAAAACTCCTTGTATATGATGAATAACTACTTTTTTTTTCAAATCTGCTATATTTTATATGAATATAGAGGGAAGTTAAACTTGATAGCAGTTGGTTTATGCTGAGATTTTCACATGTGTATGTGGCGTTATAAATGTTAAAAAAATTAGAATTAATCAGATTTTTTTCTGTATGTTCTTCACTGAATCTTCGAATGTTGATTGAAATAGAAGATTATCTTAGAATTTAACTAACATACCTACCTACAATACTGAAATCAAATTTTCTATGAAATTCCAGAGTGAATGAAAAAACCATCGAATTAATCGGCACTCGTCATATTAGGGATCAAAATTGGATCATGAAAAAATTCACAATCATGATATACTCAGAGTGCCTTTTCAAAGTTGAGTATATTTTTGGTCTTTCCCCAAGCATTCATTTTCTATCAGTCAAATTCAAACCCATGTGAAAGGTGAAATCAAGTATTTCATATCGAAACAGAAACGATTTGGATAAATTAGAGAAACGCAAGAATGTTTCTTAATTTAAAAAAAAACCTTCATATTTACATAGACAAAAAGAAAAAATGATTTTCTTGATTCGAGTAAAAGATGAAATCCCTGAAACTAACACATATTATCGATACCCTATTTTCAACTAATAAAACAAATATCTTTCTTAATTTCATTAGCTATGGTGTCAGTAAGTATCTTCGTGGCAATATACATTTCGAAACAATCTAATGCGGTCCCAATAATAACCACTGTGTCCATTTTTGGTGGTACCCATATGTACCGGAATATATAAGAAATGAAAAAATCGATATAAATCAGTTTCTGCAATATACATAATTAAATGAATGGTTATGTATACGTCCAAATGCAAATGTATATCAATGTATGCGATCCATACGATATGTACATTCGGTCCCCATATGTCCCGCTGTATCAAGATATATATATATGTATATATATACGCATTAGACTATCTTTACCAAGCCCGCCATGAGACACAGGTGGAGTGAAGCCAGGGTGTGCGGTGATACAAGGGGGGTGTGTATAACTTATACATTTGTGAGTACGTATCACAACCCATTAGAAGCCTGTCATATGGTAATGCCATACCAAGCCTATTTGTGTGAAAAATAGATGATTCACGGTCTATGGCAAGCCCGAGCAGTGTTGCCAAAATATTCCAGTTGAATATTGCGTCTGAATTATTCCGCTGTATTATTTTCGATTTGTTTCATATTCAGATATATACATGCGACACAAGGTGCGGCCAACCGAAGCCACGAGTTGAGTCATTGGCTGTACAATGATGGGTGATACCATTTCATCATCGATTTTATATCCTCGGATACCACTAGAGCTGTTTTTCGGAGAATGAAAGATAAGGAAAACACTACGATTATTTTCTGTGAGAAATTGTTTCAAATCTTCATGTAGTAAAGAGAATTCAAAATTTTCTTTATTCTCCAATTTTAATTCAATGACATTTCAAGTCAATTACTTGAAAAAAGCTTTCACGTCCGTTGCGTACGTCATAAGTTTCATGCGAATACTTGATGAGACCTACTAGTCAAAACTCATTATATTTCGTGGATAAAAAAAGTAGATACTCGAACGACACTAGAATCTCGGAGAGATTTTCTTTCGAAAATTTCAAAGGGTACGCAATTATTAATTGTTTTCAAATACAGGTATCCCACCAATTCCGTTCGTTGTATTATTTTGGAAAGGAATCGAAATTCACATTTGAAATTTCGAGATCCGGTTGGACTGAAAGTAACACTTTCCACTCTTCAAATCGAAATGAAGCTCTGTTTGATCACGGATAACCTTAATTTGACAAGATGTTTTTGTGTAAATGCTTGAAATTACAAGTCATGATACAGTGGATACCGTGACTCTCAAAATTGATGACAACGAGAAGTCATAATTGAATATATTGCATTGAAAGATATTGTAGGTGTGCAGATATCACAATTGAAATAAAATCCGTATTTTTTGAGAAATGCTTGAAATCAATTTGCTCGGTCATATTTCGAATTTTGGTTTTCTTGAACATACAAACAGCAGTGGCGATTAACTGTTACGAAATGTCTTTTTTTTGTTAAAAACATTTTTAGTCGCAACTGTTCTCTATAACATTCGAGTTAACTCTCTTCCTGCTTATAACCCATAAATAGACAGTGAGTAGGGTGCCATAATGAAAAAAGGGGGTCAAAGTAATGAAACGCTTTTCCTCCACCAAGGGTCTTCAAATAATGCCGTGAATTTTCTTGGAATCCTTTTTAAAAAAAATTTAATGTTGATTCTAAATTTCGTTAAATAGTTTTGTCACTGGATATTCCGCTTATCATATTGAATTCTGAATAATATTGATGAGTAAACCCTGTTTGTATTTCGTATACAATAAGCGGGAATAACAATACTAACATAAAATGTAAATCTTCTGAAATATTCAAGAGGAACATATTTGTTGGTGACATTTCGAATTCAACTGTTCTCAAAAATACAAACAAGGCCCAATTCAGAATTCACGTTCGAAATTTCGTCCATTCGGTTCGAGACATATCGATCTCGACCAGACTGCGTTGTCTAAAGAATTTCATTAGGATCTGAACTATGAAAAACTTAACATACTTTGATTCGCAACTGTTCTATATTTCGTTCGCGTAAATTTCTTTCTTAATTATACTCCATAAATAGTAATCTAGTGGAAAAGATCTGGAGATCGAAGCGGTCGAAGAAATCGACCCCTATTTCACCAGCAACATTCTTGACGAAATTTCTCTGGTGTTAGCAAATTTTCCCTGTACCAATTATTGAATGCGAGGTGCAATTCACGCAAGAAATTTTCGACTAGGTTTTCAAATGAAATATCGGAGTTGGTCATCTGTGACAAGGCAGAATACAGTTAGTGGAAATTGAAATACAGTTTGAACTTCCTTGTTGGGTGAATTTAGCTTGGTCAGACCAAATAATATGTTTCAAGAAGTTTTTGTGTTCTTGAATTTTCAGTAATAATCCTTCACAAAAAAATACCATTTATTGGACGGGGTAGAAATTATTAATGAACAAGATTCTCTGATCTTCTAAATCCTCAAAAGATGACTGAGGATGAGTTTGATAATAACCCATTACGTCGATTTGTTTTTTTACAATTACGGTAATGATTTTTTTTCTCCTGTACCATGAAATTCCGATAGATCCTGAGAAACTTTACTATCGTTATCCCAGGTAACTCGGGATATATGATATCGAAATTACAAAATGTTATTTATGTAAACAATTCTTGCGCTTTCACCATATATAACAGCTGTTTTGCAAAATAAAAATTCTGAACATTTTATTTAGAGAAATGAACAATAAAGAAGGGCAGTATGCTCGCAGGAATGAACTCTTTCTGACATATTTTCAATTTATTTATTGTTTCAATATTATAAGATTTCCTCAACAATAATTGATGACGAGAACATTATGGACGAAATGGAATAAAAATTTTGATAAAAAATTGATTTAACCCGGAGCCGATGAGGTGGAGTCTGGCAGACTTCTTCATATTTTTTATTCGCTATCACTTCTTTGCAGATCAAATGGCAATATATCGTGGCTCCCAGCAACTTTCAATTTATGCACGGTGAGTTGCTAGAATCCATCGAAAATTCACAGGAAAACATATTTTCAGTGCAAGGGAATGTGTACAAAGCTAGTGTGCTGATTTTGTAGTCAAAAATTTTGAATTGAATGTGTTGCGAGAATGAAATAAGTAGGAATGAAAATGTGATATTTTGACATGTTGTCAGTTTTTTTCAGTTTCGATAGATTGTTTTTTTCTGCGTTCAATGTTTCATCCACACATTCAATAACTAAAAAAATTTTGATTTTCCTAATTATTCCTATTCATTTTTTGGCAGTTGATACGGAATGGAAGTTTGTAACCATTCCGCACATTTTCTGCTTTTAAAATTAATAAATTGTCACTAATATATTCATAAAATTTCATTGAAAATACAAGGTAAGTCATCTGGTTTCATCTATTTTTCATAGTGCGTTATGGAAATAATAATTTTTTTCAGACAATCGTAGTTACACATTCTTATATGTCAATAGTTGCAATTTAATTGGCCATGGAGATATTTCCGATGAATCAACGAATTTATGAAGTAAAACAATTCATATTAAATAATTCAGTTGTGCAAGTGCAAAGAAATTTTCGTCGTGAATTTAATGTGAAAACACACGAAAGAATTCCAAAATGCCAAAACATATTTAGGTGGGTAAGAGATTATGATGTTAGAGGGAATGTGGCATCAAATTTTGGGGAGGTGTCTGCGTATAGTCAGAGCACCCGAAAATATCGAACGGGTACGACAAGCTGTGATAAGAAGTCCGAATAGATTTGCATCAAGGAAGTCACTTGTGTTGCACATTTCCAACAAGACAATGCGAAGAATTTTTAAAACGTAAATTGCACATATTAATATCGTTATTTTTCAAAATTTTGTTTCAATAAAATGTTTTTTGCTTTTATAATAGATTTTTTTCAAATGGGTGACACCAAATGCCTAACCCGTTAGTTGAATACATTCATAACATAGTAATTCTATTGTGAGAAGCCAAAAAGAAAGAGCTATGGACAGATAAAAATGATATAAAATTGCAGGTGTCTGAGAGACATCATCTCACTCTGTATGGCAGGGAAATACCACCTCACCGGTTAATATAACCAGTTGAATTAATTGATAATTGCCAATAATTGTTTTTCTCGGGGAAGTAAAATTCAAAATACAATGTCCAAAGAAATTGATTTCCCACAATTGAAAAAAACTTTGCAATTCGAAGCAATTCCCATTTTTTCACACAAACAATATTTTATTACGCTAATTTCTTCATGGCTTCAGAAAAGAAGTTCTCGTTTGAAACAATTTAGTACTCACTTTTTCAAGTTCGCAGTTTGCCAACATTGATAAACATTTTCGAACTGTATAATAATTTGTCTCGAGGTCATGACAAAAAATTGATGTTTATCTTTCATAAAAACCTAAAATCGAGAATCATCCAATAAAAAAATTTATTTTTTCTTTTAGCGAAGCTCTATTTTCAGATAAATATTCATAATTTCATTCGAGAAACAAAAGCCTGGCCTAATCTACTTTTTTTCCGTTATTCATATTGATCCAGTTTGCAATCATACATCAAATCAGTGAAAAATTGATCGAAGAATTCCAAAATGTTTGAATATACAGGGTTCACTTTGGCAATGACGAAGTTTATATTCGCTTCCGGTAAAAACGGAACTATATTTCGCTCGAAAATATTTTATGATTTGAGTTCATCTACTCTTAAACAGAATAACAAAATCTTGAATTCGTATAACTATTCCTCCATCGAATAGGTCCAATGAAACATTCGAAAAAAACACCCTGTAGATGATACCTTGAAAAGAGTATCATCTAATGAAGACGATTAAATCCAATATTCGTTGATTTTTCCGATGAGAAATTATTCCTAACCTTCCTAGCGATATTTCTCCATCCATTAGTCTTTCAGGAGAATCATTTTACCCTGAGAACGATCTAACGAATTCAGATAGAGTGCGACATTGCCAAACTTACAGGCTTCGAATAGCAGCGAGGCATAGCGGGATTCCTATAATCGGGGTTATATCGCCAAAATGTATATATTTATATACGGAACTACTGGAGCACCACCTACAGGTGGATCCCGTGAACTAAGCGCGTATATATTGCGATATTATATGGGCGATATTCGGCCCAGGCGAAAATTCGTCTATAGGCTCACCGACCTATTAGGAAGCCTCTGTGGAAGATATACACGCAAATTTTTAGGAAGCCCGATCCGGGCTTCGTAAAAATGATTTTGGCTCAGTAGGGGTAGTCGCGTGTAGCATTTTCGGCTCCGTAAGGTCGTGTAATACGTATATATATATATATGTATATATATATATATATATATATATATATGATTTGCTTCCAGAAATAAAGATAGTTATTATTATTATTATCATTATTATCCATTGATTTTGTTGGTAAGGATTCTTGTGGTTAGTTTGAGTGCTGTAGGAAGAAGATTGATTCCTCTAGTTTGAGGGTAACTCTCTGTCACCTTTTTGACCAGAAAATGCAGTTGTTCTATAATGCTTTCACATCCGTATTCGAGCAACTCCTCAGTTATTCCATCAATTCCAGGACTTTTTCTTTTCTTCAGTTTTTTAAGGGCTACCTTCACATCTTCCTTGCTAATAACCAAGTTATGATCTGTTTTTATTTGTGGGTTGTTAGGATAACACTAGGAATGCTCTTTTCCATGTAAGTTTTTCAAGTAATTCACCCAAGTTTCTTTTGATATGCGGTTCCTATTTATCCATTCATATGTCTCCTATCTCGGGCCCCTCATCAGCAGCCAGATCTGTCGCTGGAGTCCATAAAAATTCTTTTCGAAAAGACTTCCCAATGCCTATTTTCTATGTTCTTTTTGTTTCAACATTTATCGTATTATTTTAGCTCTCTTATTGAAAAGAATATATATATATATATATATATATATATATATATATATATATATATATATATATATATATATATATATATATATATATATATATATAGTCCGTTTCAAAATGATTGTCATCAGAGCAAGCCATGGAATTCCAGCCGGGGCTTTATTTCTAGTTACAAAAAGTTACTAAAAATTTCTGTGGGTTCATCATAGATTGAAATTTATCAATATAACCTATAAAATGGTTGAATGTATTTTTCAAGGCAAATAAATTTGAAAATTTTTCGTGAAATAATATTATTTTCGTCATTGTTGTATTGACACATTTTCATTGACTTATTAAACACAGGGTCAATGCACATTTTCAAACTTAGCTTCAATTACAAAAGAAAAACAAGCTGAGATGATGACTAAAATATACACACCCACACTATTTCGCTGTAGATCAAGCATGGGAATTGGAAATTCAGGATTGATAATAAAAATAGCGTGGAATACATCAACATGAAATCTTGCAGGCTTTCGAGGAACTCCAATGTAGAGATATCATTCATTAAATAATCAAGGATAACTAAAAGTTCGTTCTCTATGAAGACTGATCTTCAGCAAATTTTGGAATCTTGATTACTATCGAAAATTCAGCCAAGTTCTCACCCTGTGTCATTTTTTCTGAGTATTGAGGAAAAGAAAGCTGACATAACATTACGATTTCATAGCCAAGTTGTTGAAACAAATAGAAAATATTTGTTGACAAATTGTAGATCATTGGAAGTGTGATATGCTATAAAATATATCACTATTATTTGTAATCTTTTTTAATACTGTCTATTTCATGATTCATTGAATAATATACCAAATGTTGATTTTGATTAAGACTCAGTTACTTTTCAGGCAGTTCAAAAAATATGTACAAACTGATTTATTCATTGTTTCTGATTTTAGAAAGATAACGTCTTATAATGTCTCTTTGAAGGTATAATCATGTGGAATAGGTTTCCATCCACTGCTCACTTCTGACCGTAATGACTTGTCTTGCCTTCTTTCTTCTCCAAAATTCATCTGACAGTTCTAGGTGAAAACTGAAATTTGAGACTTATTCATTTATTCGTAAACACCTCAAACAAGTAAATGATTGTTACCTGAATAACGCGATTAATACTGGCAGAAACCTGCTGAATTGTTGAAAAACTCGCAATACCGACGATAAACTGCTTCACGTTTCCTTGTAGTTAGGCGAGGCGAGAGGTATCTTGATGAATTCCAGCTAATTTCAATTCGGTAATACTTGAGAAATATTCAAATCCAAAACTAATTTGTCGATTTAATCAAGAACATAAGCTTACAGAAATATATTCAGGAGGTTAATTCAAACTCTGAAATGTCAAAACTTGGTGTTTTCAATCAACACCAACCTATATCCTAGAACTCAAAAGTTACTGATGGGATATTACCAACATATTTTCGAGATTCCACAGCCGCCCGAGATGCCAATCATTTTGAAACGGACTATATATATATATATATATATATATATATATATATATATATATATATATATATATGTCTGACTTGGTTGTTGGTAATATTTCTGTTTCTTTCGTACTCCTGGTACTCTTCGAAAGTTTTGGTCGTCTTGTATTTCAAGTAGGCTGTTTTCTTTCTCTTGCATTGCTCCTTAACTTCATTGCAAAACCAAGGTGTTTTGTTGTGTTCCAAGTGTTCCAAGTGCTTCAGTGGCTGCCTCCTTTATATTCCGCTTCAGTTTCTCCCAGCTGTTGTTAACGTCTTCCTCGTCGTTCGGAGGGTGGCTCTGTATTTTCCTTTCAAGTCTTTCCTGATATAAGTTCCTTGTGGGTTCGTTCCACAGCGATTCAACATTTATTCTATCCTCCGATCTAATAGGTGTTGTATTCATTTTCGGTTTTAGTCTCATTCCGATTTTCCCGAGGAGTAGTTTATGGTCGCCACCAATATTTGCGAAATTAAGAGTTTTTATGTCCAATATTTTGGAAGGATGTAAATGTCTGTTGGTTATCACATAGTCGACCATAGATTTTTGGCCCGGAGTGTTAGTGAATGTGTTACTAATTCAAAGATCATCCATTGCACATACGTTTCTTAGAAACTCTTCGTTGTTGTTTAGTAGAGGAAGGGTTTCGATGCCGACTCGAGCATTGAGATCTCCAAGCAATATCATTGGTTTGAACTGCGAGATTAATTCGATAGTGGCCTGAAGTTGATCGTAAAACTGTCCTCTGTCCAGTTTTGTTCTATTTTCTTCGGGTGCATTCGCTGATATGACGTACAATTCCTGTGCTTCTGCATCTATTCTGACAACTATTATTCTCGAAGAAATATACTGGCACTCCTTAAGGTAGTCTTTGTATTTTTATTGCAATGCAATTGCCACACCTTCCTTTGCACGCTGTTCATTATTCACACCACTATACACCAAAATGTAGTCACCATATTGTTTCTGGCCCTTTCCTTTTTTCTTGGTTTCCTGTAGTGCGCATTTTTCAATCTTGTTTTGTTGCAATTCGATCATAAGTTCCTGTTCTCTCCCATTGAATGATTTTATGTTCCAAGAAGCACAGCGCAGAATGTCCAGTTTTTTCCATTCTCTAATCCTTTTCCTTGCATGGGGCGTTACCTTTAAATCAGTCCTGTTTGTAGTTTTTGGCTTTTTATTATAGGCAGGTAGCTAGCCTTACCTAAGAACCCTCCTCCTTTATCCAGGCTTGGGACCAGCAGGGTCAATTACCAGGCTACTCAGTCCACCCAGCAATTAACCCCAGGCCCCAGTAATTGGAAACCAAAACTGTCATTTAAGTTTTTTAATCAAATTATTCTACCCTAAAAATATGAGTGGGGTGTGTGTATTGAATTTATCTAATCTTAAAAAATTGCTACAGAACGGTAGTAAGCTTTTTATTGCTATATCAAATTTTGACGATTTCTTCATGTATGAGAATTTGTTTTATTTTTTTAACCGGAAACGGTGCCTCGTATAGCAAGCAGTCAGGAGACCTAATTTGCTCCGAATTAAATAAGGATTTAAACAGTAGTTTTTATTGTAGGAAAAACCCTATTATCTGAAAATATTCAGCCTCGCAGCCACTGGTAGAATAGAAAAGAAATTATATCATGCAAAGTGCTCCTTGACGCTCAAAACCTATGTCTCAAATTTCATAAAAATATTTCAAGCAGTGTGAAAGTTATTTACTTCCTGACATATGTTTATATGACAAACTAGGCCAACTAGGGCTTATTTCTGATGTAGAATATGTGGTTAAAATTTCTTAGTTACGATCTGGACCACTCTGTAGATGCTATCGAAGCATCAGATATACGAAAATATCACATATATAGGATGAAAATCCGAGAATATTTGAGACGAAGATTCAGAATTGAATTTCTGGGTCAGTTAAAATTATTTTCAAAAACTGAAACTGAGAATGATATAAAGGTTGGCGATATTGTTTTGGTAGGAATGGATAATGCAAAGGGATAGATGGGCCTTTAGTATGTATTGAAGAATTTATAGAGGGACGAGATGGTGAAGTACGCGTAGTTCGATGAGTACGGGTGTCCTGTAGATACAGAGTGTCTGTTAAGACCAATTCAAATAATTTATTTTTTGGAACCGGCGTGCAGATGACGCTTCCGGTTCGAACACGTCAGTGTCAGAATTTCAGCGTTCGAGGTACAACCTTAGACCGAGAATCCTCTGAACAAGCCTACCGAAGTTGTAGGCGAAACGTTAGGTGAAATTATTCCTAATGGACCACGGCCAATAAGCCCGGAAGACTCTTTTCATACCAGTTTATCCGGTCGTGAAAGCCTTAAACTATTCAATTTTCAGACATCTCTCTGATAAATTTAGTTTATACTTCATTTATCAGATATTTTGGATCCTTCAAGTACTCCTCGAATATACAAGTGCTCTCTATATACACTTTTCTCTATATACGTTTTGGTGTGTATAAATCAGTCAACAGGTAGGTGCAAGCTCACAAATGTAACAGACACAAAATTTAACCACCCCTTCCGATACACCCGTGAGGATATGTGTGGTTCAAATATTCCCTAACATGACGAATGTGGTGTGCTGGGCATCCGTCATGTTGAAACCACAGATTACGTCGCATTTCCAGAGGTATAATTTCCAACAGTAAGGGTACATTGTTCCTCAGAAAATAAAAATTGTTGGTGCCGTTTCGTAATTGCGGCAATTTGTTTGTCCGAAATTTTGTTCAGTAAATTCCAATGCATAAATTCTCCGTAAATCGATATTGGGATCTCTCTTGCCTTATAGTGTGCAAGTTCTTGATGTGCCAACTGTGAAGATTATTATTGTTATGGTTAAAAACAATACACATCTGTCGAGCATTTTTTCATATTCAACTGAAACATGTGAACGAGAATGCGAGATAAAAAAAAGTTTAATTAATTTTTTATTAAGACGGTTTCATTGAGTTTTCCAGGTACATATTTGAGCTCGTACGCACAGCTCATCACGAGTAATAACTAATATCAACTCGGTAAGTGAATTGGCACGTTAATATCATTTTTCTACAAACGTTAAGAAATGACAACGTTCGCGCATTGACAACAATATGCGAAGTGACCCTTTTTTTCATTTTACTTCGTTACCATGACAACGTGCGCTAAGTAGTGTGCGAAATACCTACTTCGCACACTGCATGTAAACTTTATGGGATTTTTATATTTAACCTTTATGTTCTTCAATCAAGCAAAAATCCAAGAAATCATTTATTTGACATTAAGAGAGTCTTCCGGACTTATTGGCCGCGGTCTATTAGGAATTATGTCACCTAACGTTTCGCCCACAACTGCGGTAGGCATCTTCAGAGGATTCTTGGTCTTAGATTGTAACTCGACCGTTGAATTTCCGAAAGTGATGCTGGATTCGATCCGTTGGCCCCACTTATACCCTGATCATTGGCGGGAGAAGGTAGTGGGTTTACGCGCGCGATGTTGATTGGTCCATCGCTTCCACTTCGTATTGGCTTGATTTTAGTCTTTTCCAACACCGGCAACCATGCGCTATGTACTAAAGGAATTTCTTCCCTTCTGTTCATATTGTTCTTATGTTTATATATCTCAATGGCTTCCATGTTCATCCTAGGATAGAAACTTTTGATGTTTGAAATAGCTTCTGCCTTTGAGAAAACAATATTGTGTCCATCTGTCAGAGCATGTTCCGCTAGTGCGGATTTTTCTGTCTGATTGAGTCGACAGCATCGTTCATGCTCCTTGATTCTCGTATTGATACTTCTCTTCGTTGTACCAATGTAGACTTTGCCGCAGTCACAAGGTATCCTGTAAATACCGGGTTGAGAGAGTGGGTCGACTTTGTCTCTGGTAGTTCTGATCATTTGGCCAAGTTTTTGAGTTGGCTTATAGACAGTCTCTATATTGTGGCCCTTTAGTATTCTACCAATTCTATCGGTGACCTTGGGGATATATGGTAAGATAGCTCTTCCATTGGGGGTGACTTGTGAAGTGTTATCATCACGTGTGGAAAGTCTTGGTCTTATTGCCCTCTGAATTTCCTTAGCATTATATCCGTTAGCGACGAATGCATGCTGTAGATGTTTAAGTTCATCCTCCAGAAATTCCGGCTCGCACAATCGTCGAGCTCTATCTACTAGTGTTTTTATAACTCCTCGTTTCTGTTGAGGATGGTGATGTCCATCTGTCAGAGCATGTTCCGCTAGTGCGGAACGAGGAGTTATAAAAACACTAGTAGATAGAGCTCGACGATTGTGCGAGCCGGAATTTCTGGAGGATGAACTTAAACATTTACAGCATGCATTCGTCGCATGAATGCGAATCGATGTTTAATATTTTTATGAAATTTTTTTTTAATTCGAAAAAAAAATTTTTTTCACTTTTGGTAGGAAAAATGAACCTAACATAACCTAACCTTTTTAAACTAAACTATATGGACTATATATAAGACTACATCAGAGCCGTATCCAAGGTAAATGGAGTATATTCATGAGTTTAATTTATTTTTTTTCTCGAAAATTACTGCCTCCCCAGAGCTGTTTTTCAGACTGTAGTATCAGGAAGTCCTATAGATTCACTGTGCAAAATATTTTTAAAATCGGTGACGAGGCCTATAAAATTTATAATAACCAAAAATTGCCTCATTGTTGTACCCATGGGCGCGTGCAGAATTTTTTCTCAGGGGGGGCCAAATAATGATTTGATGAGACGCAGGCTAAATCAGTATTCGGTTTTGCTCAAAAACAAGAAGGGAATCAAAATCTCAAGGAGGGTCACGGCCCCCCTGCCCCACATTTTTAGTTTTTTCGTCTTAAAATTTTTCTTAGTGTTCGGAAGAAAGAAAGGTGTGATAACACATGGACTCAGATGCGTTAATATTATTATTAAATGTAGTTCACCGAATTTATATCATATATAATACTTACACGAAAACGCTATCAACCTCAGCGACATCTACTGGCGTTATTCACAAGAAGGAAAATTATTTCCTACTTTTTTTTCCATTTCATCAAATTTTTCATTGTTTTAATGTATTTTATGTTAACCCCACCGTAGAAGAATCCAACAAAGAGTTCATCCAATTTTGAGTTATAAATGGTGTTACCAACCATATGGCTGACTTAGTTTTTATATACAGGGGCGGCCTGAGCCATTGCGAAGCCCCGGGCGGGAAGTCTTGGCGAGGCCCTTTTTCCTTCGTAAAAAGTATGTGATGCGAAAGTAAGTCCGGTTGTTCTGTAAAGGTTATTGTAATTTTTTATAAAGATATGAAATTTGAGTTTTAATTAAAATATAATGATATAATATAACATATAAATATAATATAACTTTGGAAGATTTACAAAATTAACAAATACAGAAATGATAAATTTAAAATTCATGTTTGCAGCTTTTCCTAGCACTGAAATCTTTAATTGAAGTATCATGATCGATCGAATGAGCTACATCATTTTCTATTGATAGAATAGCAAGGGCTGAAAGCAGATCTTGTGTAATCGAATTCCTTGAATATGTTTTTATGATTTTAAATTTAGAAAAACTTTGTGAATAAATCACAAGCTTTCTTTTGATCGCTCGTTTCCTTTTTGAACTACTCGACTCGAATTTTCTACCGGCATGTCGATCACGCGAACTCATTTCGAAAATTTTGTTGAATTTCGCACAGAGTGTCAGAATTAATTTTTAAGTAACACACAGTTTTTTCCGTTCTAATGAAACAAACCAATTGAACCACAAGGCTTAGACTTGGGATCTACAGCTGGGGTTGAAAAAGAGTGGAATTTCCACAGATGGTGATAATAAATGATGAAAGTACTATTAGGTATTTTGAAAAGAAATTCTCGGTTTCGAAGAGAAGACCATAAAAATAAAACTGTTTATTTTTATGATCCAGATGAACAGAATAGAAAGTTTCTTGAGAACTGGCGCCAACTTGTATACATATTTCTATTGGAAACAGTGGTTTCTCACGATATTTTTTTCGAAAATTTTTCTGCAAAATCCACCATATATGACTTCTCATGGGATTGTCTGAGCGATAGAGGAGCCACTAATTATGAGTTTGATTGAGGGTGTGAACGTGAGTCCCAGTTGTATCGAGTCCTAAAGCTCAGAGCAGTTCGTGGTAGTGTTGTGCAACTTGGATACTTTCGAGTTTCCGATATACTGAATGAAGTATTTATGTATTGGATAAATTTATAGGATAGATAGTTGGTATCCAAATTTATACTTACAAGAGCCACACGGCTTGAGAAACTAACGAATTGAATTAATTTCTCAATTCAATGACAAGAAAGATAATAACAATAATAATAATAATAAGCCTTTATTTTTCAACAGGTAAAAAACCCAATTACAGGAAAATATAAATCAAAAAACAACCATATAATATTGAGAGAAAAAAATATACAAAATAAAGATAAACTTAATCTAAGAAGGGTCGGACATACCAGATTCCTTCCAATAGGCAGCCACTACAGAGCGGAGAGAATCATTATGTATGTCACATCTGTTGGCCACCGAATTAAATAATCTGCACATTAAATTAACCGGTGACCTAAAAGTCATGCACAATTTTATAAAGTAACATTAATGCCTTTATATTGACCCTATGTTCTATGGGCCCAGCACCAAATCTGCTGAGCAACGCAATGTTGTCACAGCCCAATAGAGGATAAACCCCATCTTCCCTCCAAATTAAATACTTATAGAACTTTCTTTGTACAGATTCAATTCTTCTTTTATGGCAATTATAAATTGGCCTCCAAATGATGCTACAGTATTCAAAACTACTTCTTATAAAACTATCGAATAATACAATTAACGTATGAAAATTTTGAAATCGCCTACCATTACGAATAATGAATCCATAGGTTTTACTGACCGAAGAAATGAGCTGATTCAAGTGTGGTACAAAGGAACATTGACAGTCACACAACACTCCTAAATCTTTATATTCTGTTACACCTGATAAAACATGACTATCGATATGATAATTATAATTAATCATATTTTTTTTCTTTGTATAGGACATTGAATAGCACTTAGATACGTTTAATGACAGCCTATTAATTTCACACCATCTCAAGAGAGCGTCCAGTGCCTCTTGCAATCGAAGACAATCAGCAATAGAGAATACCCTACAGAAAAGCTTTAAGTCGTCAGCGAACATCAAAATAAAAATATCGGTACCATCAAGAATATCGAAAGTTATTCGAAAAATGTGAATATGACATCTAAATGTAAATAAAGAACCTACAACAATGGGAGTTTTTCATCACAAAAAATAGAATATAACAAAACTAAACCCAGTATTCTTATCTCTAATCACTAGGTTTGAAAACAAAAAAAAACAGATTTTGCTCTCCTCGTTCCGTAATTCTCTACAATGGAATGAATTCATTCATAAGACGATAATTTATCGAATAGTTCGAAGGGACCGCCAAAGAACGGTCAACAGGGCTATAAATATTTTATGAGGTTCCAACATCTGGGATAAGTAAACATTATACCTAAATACTTAGATAATTTTCACCCTAAGAGCCTGTCTAGATGCGGCGTAAATCGCGCGATTCATTACGCGCGAGTCGATACGCGCGAGTCGAGATACTAGGGTACAGAAGATCCCGTCCACATGCCCTCGCGCGTGTAATAAAATCGTACAATGTACGCGCGTAGTCAATCGCGCGATTTACGCCGCATCTGGACAGGCTCTAATTGTATTGTGTGCATTCTTTTCTACCTACTGGATCGGAGATCTGGTGACTCAATTACCCATTCGGACGTTCCAACAATGCGCAATATTCAAAAACTACAAAATGGTTTCTCCAATTTTGTTCTGAATGAATGTATTGGTTAACTAACTTTTTTGGAATTTACCTTATTTTCAAACCTTTATAAATGATAAGGGATCTAAATCAATATCAACATTTGCTCGGGTTGTTGCGCGCGAGGCCCCACTAAGAGCCAGGCCCCGGGCGAATGCCCCTTTCGCCACCCCCTAAAGCCGCCACTGTTTATATATTAAGATAAGATAACTCAGATTCAGCTCGTGATATCGTAGTTTTGGGAGTTGGAAGACTTATCCATTTTTGATTTGCAAGCAACTGCCGTAGAGCTGACAGCACTTGATTCTGAAATTTCACAGTCTTAAATTTTATTTGATATTCGAATGTCATTATCGATAGAATCTTCCACGTATCCTTCGGCCACAGTCGATTTCCATCCCCCATGTCGCTTCAAAACATCGACCCCCCCCCATATATCGGCCCCCGTAATTAGCAAGGAGTGTGGCTGATATTCTCCGGAAACAATGGCCCGTGTAGGCATCGGGATTTGGTAATTTTAGGTATTTTCAGTATTTTGCTATTAAGCTATTATTATTATTATTATTATGAACAGCTGCTATTAAGCTAGGCATCTTTCCAATATTATTTATTCCAACAACTTGGATAAAACATCTCTGATTTTGATACTTCAAAAACAATCGGCGACTGGTAGCATAACTTGGACGAAGAGCCGCATATTTTCGGTAACTATCAATATAATCTAAATTTGAAACTGCAAAATATGCCAACAGCATATTTTCGGATATTTTTCTGGCTTTATTTGCTTAAGACAACTCTTTAAATTGCTGATATGCATTTTCATACTGGCGCCTCGATTTCTCCAGTAAAAGATTTGAAATTACTGAATTGGCCGCAACTTTCAAGTGAGGTGGGGTACTACTTACTTCATCGTCGCTCGAAATTTCCACTCACTTTTTACACTCACGAAATTGACGCGAATAAAAAGTCACTCCAAAATAATTATCATGACCTGTCACTTCGAAATAATTGTCGACAAATGCCATTTTATTTCCATAGTTACAGTAAATACTTAATTTGGAAAAACAGTTTAAGTCGGCTGCGCCTCGTTAAAAAAATCAGTTCTCGATCACCAAAGTAGCATTTCGCGCACTACATACAAAAATAACTACTCTATTTCTATTCTATTTCAGTATCGTAATGAGTTCATTAGGTACCTACTGTACGAAAAGTAGTGCTGTAAGGAAACTCATTACAGCAATGTTTTCAGTTATATTTGTCGTTTTGTAGTTTCCGGGGCCTCGCAATGGTTAAAGACGCCACTGCAGTCATATGCTAAAAGGAACTGCGCATATTCTCTTCAACTCCATGGAATTTAAACAGTGGCCCTGATTTGGGCCACCGATATCATTTCTCCAACTCCAACTCAATTCTCTGAGCCTAGGAATTGAAAATGGTATTCATTTCGATGATTACTATTTTGAGTTAATCTATGATTAAAAAAAGTACGATATTATTAAAAATGCCCGCGAAAAATCATATATATATATATATATATATATATATATATATATATATATATATATATGACTCACTTTGAAGCTTTGTTTCGGATACCCTGTATGAAATTAAATTTCCTCATAAGTTATAGCAGCAACAGCAACAGCGTACTTCATTTCATTTCACTGTTGCGGAAAAAAATTTTACAATGAGAGATTTTGAAGATATAAACACTTATTTGTGACAATCTTTATGACGAATAATTTGACAATTGAGCTATAACTCAACAATCGCTTATGAGGTTCGGCATATTATACCTGCAATTAGTGTAGAATTGAACGAAGAATCAAAATATGTCTAAATATATAGGGTGTTACATTTGAAATAACGAAGTTCATATTCGTTTCCGGTAGAACCGGAAGTAGATTTTGCTTGAAAATATTTTACAACTCAAGATCATGTGATATAAAACATCAATGCAAAATCTGGAATTTGTATTAAAATTCCTTCCCCGAAAACTTCTAATGAAACACTTAAAAAAATCACCCTGTATATATATATATATATATATATATATATATATATATATATATATATGAAGGATATATATATGAAGGATAATGGATATTCCACCATTCTCCTAAAAAAACTTCTATATAGTGCACCACGACCATCTGAACCTGACATAACACCCGAAAGCAGACAAACAGAAGATAACATCATTTTTGCTAAGTTGCCATATATCAAGGGCCTTACCTTCGAGCTCACAAAACTTTTCAAAAAGTACACCAACATAAAGATAGGAAAATACACTCTAGTAGACACAAAATTGCTATTGAACAATACAAAAGATAAAATAGAAAATTCGAAGAAAAGAAATGTGGTCTATCAACTGAAATGCACACATTGCCCGTTAGTCTACATAGGTCAAACCTCACAAGCCCTAGCTAGAAGAATGTCCTTACACAAAAGTGATTCCGCCATAAGACCCGAAAGATGTGCATTGGGTCAGCACATGAAAGTTAAAGGTCATAGTATCGATTTTAAGAATGTCACGATCTTAGAACAAGAAGACAATTACAGAAAACGCCTTTTTTTGGAAATGTGCCATATACAACAGAACGAAATGATGAACTCAAAATCTGACACCAACAACCTGAGCAGCATATATAGTTTCCTTCTTAAATGCGATAACAAGTATACATCACGAAATAGTTCAAATACTCACATTACATGACCAACCAAAAACAAGAACAAAAAGAAGTTATGATATCACAATATAATTCTATGTCCAGACCTTCATTTTCGTTCCGATGTCGTGTAAATTTTTCATGTTTTGAAACATCCAAGAAATAGTAAATAAAGTATTGTTCGATTATATTAGCTTGTGGAAGATGTTCTTTTTCACAAAGCTGTTATGCCCATTAATGTCTTAGTATTGTAAGTGACCATAAATGTAAACAAATATAGATGTTAAGTTATGTTTTTTACAGTAAGCTCCTGAAGATGTCTACAAAGTTTGACGAAATATATAGAGCTATTAGTACAAATTGACGTTATCCACCAAATTAGTCGAAACACCCGTATCCTTTTCGTATTCTTCTCCGACTAGTATTTCTCCAGTGAATATATATATATATATATATATGACATCTAGTTATAAGAGTCTTAATTATAATACTGAAGGGTTAAAGGTCTAATTGTGAACGAGATATTCTTGATAATGGAATATTTGTTGGTACAGTTGATTTATGACTTCTTCTTCTTCTTCTTGAAGTGAGACTGAGTCTTGTCAATTCTGTCATTAGCCTTCTTGTGACATTGATGTTTATTATTTATTCATGACATTTATGTCCAAGTGTCAGAACAACTCGAGTTAAATGAGGATTTCCTACTTCAGTGGACTGTTAGTCAGAGTGGGTTGAGTTTCGGAGTTTGCACCTCTGACAGCTCGCGTTTGCATTCCCACAACTCAGTTGGATAGTATGGAGCGCAAAAGTCCAAACGGAACAAGTTTGGCAAAGACCGGTCCTTCTCAGGACCAACAACACCCTGATGACGGCAGGCGAATGCTTGCCGAAACGTCGGTAAATTCCAACAGTATAGATAATGGAAATAGCCCAAATAATGTACCAACGGTTAAAGGTCTATCGACTCTCTATGAGGAGTGAAATGATGTACTGTTTACTCTGTGCCGAGCTTTCGCATTTATTTTAATGCTCCTTCAGGGCTTTGAATATGAGGTTTTATAAAAATGGATCTGCCATAAACCGAACATTCACAGAATCCCTATCGAATTTCTTGTACCTTGTCATAATATTGATCTGTTAAAAGATCGAAAACATTTTTTTCTTTCTCCTCTCTTCGTCTTCACTAAGCTGATGAGGTTGAAGACGAAGAGAGGAGAAAGAAAAAAATGTTTTCGATCTTTTAACGATTTTTTGAATTTTCGTCACTTCGAACTTTGACAAAGAATTTGTGACCCCCTGTCAGGGACGGGCCGAAACCAAATTTTTGGGGGGGGACATCTATCGAAAATTTTCCAACTTGACATTGAATTTACAGGAATTCGTTATATATATTTCAGTATAATATTTGTTTCGGTAAAAAACAATTCAAAATAACGAATTTCAACAGAGTGAGGAGTAATTAACTTTTTTTCCATCTACCGAACATTCAATTAAGTAGATTTTATGTAGTTTTTTTTTCATAAAGAGTATCTTGATGTTACTTGAAACTTTGAGAAACACTACTTGTTTGTTTCTTCAGTTTTGTGGCTTTTCTTCATTTAGTGGAATCTGGGAGCGAAGGCACGGCTCATTTTCATCAGAGAAAATATTTTTTCTGAAAAATCTATTCTTTTCATGCCGTGGTAGGAGTAAATACTGGGAATAAAGTGATGAGAAATTAACGTTGATTCTTTATTTTATGGAATCGTTTTTTCTGTGAAGACTACTTTGAAGTATGTTCGAAACTTTAAGACACAGTTTTTGTTTCATTCTTCAATTTAGTTCAGTTCCATTATTTGGTGTATCTCAAAATTTCAAGCATCATAAAACAAAGTATTTTTCACAAAAAAGCAGATTCCATAAAATAAAGAAATATACATGATTGAATATTGCGTAGATGAAAAATTAAAGTTAATACTTACCACTTTGATGAGATTCAAAATATTGAAACTGCTCATCCCTAACATAGATCCATTTCACAGAATAATGGGAACAAAATTTTCAGAAAATATATTTCGTTTGATGAAAAACAAGCACCACTTTTGCTTACAGATTTCATGAAATAAAGAAAAGCAAAATAACTCCCTAGTTTACACAGAAAAAGTGTGTGTCATAAATCAAGATACTTCATAAAAAAAACAGATTCCTGATTTGGTAGGGAAATGGTTCTGACCTAAATCACTCATATTGAAGAAACAATTTTGAACAAAATTTCCTGATTTGAGTTGGCGATTTCGAACTCTTTTGTGGCGTATATTGCAATTAGTGTTTGGAATTGATGATATATTTGGTGTTTTGAAAGATTGTTGTTGTGACTTCCGATATTCTGTGGTCACTACCCAAAATTTTCTCTCACACTTGTTTTCCTTCGTGCATTTTCTGTTCATAAATATTTTTAAAATTTTTCATAAGGCACCATATAACTCAAACTTTACTTTGAATCTTTTTTGGTTCATTATTTAAATGTATGTACAGGGTATCCCAAATTGCTTGATTTCGACTGTTTTAGGTACTTCTGGACTAGATGTCTCAATTTTCGTGAATATTTCCCTCCTGTCAAAAACTTCATGTTGATAGAATGCAATTATCGAAAATTACAGCGATAATTGCATTGTAGAGAGCGAAAGATCCCTGCGATAATTGCACCGCTGGTATCCATAGCAATTTCGGGAAATATTCCCCTGAATTACACTCGTGCATCAAATGACCTGATAATTCTGCATTCCAGCGTGTTGTCTTTGAAAAACTGCATTCGGTCATTTTCATTTTTGGAGAAAGAGCCCTCCACCTTCGGTGTCGGGCTCTTTCTCCAAAAATGAAAATGAACTCATGCAGTTTTTTGACAACACGCTGTCATGCAAAATTATCGGTAATTTTGATGCACTTGTGCAATTACTTCCGAATATTTCCCTCCTGTCAAAAACTTCATGTAAATAGAATGCAATTATCGAAAATTACAGCGATAATTGCATTGTAGAGAGCGAAAGATCCCTGCGATAATTGCACTGCTCGTATCCATAGCAATTTCGGGAAATACCCGAATTACACAATTATCGGTAATTCTGATGCACTTGTGCAATTGCTTCCGAAAACACCAATAGTAAAAACCGTTTCACGATATCTCAATTTAATTTATTTTGCAACAAAATTATCGATTTCGAAAATGTGCCATAACTTTTCTATTTACGAAAATATCTGAACACGATATGAAATTTCTAGAAACGCTTTTCCACCGGAAATAAGAAACTATATTCATTTTTTTTCCTCTCGAGGAAAAAAACCATATTTTTATTTCAAATAAGAACGCATTTATATTCATCTTTTATCATAAAAAAAAATTGAAGTAATGTCTTATTCCAGATGAAAAAATTCTTGTTGAAAGTTTTCATCTTTTTCAGATATTTTCGAAAATGGAGAAGTTATGGCACATCTTCAAAATAGAAAAAATTTCATAAATTTATTACATCTTCGAAACTAATGAAGATATCGTGAAACGGTTTTCACTACTAGTATTTTCACGGAAATCGAGTCCAAGCCTCCTTTCAACGTTTTTACCTATCTAGTCTAGAAGTACCTGAACCAGCCAAAATAAAGCAATTTGGGATACCCTGTGCCCTGAACACATATTGTTTATTCGCAAAACTATAACACAATATATGTACGAAGAGCGTACCTAATGATGATTCTGCTTATCTGAAAGTTACAGCTTAAATTTATGATACCAGATGGTTCTTTTATGACACAGTCCATGCGACGTAACTGAAAAATTTACAACTGGGTGCCTACTTCTAGAGGCCGCATCTTTTCCAACACTTGATGATAAAAATATTGGGTTGAATACAATTTATTGCCGGCTATACATATATTGTCAAGTACTGATTGCAAACTTGTTTTTTCTAATTCAGATTCCTTCGTATTTCATAACTCCCTTGGAATGATGTATTTCAACTGCTTTGAAATTTTACCAACTGCTTTTGACTTTCTCCAATTGTTTTGGAATTTTTCCCGATGCTTTGAAATTTTGCCAACTACTTTGGAATTTTTCCAACTCTTTTGAAATTTTTTCCAACTGCTTTGAAATTTTTCCAACTCCCTTGAAAATCTCCCAACTGGTTTGAAAATTTGCCAACTTCGTTCAACATTGGGGGGGGGATACAAATTGTTCAGCCGTGTGTTCAGTAGACATTTCAATATAGGATTTGGCAGCCCTGCAGACATTTGTGGCTATTGTGTTAGAACACAAACCAAAATAAATATAGCTGAATGTTCTTTTGAAAAACAAAAATGTTTACTGAACTAAAAGCACATAAGTTTCGTGAATCACAATTTCATTAGTAGTTGTAAAACCTAATACTATTTCATACTGTTTCGATATACAGCAAGTTCAGCCATTATAGCTGTCAATCTATTTTTATGCATTACCCAACTTGACTCTCAAAATCCAATATTCTTTACATGGATGGAGCATCAAGCTGCTAGGGGAGCTACTGATGAGATATCATCTGCTTTAATTGATTAATTTTTTAAATGAGGGAAAATTTCCTGAAAATATCACAAAAATCAGCTTTTTTGCAGATGGCTGCGGGGGCCAAAACAAAAATAGCCATGTCGTACATGCCTTGATGTTTTGGCTGTATAATTTTTCAGGTGGCTATCTTCCCGCCGATCGTATCTTTGGACGCATCGAAAAAAAGCTCTCACAGTATCATTAAAACGTCAGAAGCATAGTGGGACGATTGCGAGTGTGACGATGCAGAGGAAATTCATTTAATTTGAAAATATCAAAATAACATACAATTATTATAGAGATCATGTTCTGTACGTTTTCTATAATTTCATTATTTATCCAAAAATCTAATTGAGCGACTATCAAAACGCTGTTTGTCCACTAGAGACATGCAAATAGCATTTGGTCCAGCTCTTTTTTTTTTCAAATAACACAAGTTGGGTAATAACTCATGCTTTTTTTCATATTTTATGGTACAAACGCAACTCGGTAACTAAGGCCGTTTTTGAGCATCAGTTTTTTGTCTTTCTGAAAATTTACCATTTTGGACAAACTGCGTTCTGTAACTCTGCCTCTCACTTATCGCACGTCTGTGGTACAATCTGACGCAGTTGACTTTTCAAATAAATATGGAATGTGTTTACACAATTCGCCAAAAGAAAATTTGAAAATATTTTGGGATGGAAAAGATCAATTGAATATAACGTGCGTTCAAAAAAATTCGTGGTCAAGTAGGCTATGGAATTTTGAAGGATAGAAGTTTTGATTTGCGTTCAGACGGAGATTATTGACGTTCAAAATTCCATAGCCTAATACTTGACGATAACGCACGTTAGATCAAGGGTGTATTCTATATATGGAGTAAACGTGTTGTTGTATCATCATTTAGCTATGAACAAATGTAAATCTCTAGCCCGCTCATATAGTCCAGGATACACAGTCCATTTTTGCACTTGATTACATGAAGCTAATCTTGCGTGAGTAACTTTCTATTTGACAGGCCCGGATATAGGGGGGGGGGGGGGGGGGTTTAAGCCCTCTGGAATTTGTATCAGTAAGCCAAACACCCTGTACCTAAAATCTTGAATTTTTTCTCAATCTCAGTAACTTCTTTCCAATAATTTTATGAGCCTCCCAGTATCACATCAAAACTAATTTTGTTGTGAGGTCCGAACTAAGCTCCAATATTAAGGATAAGGAATTCGAAATTATCTCAGGTATATTAGTGACTTTACCATTTTCCGATTGAAATATATTATTGTTTAATGAGAAAATACAATGGGTTTGTTCATAATTCAAACTCTAAGGATGACAAATATTTCAGTGAAGTATCATGAATAAATGGTACTAGATGAGAAGATGAGATGTAAAGATAGAAGTAGTTTAGTGGTACATATTTTGTAAGAGTAAGAGGCAAACAAATGAAAGATCCTACTTCGTTTTCGTTCGCGTTAGCGGGGAAAGAGCAATAGCATAGTATGTAATCCAAGGCCGAAAGCTGGCACGTGTAAACGCCCGGTGACCTACTTTGATCAACCCGACAACATACGAGGACACCCGAACACTTCGTAGCGTTAATCAATAGCGCGGAAAAGTCCCGGTCGGTTATATTTCCCCTTAATCCTTTCCCCACCAAAGTTCTGTTTTATGCCGACCGAGTACCTCACGTCACGATTTAGATTTGATTCTCTATTCTCTTCTCCCAACCAACGACCCAACATTCAACCTTAGTGCTTGGTGGTGTGAGCTTCACTGTCTAAATTTAGTTCTCATTCGCTCTGCTCGAAATGAACAATGTTTATTTCTAATAAGTTGTAGTTATTATTCGAGGAATGCTTAAAATTAATGAAACTCCTCGTGAGTGTTGGTGATTGTGTTATGAGAGAAGTTAGTGTAATTATAGGTCAATGGGAGAAGAAGTGGTTTGATTTTCGTGTGAATATCTACATCGTCAGGTTTGATAATTTAATTAAGAATCCTTTCATCATCTGTAATCTGTTTTTGCATTTTAATTGAATACTTTTTCGTGAATGTGATGGCTTTATTGCCCCGAAGATTTGTGAATAAGAAGATAATCTGCCGTTTTGTTTGTTGGGTAAGCTGATTTCTAGCGTTGCGCAACGTAACGTTTGGACACGTGTAATGAGTTCAGTGACCTGCCACGTGTCTACGTACAAGCAAGATATCACCATCTCTCTCCCTTCTCTCCTATTCCCCTGCGCCCCTCTCCGCTTCACTTTTTATAAGTTCCCGCGCATATCAACGTAAAATTTGTGGATGAAGTGTAGGAAATTTTAGTACCACATCCCTCGATTCCCAGAAATGTGAGGTATTATGGAGGAAGTGCGCATTGCGTCATGGCATGTAGTGGGGTGGATTGCTGGCCAATGGAAAAGCCCGAACTTCGATTTCCCCTTCCCCCTCTGACCCCTTCAAGTAAAGTTTGTGAGCTGTGAGAGAACGAGAACACATCGACGTCTTTCTTATTTCAGTCGTGGGTCGTTGTAGTTGTGGTGCGTGTCTCGGGGTTTTCGAGTAAGATTCCTCAATAAATTTGTCTCTCCATCGCTACAGAATTGTAGACCGCGGATCCGTTTTTCGATTTTCAAATGAATTATACCATTATTTCATTGCATACTAGAACCCTTTTTTATTTTGTCGACCTAATTTTGTAACTTCCGCATTGCGTCGGCCATCTTGTACGAGGTGTTCGGGATTCGTTGTTGCGTTTGTTGAAATTTCGAAAGCTTTTACCTCGAAGTGAATCGCGTGATCCACATTTTTCTTTCTTTCGTCATACCAGCTTATATAATGGATGTTGCCATCAGCATATGGATGTTCAAGGGTTTGAACTTAAAATTTTTCGGTTCCTGCAAACGTTACAATGGGAGAACAGGGGAGTGAACTGGACTCACTTTTTATCGAATAGTCAGTCTTTTTCTCTCTCCTATTAATCCATTTATAAAACAACATTCAACAAAGAACTTTCTTTCAACAGTGCTTGCGTCATTGGGTTCCAGGAAGTTACGAGATATCTTATGGGATTATCGCACCGCAATTGAACTTTGGATATTTACGTAATTCTACAGTTATCTCGTTTATAATGAATTTTTTTGGAACATGTTTCAATTGTTACTTTCATTTGTCCTCACAATTACTATTTGAAGGTGATATCAATCAAACTTAGTTGAATTGCATAGACAATTATTTTGTCATCATTATCATTAATTTATATCATTCATTTTCTCAGAACTCTTGAATGTAGAAATTTATTCATTTATTTGTTTAAATTAACGTGTCTCGACATTGAATATAGAAATGAATTAATCTATATTATAATTAAGTAGGTCAAATCTAACACTTTCATACACCAGTTCTCAATATTTCGGTACCTATTCAGTATAGGTGGGTAACAATTATTCTGCGAATAGGTAGGTACCACTTTTCATCAAATTAAATTGGAAATTTCCATTACAAATGAATTCTATAAATTCTATCACGGGTTCGTAGGATAAATTGTGTCTTTTGATTCCAATTTATTCACTCGTATTTAATTCAATGTTGAGATCAATTTAGACACTAAAAAAGTTACCTATTTACAATTCAGGTTTCGAGGATTTATAGTTTGAACTCGACTTGGTTGAACCATCGTGTTGAAACTCATTAAATGTCTTTTGGTGACGTTATGGGTCAATTGAATGATTATCAAGACCTGAGATCCTTTACTATTTAGAATTTTTGGAAACGAAGAATGTGTTTCGGTTGAAGTCGCACCAGTCTCACAATCGACTTGTTCTTTTGCGGTTTTCCAATGACGAATTTATCACAAAGAATGTTATGATTTCGTTGAGTCACAAGCCTTTCATTATACAAATTCTTGATTTCGGCGTACCCAGCTATTTTAACATGTTGCTATTTATATCCTTGAAGTTTTCGTTGTTTGATGAAACGCGTTTCGAATAATGAAGGCAAGTGGTTGGTATTGCTCAACGTAGGATTTTTATTATTGATAACTTCTATGTTGTCTCTTTCATTATTTGAAAATTTCAAAGGTATCAAATTTTTCATTTGATTCATTTGGTTGGAATAGTTACTATCTGTCTCCGTGGTGGGTACTTCATTCTGAAAGAAGATGAATCACTGATATAAATAGGTAATAAGTAGATTACTGTTGATACCCTTCAAATTCGGTTGAAATTAATGCACAAGTTTTCTCAGTGAAGGTTCAGACAGAATAGTTATTTATGATACAAGTGCAGAAGGCATTGATATTCTAACACGAGTTCAAAATTCAAAAACGAGCCACGAAGTGACGAGTTTGGAATGAACGCGAGTTTTGGAATGAACGAGTGTTAGAATGAGCCTCCTGTACGAGTATCATACATTATTTTCTCTAATTCGAAGAATTTGTATCGAAATTAATTAAATATTGTCGTAAGTATCGTTCAGTGATTAATGCATCGATAATATTGTTTGACAGAACTATTTTCAATCTCATAAAATTTTACAGATGTGGAATAAATCTGTGACAGGAGGCCAATATGCCATGAATAAATATTACTGAAAACAATGTCAGAATCAAATATTCTAACATTGTTTTGTTCTACGAGATGTGTCGAAATGAACGGATTTGACACATAATTAGAGAGACTAGACTATAATCAAAGGAGGTCCTTCATGTGAACAAAAGCTCTTACGCTGTTCCATGAGAAGCTAAACTCTTTAAAAAATGAATAATATTTTTGAAACAAGTGTAGATTTGGGCCCCTTGTTCAACGATAATGTAGATACCCACCTATGCGTTTTAGATTTTTCACAAAAACTTTTCATATATACATTTCTGAATTAAAAAAAATATTGTTGTAAGAGACAATTGACTGCTAAACTATTGTTTTGTGTCCGTAAAGCAATAGTTACCTAAAATTAAAATTGAACAGATTTTCTAGTAGGTATGGCTGCTGACTGCTGACTTACACAAATAGTGAATTCTATCGTAATTTTTCTTCAACTTTTAGACACTTTCAAAAGGAAACTAGAACACTATCGAATGATTTTTTTAAGTGTTCTATTCTGGAAATTGAACGAGGTCTTGTTGAAACGAAACACCATATCAAAAATCATACATACTATGAAATACAATTAATTGAATAGGTTTAAAGCACATGGCGTTTTAATAATGAATAATTAAATGCATGTGAGAAATAATTCATGACCTACTATTGAAAAAACGAACATGAATATTGGGAAAAAACAAAGTACGCTACTGGACTGCTATGAAAAGAGTGTCCGAGTAATGTTTTCATTTCAACATCCTAGCACAAACAGAAACGAGGAAAATGACCAAAGTTGAAATCACCCTATAACTCGAAAATAAAAGACCAATCAATTTTCCTGAAAAAGATGACCGTAATATGTCATTTATTTTGGTTAAAAAGTTATAGTTGAGGTATCACCAATTTTGTCCACCCTGTACAGTGCATCCCAAATTCGTTAGCTCGAGGTCTATATAGCTTTGGTGGACGTGTACCAATGTAATAAGTCATTGCTAAGTAATGTTAAAATAATCATGGATTCAATAATTTTGATACTTCATTATGTAAGGAAAGTCTCTTCAAACCACTTTTGAAAATTTGTGCAGTTATACTGTCTGCGCGAAAATTTGAAACACACGCCTCAGTTTTTTAGTTTTTCATGGTCTTCTAAAATATCGAAACAGTTTTTCAATATTTCTCTATACCGGGTGTTCTTTCAAGTGAAACACAAATATGAAGAGAATATACCGGATGGTACGTCTGATATTGCCTCAGGAAGAAACGAGTAAAATTCAAAAAAACATCCTGAATTTCGGTGGCGAAGAAAGTGAGAGTCCATAAATGTGGTATTTCCAGAAACACCTCGGTGCCACCTATCCTCCTGTTAAGTATTTCCGTTTCCCTTGAAACACCCTATATAACTAGTATAATGAGTTTTCTCTAGGTATAGGTACCCCATTTTCATTCATTTTTGGAATAAATAATATCAAAGGCCTATTCCAAAGTTTACTGGATGCTGAAAATAATTTTTAACTAGTGGTAAGTTTCGAATAAGGATGAAACAACAAGCAAGAGAGGTTTTAATGCAATCAAATATTTTCTTTTTTGAATCACTTCATTTTGATTTAAACTTCTCTTCACGTTATATGAATTGCATACCTACTAATGAAATAAAAATACATCTACAAATCTTTCCTACATAATGATGAAATAACTATAATTTGTTTATATAAAAATACTTCTTTCCACACTATATTACGGGTATGATGAGGATCTTCATTTGAAAGATTGACTGTTCACGAAGTTGGTCGTTTGACTCTTGAAAAGGCGACGTATAGGTAATATGCCATTCATGAAGACCGAACTGGAGTCAACTGCAACAGATTCAAAAGTTTTCCCTTGGGAAATGCAGATCCAACGGAAAATTGTTGACGCTGCTGCATGGTGAGTCCCTGTAGTCCTTTTGACGAGTCAAGGATATACCACTTTGCCAAGTTGTTCACCAGCAACAAATTTTGCCTTTATAACGAGATTGCACACACTTGATACAATGAGTCTTACTTACACATAGACTATTAATATTAACATCTTACACCATTAGGAACATAGTCATTCTGATACGTCTCAATTACTCAACAACATTATTAAAGTATTTTTCTTCAATTTTAGTTCATATGGTGGCAAGTCTGAAATGTTCACACCATTGAGAAATTCTGTTGTGAATTCGAATGCTCCTTCAGCATCTTTCATTGAGCCATGGCAATAGTAAATTTTGTACTCTCCTGCAAGTTTATAAACTATATCATCATTGATTTTTCCAACATCTCTATTTATTTATTTCTCCTATATCTTTCATCCCTTCATAATTTCAATTGGCTGAGCTATTACCAAATACTTCATCAATAACATTGGTGGTTTTAAATATATTCTGCTGCCTTTCAATTTCTCCCATATTATTTTGAGTCAGTTCGCCGTTGACTAATTTTACTAAATAATTTGCAAACTGGCATTGCTCTTTATCAACGGGCATATTTTCTTCTAGTTCAAAAGTTTTAAAAACGGTCCATTTTCAATTGAAAATGTGAGTTGATATGACAAAAGTGATTGATATTCTCCACAACTGCTATATTATATTATAGCTCAACATCGAATTTGACCACAGAATGTTAGTATTTCATTACTTGATGTATAATATTCAGTTTTTGCCCTTTAGGAATAACCACGAATAACCAATTTAAGCTTGAGAACAATCCTAGTTTCTCAAGCATTTTGACTGAATATCGAAAACATAGAGAATGAAATCTATCCGTGAGTAGCTCTGATTATTATCGCATTTTTTGAAACGTCATAATCATTTTGAATCGAATTTTATTCATATTTTTGAGTTTTTCTCGGACCGAAACCTTGATAAATCGATTCCTTGGGCCAAAAAAACCCTAATTTGTAACTTTCATGAAGATCGTTGGAGCCGTTTCCGAGATTCTGATTTTATATAGATATACATATGTACAAAAATTGCTCCTTTAAATATATTAGATTAGATCACAACTGACAGTTGTTGCAATGAGAAACCAGTCTAAATTCTATCTTCAGATGATTACCCGAAATCTCCCTCATTATCGGGACATTGTTCGCAAACAAAAATTGATTTGACAATTATTCCTTGTTATTCTCTTCAATTTTACAATTTCATTTGTTTTCAGAATTAATTAAATGGATGATGATAAAATGTATTTCTTATAAAATATACCTATTTAATAAGATAATTCGGATTATTATTAAAAAAAAATTATCTCTTTGAAAATGAATTGAAAAGTACCTTCCACTGTACGAATTTCGCTGAATGAGTGAAATCATTAGGTGGATTCAAGTAGGAACTCAGAAATGTTAAAAAAATTTGAAAATCTACGAATATATGTGAAACTATATTGAAAATGGCGATTTGTCATATTTCAGTAGCAATGTATCGAAATGGAGGCGATCGATGGAGCGAAGGAATTCGTAATTGATTAATTTTTATGTCGAATTTGCTCAACATTTTTGTTGTTACCGCGACCTGGCCTCGGTCTGAGAGGCCGAGACCAAACATTAATCCTGTGATTGAAAACAGCCTTTTGAAAATTCTATGAAATTTACTTTAACGTCCAACGTGCTCTTATTATACTATACCCTTTCTAAAACAATACCAGCCCTTAGACAATAAAACATTATCTTTCGATGCTTTCTATTTTGAACGATTGTCGAATGAAATTGACCCGATTAGTCTTCTTGAAAATTTGTATCTAATGACCTTGGACACCTTGATGCATTTTGGATATAACTGCCCTTGCTTGTTCAATATATTTGGGAGTGGTGAAATTACCAAAGTGGATGGTGCGTTGTTGTCCGTAAGGTACTCAGTTAGAACTTGTACACATTGGGTGTTTCGAAATGCGCTTTGCAAAACGCCTATCGGAAACTGTTCAAAACCCGTTTTTCGACTGAAGAAGACAATTATCCAAAAATGAACATAATCATTTGTTTGATTTTACTCTGAGTGGAACTGTGTTTAGAAGTACATAGGTATATGAGATATAGAGGATTCCATTTCTATTGAAGCGATAGTCGGCGGAGTGTTGAAAACATTTGCATGGTAGAGCAGATTTATAATTAGAAAATTTGTTGCAGACTATGCCAGAGTATGAATCTAAGCATTGCATTACACAATGCTACAATAAAATGGATGTGTACACAGAATGTCCCGTTTGCATGGCCTTCAGTCATTTAACTGATCATTCGAAAGAGAGGGTCTATCTATCCAGTGTTATTCACGAATACGGCTCTATAGAATAATAGGAGCATACGTCCAAGACTTTTATCCGAAAATGAATATTTTTCGAGATATTCAAGAAAAACGATTTTTTCTTCAATTTTCATATCATTCCGAATGTGCTCTTCTACTGGAAAATAATTAGCGGTGAAGTGAAATTTTGGGAAATCTCTGTTATCGAGAAAAGATTTTGTATAGTTCAGACGAGTTAAGTTCTTGAATTATCATCTGTAATGCTTCGAAAAAATTCGGTTCCAATTTAAAAATGACGATTTTTTGATGTTTCTCGTCACTTCTAACTTTGACAAAGAATTTGTGACCTCCTGTATAATATTCTGAAAATCCCGCTATCGGAAAAGAAGCATCAGCCTTTCTTCTCGGAGAATCTCAAAAATGAGAATTTTTAATGAAAAAACCTCGAAGTTTTCTGTATTTCAACAGAGTTCAATTTTGAGATTTTTTTCTCATATTTCCTCATTTTAATAGAATTTTCTTTGGGAAATTCGAACTTTTTGAATCAAAAAGACTCAGAATTCAATGGAGAATCTATATATGCAATAAAAAATGGGTCTTCCCATTTGAAAAACGAAAGTTGATGTCACTTCCGCTTCCGGAAAAACCGGAAGTCCTAGAACCTTCAAAAAATTACTTGAAGCTCACCTTTAGAATTTCAATCCTCAATCTTTCCTAAAAATATTCTATATAGCCATATTCGTGAATAACCCTGTATGGTTCTGATTGATGATAAGGACATTTTGAAATTGCAAGCGGACTTGAAGGAGTCTAATGACAAGCAGATGTTTTAAATGAGGTAGTGGGTGAGATTGTATCTCGGCCGATATTATGTAATATCCCATCAGTAACATTTGAGTTGAGGGGTTTCGGTTGGTGCGTTGGGAAAAAAAAACACTGAAATCAACGTTTTTGAGTTTGAGCAATAAACGGACCGAATTTAGTTCTCTCTATTTTTGAATTAATCGACCAATCAATTCTGGATTTTGGTATTCTACAAATAAAAATGGCTAGAATTGATAACCCTGTGAGGTGATCAAATCATAGGTATAGAAATTTGGCTGATGCCTCTCTTTCACTTCTTATAGTTAAACCTATTTGTTCGAATTGGATACCAAGGAGAACTATTCATTATGAGTTGGAGGATGAAACTGATAAGCACATCACATAATAGAACTACACTGAAGAAGAGTACTATAGCTCAATTCTGATTTTCAATATTCTGAATAAATAAATGTTCTCTCTAGTGGAAACTGTGGAAGCTAGCCATACTAGACTTGCTTTTATGCCTAAGAAATTATTGAAATTTTATTTTGCCCCTGTGGAACGGAGTTCTAGTTTGAAATCAAATATATATATATAGAATTGCTTTCATTGAGTATTCATTCATTTGGAAAATACAACTTTCATTGTCAAGCTCGACAATTTCACCAATATATAATATACTAGTGATCGATAATTTTTTCTTTGTGTAGGTTTGTGATGATCCCGCAAAAGATGAAAATGGTATTACAAGAATGTTATTACCATTGAATGGAACGATTTCGCTCAAGTATATCTCTGAAACTACACGGTTTATGTACTTTCTAAATAATATCGGAACATTTTTTTCTGAGATTTAGCTCCCCTCGAATCTCTCAATTTTTTCGGAATCTTCTTGTATCACAATATTATTTTTTAGAAAAACTGCATTCTTACAGAATGTTAAACCAAACATTCATCGTTTTTCACATGCCAAATTCTCGGTCTTTCACTTTTATGTAGACTAAGTTAGACCACCATTTCTTTTTCTACCTTATCTACCAAATCTATTCCAGCCTTCTCCGCTTCGTAGACAAATAGGGTCGCGGACTCCCTTCCTACCCTACCTCAATATTGGTTCGGTACTATTCGGTAGAGCCAACCCCTAGTCATGGGGAGCCATTATGAATTTCGAAGTTGATGCGGCTGAAATCAGCATGACCTATCCGATAATAATATTGCGATTTCCAATTTATGATGGGAATTCAATCACTTCCCAAAGCCGGAAAATTTAGTTTTTCTACTTATTTGTCTATAAAGCATCCTTAATAATTGTCGGAGGAGAAAGCTTTCAAACACCCCTTTCAGTTTTGTCTAGGAATTAACCTCTCCTAATTCTCCATTTGTAAATATATCTATTTTGAATACCTGAATATTATTTCGATGTTGCATGTTTGGAAGACAATTTTTGCCTTTTACTTTTCTTTACTAAGGGGCTAAGGGTTGTCTGTCCAGAGTCGAATCTAGAATAATTCACACATTCCTATACGGCATACGGTTTCAACCCTAAACTATTCTCCGAATGAAATACACATAACACCTCTACGTTAAATATATATTTACTCACAACAAGTTAACGGAAGAGTCCCTCATGTATGAAATCCAAACGAAATATTGAATTTATCGAAAATATCACATAATACAAAACATCCTGGCAGTCGTTCGAAATTTCGAGAGATAAGATTTATGACCGTTCGACCAATAAGAGAGATGTCTATGCGCAAACTATACAAATTTGTACGTTTACATCGCTCTCTCTAGTGTTTGAACGGACTATAATGTATACTCCTGTCAATTGATTTCCATATTCCATCTGCGCCTCATTTTCTGAAACTTGTTTGGGTTTTCATTAACAGTCGGTGAAACAATCTCAGTTTGAAATTTTCAGGAGCAAATCAGTTGGAAAAAAGTGTTGCCTATATAACAATGATCGAAAAATGGATTTCTGAACATGTAACGTTTCGAAATCTAAGTCAGGCTTCTATCAGGCCAAATCGTAAAATCTTCAGAATAGTTTATTTTTCAATGGGTCAACTTTTTTTTTATTTCGAATTTTCCGGATGTGTTTTTTTTCAACTAATCAATTAAAATCATTAATTTTTTTCGTCATAAAGGTTAGGCTCCAACATCAGAACTGTTTTTGCTACATAAAATGATATGTGAGATCTATATTAACACAAACTAAACCTTCAAATAAGAAACAAATCTATTTTTTTTCTGACAGGTCACGAACATTGGGAATCATATTCAATAACTTGGTTGTTCTTGACGATTTCCTAGTTCTTCCGGATCATCATTTAAATCTTGGTTACACATTCTCCTCTTTAGATCTACTTTTCTATAGCTGGAAATATGTCGAGTTCTGGATATGATGGATCTCTTAAATTCAATGTTCTGTTATAAAATGTCGAAATACATATTCGCAGTGGCGTAACTGAGCGTGGGCGACGTGGGGACCGCCCACGGCCTCGCGCCCTCAAGGGCCTCGCGGCCAAATGATCCCCTTTCCCTCGAAGATCAATCATTTTATCTACATATGAATTTATATGAAGACTTTTTCCTTTGTTGACGACGATTTCTATTTCGTACCTCTCAGCTTACTTATCAACGTTATATAGCGCAATAGATATGCAGAAATTCACACAAACCTAATATCTCCACCGCCCTAAATCAGAAAGAATATTTTTTGACTATGAAAGCAGCGATGAACCTGTACAAGGTATCCTAAATTGCTTGATTTTGACTGTTTTTGGTACATCTGGTCTATACCTTTCCATCTTCGAATTGAGACTAATCACATTCAAATTGGTATTAAACAATTTCGAATTGGGAATAAGCAACTTCAAATTGATAAACACAATCGAATTGGGAATAAACACATTCGAAATGGGACTGAATAATTTCATATTGGGAAATGACATGTCTTTTTTTCATAGAGAATTGTCATGATTCTGAAAACTTCCATGTGAAAATTCGCTACAATCTTTGAAAGTTCGAAGTGTTATTTCTTTTTCAATTGTGAGGTTGCAAGTTTTTGAATGGATTTGGCCTTTGACCAATTTGTGCACAAATTTTACACAGTGGTCTTTCTTCTACTAAGTATTAAAATTTTTTTCTGTTTGACTTTCGATCCAGTGACTGGAAGAGAAAACCTTAAATAAAATTCAGAAGATTGCAGACTATTGATTCAGGAATTTTTAGAAGAAATCTTTCATAAATTCTTATACACCTCTGCATTTTATTCTCATTTCTATTCACAGTTACTTCAGAATAATTCTCTCGAAATATGAAATAAAACGACTTTTTTCAATATGGAATAGTTTAGTGTCAATATGAATTTGGTAAATTCCAATTTGATTGTGATAACCATTTTGAAATTGTTCTGTCCCATTTTGACAAACGGGAAACCGTTTCATGATATCTCAATTTTTTGTAGGATATAACTGAATTTTGAAAATCGATCGATTTCGAAAGTGTGTCATAACATTTTTATTAACGAAAATATGTGACAACGATTGAAATTTTTATAGGCTATTTTCACAGGAAATAATACACTCTATTCATTTTTTTGTCTCGTCTACTAAGGGTGGAAAAAAACTTTTTCCTTTTAAAAACGACCGCATTTTTTCCATTTCATATAATAAAAAAATAGAGAGGAAAAATTCGAAAAAGAGTCTTAGTTCCAGTAAAAAAGTGCTTGTAGAAAGTTTTAATGTTTCAGTTATTTTGAAAAAAAAGTTATGGTACATCTTTGAAATCGATAAAATATCAAAATTTCGGTAAATCTTCCAATTAAATGAAAATATGGTGAAGCGGTTTCCACTACTGGTGTTCTCACGAAATTCGAGCCCAAGGCTCCTCTCAACGTTTTTCCCTGTCTAGTACCAGAAACTGCCAAAATCAAGCAATTGTACAAATGTACAATCAGGAAAGACTTTGTGCTTTGGCAACCCTCTCTATCGAAACAGATTTAACATCCCAGCTGGACTATGATTATAATTAAGCAGTTAAGTGAGGCTAGAAGCCGACAATTTTTATTTGATTTTCACTTCGTAATTCGTCACACTTATTTTATTAAATGTTAGACAATTTCGATTGTTTCTTATGAAAACATTTTTTCATGAAGAGGCCTCGCAAGTTTTATCTCGCCCACATATAATTGAGGTCTTGTCTGCATTCGTTTATCACATCAACATTCCTTCGCCTACTCTAAGTAGTCCTGAGTAGGTAGAACGATAGCTGAAACCAAAAAAACATTGATGTGCGGTGCCCATTTTCGAATATTTCGTTTTTCATCGTTTCAAAACGATCACTTCGGCAATGTAGCCTTGAATGAGCAAGAAACGGACGTCACTGTGTTCTCGTTAGTTAACCGCAGGAAATCTTGATGCAAGAGACCTCTCGAATAACTTGTGAGCTCAGCCGACTCCATGAAACCGTTAGCAACGTAATGAGTGGATTGATGACGCTGATGGCATAGATAGCAATATATTCAAATATAAAAATGAGGGTTTTTCATCATTCTGATATTTTGAAGTTGGGATGAGAACGTGCTCTACTTTTATCACTACGAAATGCATTTCCATAATATCTATCGTTTTCGGAGGTTTGAATATAAATTAGTTAATTCAAATTAATCGAAAAGCATTGGAAATTCGAACATCATATATTAAAAGGAGGAAAACGATATCAACTATTTGTAGTCTTCAGGATATCGAATAATAAAGTGTTTTTGTTGGAAAATGTCGATCAGCCGAACACATTCGTTATCATTGCTTCATCAAAGGAGAAAAGTTGAAAATTACTATCTCAGTTTAGAAAAAAACATTGTCGCGAAATACGTTTATTGAAATATAAAGAATTTCTTCGAAATTTGATGACGAGAACTATCGAATCTCTAGTCATAACTTTCACCGCTCTGTTCTGATGTTTTATGCATTATCTTATGAAATATAAATCAGAGAATAAAAACGCATTGTATAACTGAAACACCTACTTCAACGTTAATTCACATTGAAAAAGGTTTTAAATTCAACTGTGTGACTCATTCATTTCAGTGGAGGCAGATGTCGGACTGGCGAAGTAAAATGAAAATTCTCGCCATATTTACCCTAAATTCTGTTGGATTCCCGCCACTGGCCCTTTGCGGCAGGAAGTGGAATTGGAATTCGCAGTTAGCCATGGTGCGTGACTCTAGGTCTGTTGCCATGGGAAAGTTTGGGAGTGCCAAACCTAGCATGTTCTGTTCTGGTAGCGATTGGTCCGCACGGTAACAGGCATCTCGTTGTTTGAGGGGGATTCACTTTGTGAGCAACGTTCACATCGGACTATGTGAACATGAAGTTGCTCACACCGCTCATAGCCTAACCTTGAATAGAGCGGGCGCAGGAAATGACTATGATTTCGCCGTTCAAGGTTTCTGTAAGTTTGTTATTATGCAATTTCGGATTCGGTCATTTTTTATACGTAGGCTTGATTTTGCCGGATGTATCCTATCAAAACTTCCTGGAATAGGAATACCGAACATTTGTCTAATATTCCATTTGGGATTGATAGGTAGATTGTAGATTCCCATTAGAAGCGTTACTAATAAAATTCTTGTAGAGACGCAACTATTGATTAAAAATTTTCAAATGAAAGTTGAATCATTTTAAGAACTATGTGAACAAAAAGGGCCCCACTGAGCAAATCAGGTTACGCATTTTTCAATTGCACGTAGAAGCCCGATGTACCTACTTCAGTGGCGGCTCATGAGTCCAACCAGCGAATCATACCACTGACTTCTCTACTTCGCCAGTGAGATGTTTTATACCGTACCCATGTATTATGTACGTATTATAGCATAAATAAGAATTATAATAATAATAATAATAAATTTTATTGGTCCATTCTGACATAAAGATGTATAGGACAACTCAAACAATTACAAGCTAGGTTACCAAACTATCTGTTAAATATTCATTTACGCTATAGTAGCATTTCTTAACAAGTAAGTCACTTAATTTACTGGTACGGTGTCTCGGCAAAGATGGGATGTTAGTATTTCTAGTAACATAATCCTGATAACAAATAAAGGCATACATGATGAACGAGGATCACGATTGAATATCAAACGGAGCATTCTTTTCTTCTATTCTCTATATATAGTTTTCATGTTGCTCAATGAAGTAAAGAAATGAGAAATTCATAGTTGAAGGAAAAGTAATAAAACACAGTATCTATATATTTTCAATCTATTGGCAATCAATTTCGGTGTGTTGCACCATCATCAGACCAGCTGAAAATACAATTAATTCCATAAATAATATTTTCTTACATATAGAACCTTGAATTTTTAGAGGTTTGGTATGAGGTATGCTCACCGTCTTTGTAGTATAGCTGTTTTCTGAAGTTGTCGTGTAAAAGTATATTTAGTCGGTAATAAATTCTTGTCTTTGGCTAAGAGACGAATCTGTAATCGACTTTCTAATATACTCTTCTAAAGTTATATTTACACACAAAAAATACTGTGCTAACGTCAATAGTAGTTATTTAATTGATATCGTTTTAATCGACCCAATAAAACTTCTTCTTATATCAATAAATTATTTTTGAAGTAATTAAATTCAGATAATTCATTGAATAATACGGTAGTCATTCAATTCTAGTCCGACTAATATTGAAATAAGGAAGAACTATATATTCGTTTGATGAGACTTGTATTTGAATGAATTGATCAGAATAATATTGAAATAAAAAAGAACTATATTTGCTTTGAATACAACCTATATTTGAATGAATTGATTCGTTTCATTCAATAGCTATACATTTTAACGGAATAACAACTAGATTTAATCCAATGAAGCCTATCTTTGAATCAAATATAGTAGAAAAAGTATGCAACCAGCGTTGCGAGCGAAAAACAAGGGAGACAACTGTCTCAGCCCTCGAGTCCCAACAGGTTTTGATTCAGTTGCATGTGATTTACGTGAGTGAACTACTGTCAATGAAAAAAACTGGAAGACTTCTTAACTAGATGGGGAATGGAATCCCTAATTCAACATTTTCAGGGTAAGTACTTTCAGATTCATATAAGAATGTAAACATCTAATAATGATACTTTTTTTTACCGATAAAGGTTAGTATTTTAGGTATTTCTCTATTTAATCCTAATAGGTATACGTATTGAAAGGGTATTCGAATAACAATCTATATAATAAAAGCTATTTGTATTCCTACTGAATAATTTCAATTTCTCCCCTTTTTTTTTGGTTCAACTTATAAATAATTGTTGAATCTTCGACTGAATATATCGATCACCATTATATTTCATTTTTAGCCAACGACATTCATGATTCAGATTTTGCATCAAATCCATGGTGCGTCTAATAATTTGGCCAGGGACTGTACTTTCAAACACACTCATCTTAGTAGTATGAACGATTGACATATATTAATAAGAAGTTTTGCCCATGTAGTTTTTTGGGGTTTAGAAAAATCGAGGATTGAGAAGAGAAATATCCCTTAAGATATGGAGTGTATTCATCATTGTGGCTTATTACAGTGCCACAATATGTTCAAATTAGAGAAAATAAGTTTTTGTTTTGTTTTTTAACTAAGTATGTTTCTGTTTACTTATTGCTAATACTCATTGTGTTCTTGAATTTATAGCATATTTGATTTTGTTGGAACAATAATAAAAAAATTTAAGATATTAAAAGTTGTTTCATTTTACGCATCTTTTCATTTAATCAATAAATAAATTAAAGAATTAAATCAATAGTATAGTGAAATATTTCTAACAACTGCATCATATTCAATCAACTGTTGCTGTTTTTTTTTCAATATGAAGTTTATTTAAATCAAAATCAAGCATTCATCCTTGTCATGATAAATTATCTTCCGATAGAAAAAAGGTTTGTTTGTTTCGATTATATTCTTTCATTGAAACTAAGTATAGCTTATCTTGGCTCAATTATAGCATTTTATTGAATACTTTCACTGTTGAAATAAAATCAATAAGTCCTATAATTGAATCGAAAATAGGAAGCATTGGCAATGGAAGAACAAGATAAGCATTGAATTAAATATACTAATCATTCAGGAATAGGGAACACAGTATATCATTGATTCAATGGTTATCCCATTGTTTCTACTAACAGTGTTTTTTGTGTGTATTTTGATTTTAATTTTCTTTATCTTCGGATCGGCGTGTATGGTTTGGAATTTTTCTAGAAGGAATGTTAGGAGAAGGATATGGAAGTGGGGAAGGTATCGGTTAATTTGTCGGCGGCATGCAGGATGCGGGAAATTTGAATTGTCTGATGTTGCATCGATCTTCCTGAATATGTTCATGCTGCCATCGAAATCTGAGAGGCCATTTAGTAAATATTGCCTGTTTTTGTGTTTTATAATCTCGTATTGTTCGAGTAGCGTTAACTTTTTGAAGTTATTTCCCTTATGTAGTATCTCTAGATTTTCGATTGTAGTTTTATGGTTTTGTCCTGTTAAATGGTTTCCTAATGCTGTGTTTGTTCGGTTTTTTGATGTTCATTTAATCGTTTTCTCATAGTTCGTGTCGTACTACCAATATAAAAATGGGGACAGTCGGAGCATGTTATTTTGTATATGCCACTGTGTTGGTCTTTTTCAATTTTGATTTTATTATTGATTAAAATGTTATCTAGGGTCCTATGTCGTCTGTTCACAATGCCGTAGTCGTATTTATTCATGACTTGAATGTATTTTTGGTTGAGTTTTTGATAAAAAGGGATGGATATAAAGTGTTTTTGAATTGAGCAGTGGGGATATATTTTGTTGATAATCATTTTTTTCTTTATTGATGTTAGCACCTCATTAATAAAAACTCTAGGATATCCGTTATTTTCACCGATTTGATAAATAATTCTGAGTTATTTTCTGTAATTATCTTCTGAAAGAGGGATGTTGAGGAGTCTGTTAAATAAAATTCTAAAAACGGTTCTAAAAACGGTTGGTATGAACAAAAGGGGATTATTGTGTCTGTTTGGGTGGGTTTTCTGTAAACATTGAAGGAGAAAGAGCAGTCTTCATTCAATGTGACATTCAGATCAAGGAAGTTGATGGAATTGTAAGTGGCTTTTTCTAGGGTGAAGTTTATTTTAAATCTGGAGTTTATGGTATTGAAAAAATCGTTGAGTTCATCGTCAGTTCCCCCCCGTATACAAAATATATCGTCTACATATCTCTTCTACAAAATGATTTTGTTATTATTGGGTAGGTTCATTATTTGTTCTTCAATGTGGTCTACATAAATATCTAGATATAATAGATAGTGTTATTAAATTTAAAGAAGTTTTGTCCAGTGATTAATTTACAAAGATTCATTATATTGTCTACTTCATCGTTTTGTAAAGCATATCTATTGTCGGAGTTACGTTGTTTATTAATATGATCTTTCACTCTCATCAAATATTCAAATATATATTATATTATAATTGGAAAAAATATATTACGGATTCCAAGTTTTTCATGATAGGACATTAATAAATAGAGAAATGCAAAAAGGAAAAAGTTTAAATCTATAACATGAAAATTGCATGAATTACCCAATCAAAATTTTATAATAATCATAGACGTAACCGTATTCTGTACTTCATCCAGAAGAGATTATCATAGAAAGAGAAAATAACATAAAGAGACTTCGACATAATTTGCCTCAAATCGAGCCCCGTTGCCAAACTTCAATCCATATACGAAACGAAGTTCGACCACAGATTATACATAATATATATCAAAGTGACACTAGTGATAGTGACAATGATACATCAGTTTCGTAAATCTATTATTTGTTATTAATAGAGATGATAGATGATACCTATAATTTGACACGAGGCTTTTTCATTCTTGCCGAAAACTATAAAATATTTTAATTTAGGTATTACGAAAGATAATGGTTAGTATCCGAAAATTTCAAATGATAATTTTAAGCTTATTGACTAGGTTCTTTAGGTTCTTAAAGCAGTATACCGATTTGGATGACCAACTTCCTTATTCGAACCATGAATATCGGAAGAATCTGACAACACTATTTATGGCAATGTCCGGTTTGGTCGAATTTCAGTATAATCCGTTTACACTATTTTCATATTTGGGTCTTTTTTTTATGTTGATATATTTTTATACGGATAATCTGTTTTGTTATTGGGCCATGTTGTCATTGTCCTTTATTAATATTTCCAATATGGATTTTACATGTTATGTTTGAATGCGATATGAACAAAGTCTGTTTATGGTAAATTTTATTTTGTCAAAATAAATTTTGTATTTATTTTATTCGAAAATTTCCGGTTATGTCAGTCCTTTTATGTACTCTTTTAGCTGATTAAAGCTCGAAATATTGTGAGGTTATGTTGGATGGTTTTTTATTATTCATTTTTGCTTTCCGCTTGTGAACTTATGAGTTATAAGAATTTCGTTTTATATACCTAATGATGATAATGGCTTCATTAGTTCGATTGTTGCTGTAGAAAAATCATAACAGGTTTTCTTGTGCGTTTTTTTGTCTAAAAAAAATTATGCCGACATTCTGAAATAACAATAAGTAAAACATGATTATTACTCATTTATTATCTTAACACGTGCTTGGAAATTATAGAGTAGTAGATTTTATTCTGTCATGAATATTTGAGATCTCGACTCAGGTTGATATTGAATTAGTAACTTCTTCTCAGGTTGAAGTCATTATTGGGACTAATTCAGTGTTACTATTTATTACTACATCTAAGCTTTCGTTCCAGTGGCGCACCCAGGGAGGAGCCAAGGGGCTGCAATTCGTAAGATCACAACACCTTTTTTGCCTTTATCAAATTGAAAAAAGTTTTGTTGTTTTGAATGAAATGGCATCCAGCGTTTTGAACGGAATTATCATTCTACGATTTTTGTCGATTTGAAGGGAAGTGCTGCATATCTTGCAATAAAGCATCCTTTCGATTCAAATGCACATGAATGAATTTTCAAAGTTGAATTTCATTGTTAATGTTTTTCGGGAGGCAGAAAAGGGAATTAGAAAATTGTACAGTTGGTTCAACTGCAACCTTCTCAGCAGAAACGCCCTGAAATATAACTGACTATATAAGTTAGCTGATGTACTACCACTTAAAGCTCTATACGTGTACGCTTGCATAAATTATCTGCCAAAGCTTCAACATAGATTACCGATCACACAAACACTGTTTAATAATTGCCAGGGGCGCAATACTATCTAGAAATAACTGTGCTTACCCCCAACGGAAAAAATATCTTACCAAAAGAGGAGGTTACAATTCTAGAATGAACGTGGAAGCCATTGAGATTTATAAACATAAGGATAACATGAACAAAAAAGATGAAACGCTCTTGGTACGTGGCGCATGGTTGCCAGTTTTAGACATCAGCACCCGTTCAATTCTGAATGTTGGTGTTCGATAACCATCAACCTTCACTGCGCTTATGCAACCAATCTAGAAATGCAACAGTATGTGTACCGCCACCTAAAAAGAAAAGAAAATTGATATTAATTTATTTTATTCAAAATCAAATATTTCGATAAGGTCAGATAGACAAGCACCTAAAAGTTCAGTACAATATTCACATTGTACCTATAGCTAAAACTGTCTCTTCCTTTTTAGCTTCGTTACAAATAGCTGTAACATTATAGGTTTCTTCCAGCGTGAACTTAACTAATCGTTCCAAACCAACCTTAGGACTCATATTTGCGCATGTCCAGTCTGAATTTTGGTTTCGGACTTTCTTAGTTTGGTAATTTGCTTGAACGCAAAATCATCTGACACTTGTTATAACCCCCAAAGCTCTAGATTCTTACCTAACCAGGTGAGGGTTTTTTGCATTTATTTTCCTAGAGATCCCACTCTTACCACACAAATAGACCCCCAATGCCTGAAATCCCGCTCCCACAATTTTTTCTCTGAAATAATTTATAATTTTTAGTAAAAATGTTTTCTGACTAAATTAAATAATCATTTCATTTCAATAGGTAATCATAGTTTTCTGAGTGCTAATACAATAAATACCATTCAAATAAGGTAGAATAAAAGATCATTAATGAACAAGTTTTTTCATATTGTGATGTGATGTGGTTGGAACCCATTTGATTTTATTTGATTTGATTGTACCTGTGTTTCGATAATTGGGCTTTTTTCTCTCTAAAGATACATTGCTATTTTCCACCATGATACCATGAAAAGAATAAATAAATATAAGTGTCTGAAATATTTCAAGAATTGAGATTCAGAATTGAACGAGAAACGCCGATGATGTAATTAATCTAAGATAGCTTCGTGTTTGTTTTGCAATATTCGATGGCGATACAAAGTCTGCTGTCTCCCTTCCTCATGTGATATGGCCTTCTAGTATTAGCATAAATTTAACCTTGAATCTGTGGCCTGCTTCAAAACATCTGCCGCCTTTCATTCTGTCATCAATATCGTTGTTTAAATGCTGATACCCCACTCATTTTCGATACAGCGTTGCCATAATAATCAGTGGTCATTTATTAAAATAGGAATTCACTTGTTTCGTCAATAACAAAAGCAAAATTGATTAATATCTAATGATCTTGCTATATTATACAGTGTTTTCGATTAAATATTCATTTGCCGAAAGTTCGACCAACAGATTGCAAAATAGAACGCTTTGTGTTTGTGCAAAGCCCAAAAAAATAAATCTACATTAGATCTAGGGCCTAGGCGCATGCTTCAAACAAGCCCATGACAAAATATAATATTTCGTTCAATATCAATATCAATTAAAAATAATGTCGGAAATGATAATATACATTTTATGAGTTATAAAAATAGCTTCTGTTATTTTCACGTCTTGGTACAGCGGAACTTCCTTATGATCAATTGCTCAAAAAAGTATATATTGTATAACTGGCAACACGGCTTTAGAGTAGGCAATATCCTTCTGTCGAGAATATGTAAGAAGAATTACGTAATGAAATGTGGTAATGAAAATGGGACTGTCATTATTAAGCCTATTTCGACGGGGGATATTGTTATAGTATTGAGAATATTGATACTAATGAATGATCAGGACCCATGTAAATGATTTTAACTTTTGTTTCTGTTGATACTAATGGTGTTTGAGGCACTGACTTAATAATGAATTAACTTGCAAGACTTGTTCATTAAATTGAATATCGAGACATGTATTGAATATGGAGTCTTGTAGTAATTCAAGTGTTGAATAAATTCCCGTTGTAGGTTATAGTATACATCGATAGGTTCAAATCCTAATTGTGTGGAGATTTTTAAGTACATGGAAAAAAGGACCACATAAATGACGCTCATGAAAACAACTCAGAAATCAGCATCCGGAAATACTGATTTCAAGTATTTCATTTATATTAATGAGTTATTAAACGAAATAGAAATATGCTCTATAGAAAGGAAGTGCGATACCTGTATCGCCATCTGTGAAACAAGTCCGAAATATTCAGATATAACAGAGTTCTGAAGAATACCTGGCAAACTTTTGGACAACTTGGGATTGACCATGCCTTTGAACGGCCGTTGAGCATACAGGGTGGGCCATTTATAACTTTCCATCCCGAATTTTGAGCTTTGGGATGGAATAACGAAAAAACGCTCGGACAGGTCAAATTTTTTTGAAAAGGGGACAAATAAGGGTGTTCAAATGAGTTTGATATCACTACCCCTATAGCCGCAACCCCTAACAGCTCTAATTTTTTAATAGGTTAAAGGGGTCTAGCAGCACCTTGTTGAAAAGGCAATTCAATTTCCTGCATAAGTATACTTTTTTCATCGCTTTATTATTATACAGAATGACTTAGTATTCCATCAATAACTTTCACACGCCGAATTTGGATCTTTGAATGAGAAACAACGCTCGGACGGGTTAAAAAATGAATTCGATATCACTACACCTCTAGCCGCTTCCCTAACAGCAAGTGATATCTAATTCACAACGCTCGGACAGCACAAGAAATGAATTCGATATCAATAATACCCCTCTAGCAGCTTCCCTAACAGCAAGTGATATCGAATTCATTTTTTGACCCGTCCGAGCGTTTTTTCTATCTCAAAGATCCAAATGTCATGGAACTGCTGTTAATTAAGGTATTCACTATGGTGTTTTTCGTGAAAAACAATTTGCAATTGGTCGATCTATGCAATCGTTCACTTGCATTTTACATACGAACGAATTACTTTAGCACCATCTGATGAAGCATTTGGATGGAGAAACTATCCGATTACGTTTTAGAAACTATTGGCAAATAACTACAAGACTGCGAATATCTTCCTATAGTTACATTTTAAGCAGTACCATATGTTTTACCAAAATATGACGCAAAGGATGTCGACCAACAAGGCCCGATAAGTGAAGCACCAATTAAAAAAAATTGAACATAAGATCTGACACAGGATTATCAAAGATATTCCTGAAGAAGTATAGTCCGTTTCAGAATGATTTTCAGCAGAGCAAGCCATGGAATTCCAGCCGGGGCTTTATTTCTAGTTACAAAAAGTTACTAAAAATTTCTGTGTTCATCATAGATTGAAATACAAAAAAATTAACGCACATTCTGAAAATCTCAATTTAAAAAAAAGTTGACTCTACATTAACTTTTTTTTTATGTTCTCTAGGGAAGGTTTTGAACGAAACGAGACACATTAAATGGAAGAAAAATTCAGGATTTCACCGAATCTTATGTGAAAGAAGAGAAATGAACAATTTTCAAAATACTGAAATGCTGATAAGAGATTTAATACTTAGTATTCCCACCCCTTGCGTTAATTACAGCTCGGCAACGACGGTTAATACTCAAAATGAGTGATCTTAAAATGTTCTGATCTAATCCTTCCCAGATTTCTCCGAGTTGGATTCCTAAGTCATTGAGAGTAGCTGGATGATTTTCTGAACTTCTCAGCTTTCTATTGAGGTTGTCCCAAACCTGATGCTCATTCGGATTGAGATCTGGACTTCTTGCTGGCCATTCCATTCGAGAGACTTCAACCTCTTCAAGGTACTCCTGAACTATGCGCGCACGATGGGGTCTGGCATTATCGCCCATAAAAATGAAATTTTCACCAATGTATGGGGCAAATGGCACTACATGCTCTTCAAGAATGTTCCTTATATACTTATCAGCATTCATAGCTCCATTATCAACGACCACTAGGTCTGTGCGAGCAGTCAAAGATATTCCACTCTATACCATAATCGATCCTCCCCCGAAACCAGTAGTATTCAGGAAATTGCACTGAGCATATCTTTCATGTGGACGTCCGTATACAAGGGAACGTCGATCACAATGGTAGAGAGGCAGAATCTAGACTCATCTGTGAAGAGAACTCTTTCCCAATCGGCCTCTTCCCAATGGATATGCTCTTTCGCAAAATCCAAACGCGCCCTTCGATGGGCTGGGATAAGAGCTGGGCCTCTTGCCGCGACACGAGGCCTTAAATCATATTCTCTGAGGCGATTTCTTATTGTCTGAGTGCTAATTTGCACCCTATGAGTTTGCTCAAGCTGATTTTGAAGGAGGCGAGTGGTTGCAAACCGTTGTCTCAACGAAGAAACCCTCAAGTAACGTTCTTGAATGGCAGTTGTTACCAGTGGTCTACCCTGTCCTGGTCTTCGGACATTCATACCTGTCTCCCTGAATCGCTGCAACATTCTGGACACACTTGTATGGGAAACTCCAAACCTTTCTGCAATTCTTGTGTATGTCCACCCTTCTTCTGGCAAAACTACCGCTGGGGCACATTCCTCTTGGGTCGAATTGCGTGTTTCGCGTTGGATAGCGATCGAGTGTAGAAAATCAAACGAAAGAAAAACCATTGATCACTAGAATTGATCGAGAACAACTGATTTTAGAATGGAGCCAATACATTCAAAATCTGATAATATCATCTTTTTTTATTCCTGCTGGGAAAAACATCTGTATTAAAGAAAAACGTTGAAAGTGGATAACATATGCATGCATAATTCTGATAAAAATAATTATCATTGAGAACACCTTCAGTTGTAGAATAAATTTGAGATTTCCATAATGTGCGTTAATTTTTTTGCGCAGTGTATATCAATATAACCTATAAAATGATTGAATATATTTTTCAAGGCAAATAAATTTGAAGAATTTTTTGTGGAATGATATTATTCTTATCATTGCTACATTGGAAAATTTTTAAACTTAGCTTCAATTGCAAAAGAGAAACAAGCTGAGATAGATGATGACTAAAATATACACACCCACATAATTTCGCTGTAGACCAAGATTGGGAATTGGAAATTCAGGATTGATAATAAAAATAGCGTGGAATGCTTCAACATGAAATCCTGCAGGATTGCGAGGAACTTCACTATAGAGATATTCATTAAATAATTAAGACTAAATCAAAGATAACTAAAAGTTCGTTCTCCCTGAACAGCCTTCAGCAATCTTTGCATTCTTGATGACTGATGACTATCGAAAATTCAGCCTAGTTCTCGCCCTGTGTTTTTTTTTCTGAGTATTGTGGAACAAAAAGTATGAAGCTGACCTGACTTTACAATTTCATAGCCAAGTTGTTGAAACAAATAGAAAATATTTGTTGACAAATTGTGAATCATTTGAAGTGTGAAATGCTATAAAATAGCATTTGTATTCATTAATATGTACCTACTGTCCATTTCATGATTCATTAAATAATATACCAAATGTTGATTTTGATTTAAATTCAGTTACTTTTCAGGCAGTTCGAAAAAATGTAAAAAGTGATTGATTCATTGTTTTTGATTTTAGAAAAAATAACGTCGTATGTCTCTTTGAAGGTATAATCTTGTGGAATAGATTTCCATCCACTGCTCACTCCTGACTGTAATGACTTACCTTGCCTTCTTTTTTCTCCAAAATTCATCTGACAGGTCTAGGTGAAAACTGAAATTTTGAGACTCATTTATTTATCAGAAAACACCTCGAAGAAGTAGATATTTGTTACCTGAATAACTAGCAAAACGCCATTAATACTAGCAGAAATACTTGCTGAATTGTTGAAAAACTCGCTGTACCGACGATAAACTACTTCAGTTAGGCTAGGCGAGAGGTATCTTGATGCATTCCAGCCATTTTCAATTCGGTAATACTTGATAAATATTCAAATCCAAAACTAATTTGTCGATTTAATAAAGAATAAATATCAAAAATAAGTGTTTTCAATCAACACCAACCTAAATCATAGAACTCAAAAGTTACTGATGGGATATTACCAACATATTTTCGAGATTCCACAGCCGCCCGAGATGCCAATCATTTTGAAACGAACTATAGAAATACTACGTTTTCCCTGTCACTCTCGGACTATAGAACGCTGCGTTAAAATAGTAACAGAGGCATAGTTAAAAGTATGAGGGACTGAAGCAACAGATGGGTTTATAAGGGCCCAACTAGTTTCTCGACAAGCATTGCCTAAATTCGATACAAAAAATGATTGCTTTAGTTAATCTGAACTAATATTTATAAATATTTAAAGGTGGATGGGCTTTTGGAACTACAATTTCAGCCTCATAATGAGTGAGTTTTGTGTTTTTCTCAAGGAAAACGAGCAAAGAGCAAAAAAATCACTCTATTACAATTTTCAGTTCGCTTGGGGCACCGGAAAAACTTGTCGTTTAAACCTCTTTTTGTGCGGGCATCTTATACATAAGGTGTGACCACTTTTCCGCATACAGGCGAAGCAATTTTGAACAAAAAATTTTTCGAATTCAGCTGAGGCAAAAACCGAATAACTAGTTATATTAGTATTAATAATAATAATAAAAGGTCTTTATTTGTACGTGGTAAGTACATATGATGAGACGAGGTTCAGCTTTCAGCTATTCTTACACCTAACCTCGAGTATTAATACCGAATAAAAAAAAAATACATACTATATAATCATGAAAAATCTTAAAATTCACCAATTAAATAAAAAAACCCATTTCACCTAAATAATAAACAACAATAATTCTAAACTTAGCCCATCAAGTATTATTGATGGGACAAGAGGTGTAGTTTCAACTTCCTCTTAAATGATTCCACAGATGAAATCCGCTTCAGATCCGTGTCCAAGTTATTGTACAAAACAACCGCGTTATGTGAAAAGCCCCGATTGAATGGAGAGGTGGAATGACGTGACATAGCTAAAGTGTTGAAATTCCTGACAGTCCTGTTATGCATAGTCGCTCTAAAAGTTAGCTTATCCTTATGATACTGAGAGGATGAAGATGTGATGACCTTAAAAACAAGAGTCAAAAAAAACAAACTGGAACAAATTAACAATATTCAGCCATCCAGTCTGGGAGAACGCACTAGAGATGTGATCAAATTTTCTAAGACCGCTGACGAATCGACAACAAGTATTTTGCATTATTTACAAACTATGGCGATCTAAAGCCGTCAAACAAGGGAAATAAACAACTATGCCATACAACGGGGGTGGCCAAGACGTCGACCGCGGTCTACTGGTCGACCGCGAAGGCAATTTAGGTAGCCCGCGAGAGATAAATGAAACGTATGTAAAAAACATGAAAAAGTTCTAATGGACATAACCCTCAAAGATGGATTTTCATGTCTTTCACAAATCCCTCATTATTCATCTCTATTCTACGTATATAATAAAATTGTTACACAAGAAATGTATCTATGCAATACGCCATCTAGATCCGCTAGTTAGTACTCCCCCGCCTAGCCACAGGCAGGCTGTCCTATCGGCAGAGACGATGACAGATTCGCGAAGAGCAAACACTGTATGGTTCGCGAGTTATTCATCGAAATTTCTAGCAGGTGAACATAGATAGATATATTATCTATGCAGGTGAATAGATCTGAGCGTGAAGAGTTCATTTAGTGCGTTTGGACAGACGGACTACATTTAGACTGAATAATTTTCTTTTTTGTTCCTTCGTCACGTTAAATTCGTAGGCTGTAATAATAATAATTAAGTTTGTGACCCATTCAATCAAGATGAGTATGCCATCTACTTCAGGTGTGAAAAGAAGTAAGACTTACCATTATCACAGTGAGTAGGAGGAAGAATTTTTCTTCATTATGGTAAAAGAAAAATATGTGTGTCTGATTTGCAATTCAAGTGTGGCAATACCAAAAAGAGGAAATGTTGAAAGGCATTTCAAAACAGTGCATTTCAAATATATCACAAGTTTTCCAGTTGGCAGTGAAAAGGGAAAGATAAAAGTACGTGAGTTTAAAAGCAGCCTATGTGTGCAACAAGCGTATTTTAAGAAACCAGAATCGAAATCAAGAGCTGCTACTCTGGCGTCTTTCGCAGTAACAGAAATATTGATGAAAAAGAAGAAACCTTTCGAGATGGGGAAATGATCAAAGAAGCCATGCAGAAAGCTGGTGAAGCAATTTGTAGTGACTTCAAAAATAAGAAGGAAATTCTATCGGCCATAAATGATATTTCTCTATCACTGAACACTGTAATGCGAAGAAGTGAAGCTTTATGTGAAAATTTGGAACAATTGCTAAAGGAGGACTTGCAAAAATGTAGTTTCTTATCACTTCAATTCGAAGAATCACAGATTTAACTGACATTGCTGAATTATGCATTTTCGTGCGTTTAGTTTTTGAAGATATGTTGACAAAAGAAGAATTATTGACAATGATTCCAATGAAGGGGCAAACCAGAGGTGAGGATATCAACAAATCTTTCAAAGATTTTGTAAAAAAAACCGAGTTTCTGATTCACAAATTAGTTGCTATCACTACAGATGGAGCACCCGCTATGCTTGGACAGAATGTTGGATTTATTACATTGTGCAAAAATGATGATGACATTCCCATTTTCACCAACCATCACTGCATCATACACCAACAAGTTTTGTGCTCTAAAATTCTGGACTCGGATATAATTATGACAATTGCCTTTAAAATAGTTAATTCTATTCGAGCCAGAAGTTTGCAAAGACGACAATTTCGAGCCATACTTGAAGTGACTGAAGCCGAACATTCTGATCTTTTGCTACATACAGATGTTAGGTGGCTTAGTCGTGGTATGTTTTTGAAGAGGTTTCGCCAATTACTGCCAGAAATCAAAATATATATGCAATCCAAAAGAGAAAATGTACCTGAGCTTGAAGATGAAGCATGGCTCATGAGGTTGGCCTTTCTTTGTGACATAACGGGAAAACTCAATGAGTTGAATCTAAATCTTCAAGGGAAGAACAGGAATTTAATTGATATGATAACTTCGATTAAAACATTCAAAACTCAGATACAAATGCATGCATCTCAATTAAGAAGAGGAGAATTGAGAAACTATAAGAGCATGGAAGAAGAGTGTGCACACAACTCGAATCAAAACTTCGAAACTTTCGCCAGACAGCTGGATAACTTGCACCTGGAATTCGAAAGATGGTTTGAGGATTTCGGCCCTCTTGAGGAAGTGCTGAGTTTCATGACATTTCCTTTCTCTGAAAGCATTGACATTTTTAGCGTAACTCTTAAAGTAGGAGAATTAATTGATGCTGAATCTGTTGCTATCGAAGAAGAGATAATAAAAATGAGATGTGACATATTTTTAAAAGCTCGAGCATTTGAAAATAATACAGATTTTTGGAGACTGATTTGCAAAGAGAAGTTTCCATGCCTAAGAAAAGTTGCTTTATATTCAACCTCATTTTTTGGTTATTCTTATCTTTGCGAATCGTCATTTTCAAATATGAATATGATCAAATCAAAACACCGGTCCCGTTTACCAGACGGCCACTTAGCTTCTTGTTTGCGCATCGCAGTTACTTCTTACAATCCCCAATATGATAAAATTGTTGACAATATGCAGTGCAAAATATCAACCCGGAAAGATGATACAGAATGAAAATTATGGATTTCATTTTCAACGTTTAAATGAAAACAACTCATTAAATTATTGCTGATGTTTTATTCCTTTCTTGTAAACTCTGCATCACATTCGCCCGCAAGAAATATTTTTGAACACAAATAGATCTCAGAGGTCAAAAGTCTGGCCACCCCTGCCATACAACATCCGTGAAAACACAAGACTCTGACAAAGTTAGGCCTTTACAAATTTGTTTCGAAGATAATGCCTACCACTGAAGAGTAAACGCAGGGCTCCGTAACACTGTTTCAAAACATGACCGACATGACCGCTGAATCCCAAGTTCTCATCAAAATACAGTCCTAAATTTCTTGACTCAGAAACCACAAAAATAGTTCGCCCGGAAACCACCAGAATAACATTGCTGCCAATGAATTCTCCGATTTTCCTTCTACAAAAAACGATTGATTTTGATTTAGACGGATTCATGTGTAAATTGTTATGAGCCGAGTATTCATCAATATGATTCAAATCATCGTCCATCATCTCAACAGCGTTGAGACAATATTCAGGTAGAAAATCACAGAATAACAGCGTATCATCCGCGAAGAACTGAACAGAAGAATGAGTGACATGCTCATAAAGATCAGCTGTATAAATTAAAAATAACAAGGGTCCCAGAACTGATCCCTGAGGTACACCAGATTCAATCCCAATAGGTGTTGACCGTTGGTTACTGATACTAACTAGGTGGGTCCGATTCTTTAGATAAGTTTTAATGAAACTCAACTCATCAAAACCATAATAATGATATTTAGCTTCAAGAAGCTACAAGTTGCAGCAGTTCAAAACGTGCACTAACCAATTCTTACTGATGTTATCTCGGGACGCGTGAAAACGCGCTATAAGCTTAGCCTTTTCCCGAGAGTTGCATATAAAAAAAAAGAAGCTTATGGTTAATGGTGTCAAACGCCTTGCTAAAATCCAACATGGTCATGACACCCACCCTTCCACAATCCAAGCTACCAACAACTTTATCAGTCATGTATGCCAATCAGTAGCGTAACGAATTTCGACCGGGCCCCCCCCCCCGCAGAATCAGTTTTCGGGCCCCCTCATACGGGCATGCGTATTTATTGAAAAAAAACTTCATTTAATAAAAGTATGTGGTTTAGGTGTAACACCACCAAAATAACTCCGAAATATTACTTGATGTAAGACTTTCTATATTTTATTTATTGAAATATTATTCGAAATTTGCAGTAAATAATATACATAATTGCATCTTTATTTCAAATATAGTTATCAATCCTAAAAAATACTGTGTTACACGATGTAAATGGGTAAATAACTTGAGTGGTTGCGATCTCCCTTGTCATTTTGATTTATTTGTTGCAATAGTATATTCTGAAACAAGTTGCAGAATCAGCTCCTATTCCAACACGAAGGCGAAGTTCGATAGCATGAGTGTTGGAATTGCCTTCTGCCACGAGTTTTAGACGATATTTTCTCTATTTCAGTCAAGTTTTGTAAAATACTCTCGATTTTCAAATAAAAATTCAGATTATATTAGTCACTTTTGTATTGTATTTTGGCAGTTGGTGACTTACGAAATTTGACAAATTACGGAATTTGAATTAATTTGATTTGAGAATTGATAGGATCGGAAGTCAGTACTGACAACCAAAAAACGAGAAAGATAAGTGAAAACAATGCTGTAATAAATTCATTACAGCACTACTTTCAGTACGTTTATTCTCAATTCTCAACAAACTGGGTTTCATTACAGCACTACTTTTAGTACTGTAATGAAGTCATTACGATACTGAAATAGAGAAATAACATTAAAGCAGTAGAGGGATCTGGGAAACTAGTTGCAATCGAAAAGTCTCCTAAAAACAGGAGATCAGCTAACTGTCGTATTGATGATCTTTTCTGAATCTCTCATTTCAATGCAATTCTAAAAGAGTTTATTCGGAAGTTAAGGTCAAAACTGAGGTCATGTTCATATTCTTTAACGATGAAATTATTTTAATTTTCTCTCGACGACCAGGCCTCCATAACGCATGAGCCCCCATAACGCCCGGGCCCTCCCAACGCCTGGGCCCCCCGCACCGCGGGGTCTGCGGGGGTGTAAGTTACGCCACTGATGCCAATGCAGTCGTTGTGCTATAATCCCTCTGAAAACCTGACTGATGAACAGCGTAAAAACTCGTATATCCGTATATATGCGGCACGTTCTAAAACTTTAGAAATCAGTGTTAATAAACTAATCGGGCGTAAATTATCATATGACGTTGGCTTACTAATTTTTGACAGAGACACCACTATGGCCCGTCTCCAAGGGAGGGGAAAGTATCCCTGCTCCAGACACAAGTTAATGATATGCAACAGATAAACATCGACAACGTTCAAACTTAATTTCATCATGTGCATGTTGATGTCGTCAATCCCAGCATCATTAGATTTTATGTTGTTAATAATGTCATGGACATTAAGAGAGTCTTCCGGGCTTATTGGCCGTGGTCTATTAGGAATTATTTCACCTAACGTTTCGCCCACAACTGCGGTAGGCACATTCAGAGGATTCTTGGTCTGAGGTTGTAACTCGACCGCTGAATTTCCGAAAGTGATCACTTTCTGACTAGCTCGAAAAGTGAAATTGACCAAAAATGGACTTAGCAGGTTTACGAAATAGGCCGACGATATGCTCTAAGGTGGAGTTAAAATGAACAGTGTCCAAATGTACAACACTGGACTTGCAACAAGACTTCAGATATGATATATGCCAACTCCTCCGCCATGACGATTTATATCATTACGGAAGAATAAGTATCCAGGAATACTTACATCAGAAACACAAATTCATCCGATAACCATGTCCCAGAAACGGCCATAATATCGAAATTATGTGCAAATATCATATCTCTCAAATCAACAATACTTATCAACAATTAACGCCTATTTACATGTCCAACCCGAATTTTACAACTTTTTAACTTACTCTTATCCATAATAGATTTTAGATTGAAGACGATTTAAACAGCTGATATAGACAGGGCATGTCCTATCGCCGGCAGAGTGGTTAACATCATTTTTTATTTTAGATCTAGTATTATGACTAACGCAATTGATACACTTCCTCACCTCAGAATCACAAGATTTGAAATCATGTTCACCCGAAAAAAGCAAACAATTTTGAGTTGAAATAAAATTTTTTTCAGTGTGACCTTATATTTCAATATTCTAAAATGGTCCTGCAGAAAACATTATTTTCAATTCACATATAAGAAACCTCTTGACAAAAGAAATTTCCTCAGTGCTGGTGTTATTTCCAATATTATATTAGCACCAATACTTAGTTGAATACTTTAATTTAGTTATAATTTTCATATCGTCTAGAATAAAGTTCTCATTAAACAGATGCTTTTAAATTATTCAAAGAAGCGTCAACTTCACAATTTATAATAATACCATTTTTTATTTTGCGCAGTCTATCAATTTTCACGTTCCTTTCAGCAGGAGAAATGTGTTTCTGAACATCCTTCAAAATATCAACATTACTCATCGGATTCTTCCCAGATTTTGATTTTATCACGAGACCAGGTTTCTCACTTTTTACTGCATCTCGATAAGAAATGACCGGTGTTTTATGTAGCTGAGATAAGGAATTAACACCATTATCATTCGAAGAATAATTCAATCTTTCTTTCAATAAATATCATTGTTAAACTTCAATTCACCATTCAGAGATTTCAGAAGTTCATTTTCTCGTTTCAGAAATTCATTTTCTTGTTTCACCATTGAATATTCAGCGACTTTTTCCAGTCAGCAAAGTCCAGAAAATACCATCATTTCGGAGTAGAAACCGGAGATAATCATCTTTGATGCGAACACAGACACCATGAAATGTGTCTCACCGGTGAAACACCCTGGATGTGTAGGATTAGCATCCACTTTCCATTAGAGTATTCAGATAATTATTTTAGTTGAAAAAATTCATCACGTTTTAATTGATATCTCCTCTTATTCAATTTATTCGGGGAATAATTTCATTGACGAGTAATTGGCAATTTTTGTTTTGTTTTTTGTTCGCAATCTAATTCAATGCGTAAATGCTGGTAACATAGATTCGTTAGTTGCGAATACTACTTTCGAGGGGAAGGTTGAATTGATTTTATTTATTCAGTATTGAATTATGTTTTCAGTAAATAACATCCAAATTAGCAATATAAGTGAAGTTAGAGATAAACTCTTTTTCCTCAAACAGGAGAAAATACAATATGGAGTTCATTGGTAAACACATATTTATATTTTATTCCTGACAGGACGTGAATTTGGAGCATTCCAATTCATTGCCAAATTTTACATCTGCATGACTCACACTGACGTTGTCTGCGTATAATTAATTTAAACGTCGCCGACGTTTGGTGTATATATAACGTTCAGCGGCAGGAACTAATATAACCGTCAGGTAGTATTGGTCCATGTTGTTATGCTCTGGCCAGAACCGATATGCTCATCGATAAACATTCAAAGTCTGAAGTATTTGCGTATCTGAAGCTCGAAATCAATGACTATTAAGATAAAACGTCATTATTTTGAGGTTTAGGTCACTAATTTCAAGAATCGAATATAAAGGATCCATAAGGGATGAGCAAAGTTTGTAGATGCAAACAAAATTTTATACCCTATCACTAATTTGAATTTCAAACAGACCATTCAACAATAGATCAGTTAGCGCGGTCAACATTGAATCTGTTACTTTCAAGCTACTTTTTTGTTCCAACTTGCCAATGAAACCCGTTTTTCGTCTTAGGTCTTACATAGTTTATAGACGTCTTGAGACTAAAAAGTAGCTAGTAAGAGTAGTAAGTAACATTGGTAACCCCGACAAGTCCACGATATGGATAAAGGTGAGTAAAGCAACTAACTAACAGACTCCATAGGAACCTGAATGGAAAATTTATCTAGCCTGAGAATTTTGGTCCAGTAGGTAAGTCTGCTCCAGTTCAATCGAAACGTTCAGAAACAATTATGAGTTCGCATAACTCACAATTGAGCATGGAGAGGATGAAACTGGCACTAGAAACGGACAAGAAGAAAAAAGAATTAGAGAATAATCAGAAATGAATAGAAAACAGTATCAATTAGAATTCAATTCATCAATTAGAATTAGGACGAAAATTGAAGGAAGTTGAGTTGGAGGCACAAGAAGAAATAGACAATCAGTGGGAAACAACACGAAAATTACCATCTCACCTTCCCAATAATACTGAAAATGAAAAACTAGGGGTAATTTATAAATGAGGGATTTACCGGACAAGTATACCTATGAAGAAGGAAAATAGTCGGACACGAAAGACACCAATCTAATCTGTTTCGATACGATGAGATTTTTTTTGACAAAAACGGGATACTGATGTGTCGCCTGCACCTCATCGTTTTTCCAAATTTTTTTTATTTTGCCCCCCTGAGGAAAAATTCTGAGGGCGCCCATGTTCGATACCGACCAAAACAATAGTAAGTTCTTAGTAAGGAATTCATTTGAAAAAGACCTTCCCTATTATGATGGCAATCCACAGGATTAGGATTGGCCTCCATTTTATAAACACTTCGAAAACATTTGTGATCTCTGTGACTTTTTATGAAGAAATCATGGTAAATTTCAGAAGTGCTTGGAAGAGAATCTTAATCTACAGTAGCCGGGATGATGTCAACGGAAGATAACATCGATTTTGTGATGGAAACTCAAAAATTCAGATTTGCTCTCCCTGAATTCGTGATCGATGTGTTAATTTCAAAAGTTAGAAGCTTTCTTTTTCGGAGAGACTCGAGTTTTGAAAGGCTTATACAATGCTCCAGCGAAATAAGTAATTCGATGGCGATTATAAAAAACGATGAAGTCTCCAGGACACACACAGAATCCCCAATTACTGAAAGATGTCATCCGAAAAGTTCCTGAGCATCTGAAGTTGAGATGGTGCGAAAATATGATGGAATATGGGGGAACTCTTGATTTACAATATTTTGCTAAATGGGTGGGGGGAATTGCAAGAGCCGCTTTCCATGTTAGTACTCCACCAAACTGTGAACATGGCAAGTTTGGTTAAAAATCGTCGATCCAAAAACCACCGCCTTTAAAAATGTTTTGATAAAAAAAAGTGAATATTGTGACGGAAAAGCGCCCGAAGGTGTTTGCCAATAATGAAAAATTATCACACTGAATATCTTCATGACATTGTGACAGAAAAAAGGTGTGTTCCACGTTTGCAGAAGACTAATGGAAAGTTGAAGTGTAGAGCTCAGAAGTTTTGTGGAATCGATAATCACATCACCATTTTTTGCACGAAGACAATCTGAAGAACTCATCTTGTGAGAGGAAGCAAGTAGATGAAAAGTTTGAAAGCAGTTTGTACGTTGAGATTAGCTCTTTACGATGAAGCATCGACAGTTACATCTTCATGTCTCCAATGGAAATGATGAGACTTCCTCACAGAACGAATAATTGAGAATTGACCTGGGGCAGACGACCAAAACAGTATTTTCACTATGAAAATAGAAATAGTCAAGGTTCAGGCTATCGGTCACGTACGTAAAACGTAGATAAAATACGTTCATTCTGACCAAAAATAACAATACTTTATTAACAAAAAAATTTTATTCACAGGCTTATAACACTGACGTTTCGCCCTAATATTCTGGGCTTCTCCAAAGATTACAAAACACGTAATTATTTCAAAAGTATGTCAACGCGAAACAAACAGTGGGGTTACATCAATATGTACGAGTTTTTCTTTTCCTTCTTTCTTTCAACAAGTTACAACAAGAAGGGGCAAATAAAATAAAGGCAAGACACAACACAAGAACATTAACATTAGCAGGTCTGTATATAAATATTTATGTTCGGGTTTTGTATGTTTTCGGGTTTTTGGGGAACGAATTGACCAATATTCGAATTTGGAAGTTTTTTGTTTTTTGCTTTTATCTTAATTTGGAACGTCGGTCGCGTCGGACACAGGAGAATAGTGGTCTGGAAGTCAAAAAGAGATCGTTGTTGAGATTCAGAAGACAGAGTCGTTTTTCGCTATAAATCTGACCAAGAATTCACAGTCGGTGATTTTCCAAAAGTGTATGATCGACACAGGTGGTAAGCCAATATATCGTTTTGGTGCTATCTTTTCTTGATTTGGTTTTCATATTTGAAATTTTCATTCCATTAGTGCATTCCACTGAATACCAAAGGGTCGCGCTCATGGGCGCCCGCAGGGGGGGGCCAGGGGGGGCCACCATGGAGGTAGAAGAAGGGGAGGTAGCATATCTTATGTTTCCCTTGCTATGAAAGTGTCACCAAAAATCAGCCCTGTTGCGGAGCCAAATTTGTGGCGGGAATTTTGTATATTTGAATTTTACAAGTTTGTTCGATTTTCTTTTAATGACCAAAAGATGAATAAATAATGATCGAAACAAATCAAGGAGTCAAAATATCATAAACAATTGCTACTAATGAATTGGTGAGTTGAATTACGTACGGAATGAATAATTTGTTCCTGTTACTAATCATACATTCTATTTTTTTTTAATTAAGGTACATACAAATTCAGATAATATGCAATGAAACAAAAAGGTAAATTATCTCGTGTCCCCTGTCAATTAAAATTGTATGCAACAATAATTAAACCATGTATTTACAAACGTCAAAAAATTTAGCTTTTCACCATTAATTAGCTAGTAAGATCAGCATATGCTGTACAAGAAACAATTTCTTATATGTTTTTCCACTACATACAACTGCCAAAACCAACGAACGAATAATAAATAAGGCCAAAATTGCAGAACCTACAGTTTAAAATACCTCGAAGTCGACCATCTTGGGGTGCCAAATCCGGATTTGTTTTGGTGACACTTTTCAAACGTTATGCCCCCTCCACTTTCTTTACCTCCATGGGGGCCACGCCCCCCCCCCTGAGATTTTGATCCCCTATCGAATTGATAACTCCCTGAGGCGTGTTGAGCACTTTTAGTCCAGTAAACGAAGGTCTGAAATCACTTTTTTGCGGGAAGAGCTGCATTTTGGATATAATGATTGTCACTAGAGTAGGAACTCATGGTCAAAAATGTAGGTTCCCAAATTTTCAGGAACCTTGGAAAATTCGTGAAAATATGGAAAAAATTACGTTTTCTCGAAAACTAGAAGGTTTATCGAAAAAAGTTTCAAACAAAAGTTTTAGAGCGGAAAATTTTAGTTGACATAATGGCTTTTCGCATTCTCGTGGTGTTTATATTGACTATTTAGAGACGGATTTCTGTATTGGCATTCTCAGTTGCTAACTTCATTACGTACGAATTGCCGAAGAAGCGGAAAGGAAGCAGGTAGTTTTACCATTCTCATTTTATTACGTTCATGTTTGTAAACGAAAATAACAAGTCTCTTCTTATTCCGGACATCTCTCAAATTATTTCGAGTGCAAGAGAATTTGTTGGAAGAAATAATCATTTTTAGATGCATTTCAGCATTTCGCGTTTTGTGTTGTGTGCATTGAATTTGGCTATATCTGTATTTTTTTAACGAAAGGTTGAAGTTTGCGAAATGCAAACCAGACCTCTCTCTTCGATCAGCGTTGATTCAAAATTTTGTAGAGCTTCCTAATCGAATGCTACCCAGAACTACTGTTGAAAGTTAAATTAATTTAATTGGAAATGTGAAATGAGTGAGAGACATGCTTGATTTTTCCTTTAAATTGAAGAACGACTCCCCATTGGAACTGTAGTATGAAAGTATGAAACTTATCATAGCGAATATAGATTCGCTTTTGCAATCATTGTAATATTTCGTACAATTCGTCGAAAGAAACTCAGAACTTCCATAAGGATGGTCCAGAGATCGATTGTTCCCACCTCGAATAATTATTGGTTTGACCATTAATTAACAACAGATAACATTCGACGAACGACTAGTTTTTCGATCGGAATCGATCAAAAAACTTTGATGAACTAACTGAACAATAATCAGAACTTTTCTGGCTTTCAAAAAGTTCTTCGAAAAGTAAATGAACGAGAATGATTATTTTTTGTCATACTTGAAAATATTTTGTCAAAACACATCAAGCGGTTTTCAGAAATGTTTCTTAAATTGGTATAATTAATACATATTTCGAACTTTGAACATCATAATAGCTAATCGAAGATTATTTTTTTCGGATTATTCCCCATTCGTCTTTTGGTTGTGTAGGTCCGCAGAATGGAACTCAGTTCGATCTCTTATTTAGTCAAAAAATATTGTACTGACTTGAGGGCGGATATAGCTTTTTTTTCGTGGGAGGGGTAATAATCATTGAGAACGAATAACTTGAGCTTGAAAGGTATTTGCTTACCACAAATTTAGGAAGTTTCTATTGATAGTACCCTTCGCGAAACAATTAAGATAACAGGAAGAATTTTCAAATTTTTTTTTCAACAGACTGTATCTCAGTGAAAAATGGTCATGAAGAAAATAAAAAACCAAATTCTGAAGCTTGAAGAATCTAGTTTCAGAAATTATTGATTAACAATAATTTTTCAGAGTACCGGTGGTCATGCAATCATAGGATAAAGCACGAAGAAAAAATTTTGAAAAGTTTTCGAAATTTTTATTTTTTTGCTCTACGCTCACGGAGATTTTTTTCTTGCTAGACCGATGAAAATGCTTTTTACAATTTTCGAAATATTCTGTTTTGCGTGTAAAAGGGTTCTTTTTCACCCAACTGCCGATATCTCCGGATTAACTGGTCGCCTAGCGAGTCGAAAGGCTATCTCTTGTTCTACAGAACATTTTCTACGAAAATCTGTTTGGTTTAATAAAAAAAAAATTTTTTTCACCTTTCATATAATCTTGGAAAAATAGCGCACAAATATCATTTTGTCATTTTTTGGTTAATGGACTGTATCGTCTTCAATATTGGGGCAAAGCTCAGGTTATAAAAAAATTTCGCAGCCGGATGTTCTCCAAAGTCACCCCAAATCGACCGGTTCAGCGGTTTTCTTGGACCTTTTGATGAAATATTAGAAAACATTAAGAGAACGAGGGTTTTTTTCCTTAAACTTGACAAAAATCTTGAACCCATAATTTTTTCAAAATTTCAATCAATCGGTTCAAGAAAACCGCTGAACCGATCTATCTGCCGATTTAGGGGGGACTTCGGGGAACATCAGGCTATAAAATTTTTTCCGCCAATATTGAAGAAAGGATAAGGTATATATCACAATAGGTATATCACATTCAATTTAGGTAACGTTGAGTAGCATATTTTCTGTAGTAATGTTAATCCAGAATGTAAATCTTCATTCACTGCTATATGAATAATGACATTTTCGATATATTTAGGAGGAGATTGAATGACTTCAAATATAAAAATACATTACTTCATCAAGGAGTTAAACAACTCAAACTTCTACAAAATTAGCGATCTTCTCACATCGGAATCATTATCTGATCCGTTGAATGCAGAACTTTCAAACAAAAACTGCTCTGTTTAGAGCAGAATATTCCTATTGAATTTTTCCAAAAATTACTATTTTTCTTATTACAGTGTGAAGCTTAGTGAAATGATGAGCTTCTTGGACTCACTTTTATCTTTATTTAAAAAAAAAATTAGATTGAACTTCCGTGATTGTATGAGTTTTGTACATTGTGCATCATTATTCTGAAAAATTCTTGAGGGTGTGCTATCAACAATTTTTCTTTCATTTTCTTTATTATCTAAAATTCCAAATGACAGATATTTCGATGAAATTTTATATTCTTGCATGGAATGCTAACATCTGATTACCCGGTAACATCCGATTAAAAAAAAATCAGGTGTAAAATCACAAGAGAAACAAATATAAGTGTAGTTTTCGGGCTGATTTGAAAGAAAATGCTGCTTAACGAAAGCTGTCTTCATTCTTGAACTCGCATAGCAATGGGTAAGGGTGCTGGCATTTCGCCCTGTAGTTCATAAACATATACATCATAAAAGGGAATAATAAAACCCTCGGCAAAACCACAAGCTCTCTTGGAGCGTCTTCGGCTATCCGAACGTAATGAAGTTAGCAACTGAGAACGCCATTACATAAATGCACCTCTAATTAGTCAATATTAACACCACGAGAATGCGCAAAGCCATAATGCTAACAAGAATTTTCCGCTCTACAACTTTTGTTTGAAACTTTTTTCGATAAACCTTCTAGTTTCCGAGAAAACGTAACTTTTTCGACATTTTCACGGATTTTCCAAGGTTCCTCAAAATTTGGGAACCTGCATTTTTGACCATGAGTTCCTACTCTAGTGACAATCATTATATCAAAAATGCAGCTCTTCCCGCAAAAAAGTGATTTCAGACCTTCGTTTAATGGACTATTTTTGGGTGAACAAAAATTATGGAAAGTTTTCGAAGACCATGAATTCCATGTTTCTGTTTACATAAAACGAAGTAATAAAATCATAAACTACCCCATGCTTATCGGCATTCTCTTCAATCGCTACCAGCTGTTCGTTTTATGACCGGTCTTTTTAGGCGGCTTCTCTGATGGAGGATTCTTCATGCGACAAGTGGGACTACTCTCGTATTCCAATAATTATTGTCCATTTTCCAATGAGAGTTATTTTTTTCCAAGAAGACGGAAATATAGAATCATTTTATAAGTATTTTCATTCTAGAGAAAGATGTATTCGAATTCGAAACAATCGAAACCACTTTGAGAGTGTATTCAGAGAGTATTCTCAGTTTTTAGTGTCTTTGACCCCAAATTGTGTTATCGAGGGTAACTTCTTTAATTATTTACGTAGCTGATTTTTTCGTTGGGTACCTCTCAATGTGAAGTTTCAACTATTATAATTGTAGATTATTGATAAGAAGTGTAAAAAATCCGAAACGTGGCAGTCTTTCGGGTCTGCGGATAGTGAAAACGCAGTGAAAGTAACACGTGAATTATATCGTAGAGCGTCGACCTATTAGATTATTATTTGCGAATAATTTTTGATTTGTAAGGAAGTATTTATGACCAATTTGAACTTTCTTGATCTCTGATCATAAACACATATTTCATATATTTTTATAATATGATGAATTTACCTTTGGAAAATATGGATATTCTAAAATTCTTCCAAAGGACATCGAATTCCGATGACAATCGCTATAATAATGGCCGGTATTATAAACGTGTCAACCGACAATTGAGACTCAACTTCAGGTTGAAGACCGGTTTTTATATGCCCAAAAAATAAACCTTTATCAATGCAGACTCATTATTCGTGTACTGATAAAGAAACAATCCAAGAAAAATATAGGAATTAACTTAAAATTGAATTTTTTGAGACTAACAGAACGCTGGTTTTTAGTTCAGAATAAAATATTCCCACTCGTGGTATTACGATTCCGGTATTTTATTTTCAGAATTATTACTATTATTTTTGTGTGTGTTATGTCTTTTTCATTTATTTTTTTATAATTTATTAATTTTGATAATATGTTTATATTGTGATATTTCGAATAATCTCCGAGTTTCTAGTTTTGAATTTATGGTTTGTTTCATTTAATCTGTATTTCATATTTCATTATTATTCAGATATGGTTTTAATGAATATCATTTTATCGAGCGTCTATGTATATTTGTTTTTATTTCGTTATTACTGGTTGATGTGTCTTTAGTTATTAGCAATAATAAAATTTATTTCATTCCTTTCTTTGTATTATTTATATTTCATTTTACTGTTAAAATTCTTTCATGGATTGTGATTTATTTAGAAAACAGTTACCGTATTGTCTTACACTTATCACCTTATATTGTTGATGTTCAAAAAATGTTGAGGTGGAAAACTTTATCATTTTTAACAAATTCTGCGGGCGCACGTGCATGAATATAAAAATCTAAATAGAAATAAATGGAATACTGAAGTCGCATGCACCTTATCGTTTTTCGACAAATTTTTTTGCCCCCCTGAGAAAAAATTCTGCGGGCACCCATGGTCGCGCTTAAACATTGGTCCATTCGGTAGCCGAATTTAGTTTTAGAAATATTCGTTTTTCGTTTTCGTTTCATTCTTATTTGGGTATATTTAATTCTGAATTGATTTTTTTTCATAATTCGTGTCAAAATTATATTCCAAGTTCGTTATTAGGTATTGGTACATATGTTTAATTTGCGATAAGCATTTTACTGTTTATTATTGTGAAGACCAGAATAATTTGTCGACTTTTATTCTTGCAGTGTTGCCAAACTTTGATTATTTTCAATTGAATTTTTTCAGAATCTAGTAAAAATGCCAACAGACGCGCCTGCGCTTAGCAATCAATATGGCCGGTCGAGCGAGGGCTTCCAATTGCATTTCGGAAATTTTCGATGTAGCAAAAAAAGCTCAATGTGATCCATCTTTAATGTCAGAGTTGATAATGCGGATGGATGAATTGGAATCCGTTTACAAGCAGTTGGAAGGTTTCCATTTAATAATGATGCTGATGAAGTTTTGCAAGCACAGGAAGATATTCGTTCTGAAGTAGATAAATAATATTTCGGCATAAATTCTAATCATTATAAGTTAGTTGAAAAATTTGATACTAAAACCGAAGAGACTGTACCACCTGGGGTATCCAACGCTAGGTTACCTGAGATCACTTTGTCTACTTTTGGAGGTATTCTGAAAGAATGGCCTACTGTTCGAGATTTGTTTGTGTCTTTAGTTGATGGATATTCTTCTTTTGAGTAGTACGTGTAACGATGCTTAAAGGCATTACTTTGACGGGTGAAAATTATCCTATTGCCTTCGGCAGTCTACTCAAGCTTTATAATAATAAGCGACTTTTGGCAGTTGCGTATTGGAACGAAATTTTTCGTTTTCCTAAGCTAGAGAAGGAAAATGTTGCCGCCTTGAGAAAAGTGTTACACGTATTTTCGCAGAATTTAGCAGGATTTTCCAGTAGATTCGTGGGTTTTTTCATTATTCAATGTTTTGTTGGATAAAATCGATCATAAGACAAGAACTGAGTTTGAAGTAGATCACTGTAAGATGGAATTGCCTCAGTAAACTGATCAGATAGAATTCTTGTCGAATCATTGTAAAGCCTTGGAGGCAGTTGAATCTTCAAGTAATAAGAATCAAGTTCGGATAAAGTCTTCAGCTCCCAAACATGTAAGAAATAATTCGAAGGTATCTTTTATAACTAATACTAGTTCGAAAAGAAATTCGTGCGTATTTTGCAAATCACGTGAATTCCATGTTTCAAAATCGCTCTCTATATGATAGATTTTTGTTGGCTAAAAATCACCGATTGTGTTTGAAATTTTTGCAATCTCCTCATCATTGTAATAATTGTCTAAGTAAATTATCGTGCAGACATTGTGGAAGTTGTAGACATTATTCATTCCTTCATTTGGATAGATTGGAGAGTGATCGGTCGTTAGAAAATAAATCGAGCACTTAAACTTCTAGTTCTTTGGTTTATAAAAATGAATCAATTAAATACATATGTTGAAAGTAAGACAGTATCGCTGCAGGCATCTAGTCATATCGACCAGATATCGCCAACTAAGTCGACAAATTTATCTGTTTTGCTTTCGACTGCAGAAATCATGGTTACCTACTGACGAATTTGAAAATGAACAGGAAATTCGTGCACTACTTTAAAATGTTTGAATATGTAGGGTTTGAGGTATCTTCCTCTGACAAGTTCTATTCGTGGAATAGGAAGCTTTCCTGTTATTCCTAGAGGTTCATAAACGTGTCTAGTTAGTTTAATTAGACGCCTTTGTTTTGCCCAAAATATAGATAGATGTTCGGACATGCCTAATTTCAAGTTAGGAAGTTGAGCTCATATTTCTTCGTTGACATTGGCTGATCCAAAATTTTATTATACACCTTCGATAGGTATGCTCATATCGGCAGATAGCTATGCTAAGAGTTTAATGCCAGATGAATTAGAAAATAAAATTGGAGAACCTATAGCTATCATTACTTTATTTGGTTGGGTCCTGACTGGGAGCATCGATTGCGAAAAGTCTATCGCGAATGATAGCAATAATAATAATAATAACTTCATTTTCAGTTTCGTATCCAACCGAAATAGATTCCTTGTAAAACACTTTAAAAAAGTTTTGGGAATTGGAACAAGTGCCTGAGCCTAATATTGTTTCTGAAAATGACCAGGACCTGTGAAGAAACTCAAAAACTACAACTCGAGACGTTAATGGTAGATATGTAGTTGATTTGCCTTTTATGTCGGATGTTGAACCATATTTGAAAGATTCTCGTGAAATCGCACTCAAAAGATTTTTTTTCAATTTAATTCTGGGCATATGACAGTTGCTTCAGAATTGGTGGAATTTTCTAAATGTTTCTATTTCCCACATCACTGCGAAATTAAACCCGATTCCTTAACAACTAAACTGAGAGTAGTTTTTGAAGCATGTCAAAAATGTTCATCGGGAGTTTCATTCATAATATATCAACTTTTTTGATATTAGATTTATTAAGCTGAATTCTGAGCGATCTTAAACATCATTCAATTTTACACCGAAAAGGTACTCTTGATGAAACTCGATACTGTGCATCGTTTTCGGAATGTTTTGATTTGAAAATTATGAAGTAATAATCTATGCTGGTATAAAGTAATGACGAATGTATTAATTGAGCAGAAAATCACAAGAAAATTCAAAAGAAGGATTAAAACATAAAAAAATTCACAAATACACAAATATATACACAAATCGATTCTTATTATTGAGTGCAGATTTGATTGAAGAATCAACTTCACCTTTTGCAGCTCCTGTCACCCTATTCAAGAAAGAAGATAATAAAAGATATCGTTTATGCATTGACTTCAGAGATTTGAATAAAATTGTTGTTCCAGAATCACAAGCTTTCCCATTAATTGATGAAATGATGAGGAAAACAAGAGATTGTAAATGGTTCACAGCGCTCGATATCAATTCGGCTTTCTGGTCAATTCCAATTAGAATAAAAGATATATATATATATATATATATATATATATATATATAAATAAGAATATTCTTTGCTGAATAATTTAAAATCAAAAGTTTAGTTTTTTGGGATATCAGCAGAAGGTAAGTGAATTCTCCAACCTCATTCATCTCATCAAATGTTATTACTTTCCATATTCTAAATGCTCTCTACCTCACTAACAAATTCTATCTTTGGTAAAAATCTCAGTGTCTGTAAGTATTTCATGTTTTTCTTTTAAGCAAATAACTCACATGTGCTCATGTTGTTGTAGAACTCCTGAAGAAGAGAAAAATATATTCTCGAAAGCTCGAGCATTAAGACAAAAGAGTTTCACTTACCTTCTGCTGATATCCCAAAAAACTAAACTTTTGATATATATATATATATATATATATATATATATATATATATATATATAAAAGAATAACAGTATTTGATTTTCAGGGTTTAATATTTAATATTATTGACATGACAACTCCAAAATCATAACCCCAATGACACCCAACAAATAAGTTGGGAAATAACTTATTATAAACAAATTATTCGAAGGTAATAAAAGAATTAGATCTCTATCCAACAAATATAAATTGTTTGTTTGTTCTTGTTGTTTTTACATTGTGTATATTGTTTTTTACAGGCTAGAAAAAGGGTACTGCCCGAAACGTCGCCTATTACCATTTTGAATAATATTTGAAAATCAAATATATTCTTTCATAAATCACACAGGGTGAAATCATTCATAATATATATATATATCTTTCATATATATCATATATATATATATATATATATATAAATATATATATATATATATATATATATATATATATATATATATACTTTATGAAAATAGGGAGCTAAAATAATACAATAAATGTTGAAACAAAAAGTACCTAAGATGAGGTAAAAAAAAGAACGGGGTATCATAACATTCTTCGTATGATACTATAGAATCATACGATACTATCATCACTTTTATCATACGATACTATAGAGCCAGGGGAAAAAAACTTCAGCCGAAAAAACCTGCCTCCCCGTAAAAAAAATAACATAAAATATTAAATATCAGGAAAAATCTTGAAAGCCATCAGTGTAAGATCATCTTCATGTTATCCGTCGATGGGCTTATATATTTAAGACAGTTTCATTACACAGGATGGACACTGGCAATGGAAGTGCTTACCCTTTGGTTTGAAAACATCTCCTTCTATTTTCCAAAGAATTCTATCGAATATTATTCGAAAACATGGTTTGAATGACACATGTGTAGTATATATTGATGATATATTGATTTTTTCAAAGAGCTTTGAGGAACATATACAACATTTAGAGAAGTTATTGGAAGCCATTTTACAAGAAGGTTTCAGATTGAAGTTTTTGAAGTGCAATTTCGCTCAAAATTCAATAAAGTATCTTGGACATATCATAGAAAATAATACTACTCGTTTGATACATGATAACTGGAAAGCAATAAAATATTTTCCCATTCCAGAAACAAAGAAAAATATTAGACAATTTCTAGGAAAAATAAACTTTCACTATAAGTATATCCCTAATCAATGTAAAATTCTTGAACCATATCGTAATTTGCTCAGAAAGAATGTAGATTTTCAGTGGACTGATGCTTGCGACGAATCCTTCAATGAAATAAAAGAATATTTGTCTAGTGCTCCTATTTTGGCAATTTTTGATCCAAATTCGCCCATTATCATTCAAACAGATGCTAATATTGAAGGAATTGGTGCTATCTTGAAGCAACCTTGAAAAAATGGTACAATCAAACCAGTAGCATATTTTTCTAAAAAGTTGCATCCAACACAAAAAAAAGAAAGCCAAATTGGCAATATTGGCTTATAGGCAAAGAATTCATTGTACTTTCTGATCATAAACCGTTGGAAAATTTGAAAATTAAATCAAGAACTGATGAAGAGTTGGGAAATTTAATTTTCTTTTTATCCCAGTACAACTTTGTGATTAGGTACAGTCACAACCAAGAAGCTGACTGTTTTTCAAGAAACCCAGTTCTGGAACATTTTGAAAATAGTGACGATTGTCTTAACGTTGTAAATCTTCTTTAAATTGATGATATAAAAAATGATCAGAAGAACATGAAGATATGTTGAAGATATTTATTCATTCAGGAACCAGCCATTCTACAAAATTCAAAAGAACAACAATAATCCTTAATTAGAAAAATCAAGAGCAAAAAACAAAAAGAAAACAAACCACATTGATCATCATCCGGAATCACTCCGGTGCCAACTGATCAGGTTTGACTTTCTTCAAAATATCTTTTCAGGGAGAATATCGAGACTGAGAAAAGATCTATATTCCTTGAATTGGCTTCTCTCAATGCCCTATCGATTGGGTTATGGAAGGTGTAATTTGTGGGACAGAATCTGATGTTGAATATTTCTCTGTATCTCACAGTCGCAGATCCCACATTCAGTCGTATTCTCTCCGAAATATACTCACACTCGGTGTAATGATTTAACATTAAATCATAATTGCTTCTTCGAACAAATAGAGGTTTTAAATTTAAGCTTTTTCGCATTTCCTCATAATCTTTATTACAGCGCGAAACATTAGTTTTATAAGCAATCCATTTTAAAAACTTATTTTGCACTCTTTCAATTTTCTGGATGTGAACCTGATATGATGGAGACCAAACCACGGTACTATATTTCATTATACTCCTTGCATGAGTTGTGTAAACTGTTTTGATAACTTGAATATCATTAAGATCCTTCAAACTTCTTTTGATAAATCCTAACATTTTCAACGATTCATTAGCAATAAAATGAACGTGCATGTTGAAATTTAACCCCTTTTTGGTCTTGACGGTTTCCAATTGGATTCCATCTATGTGATAATTATAAATGGTTGGAGTTTGTAGTCTGGAAAATCTCATGATTTGGCATTTATTGATGTTGAAATGCATTTCATTCGTATTACACCTTTTAGATACATTATTTAAGTCTTCCTGTGAAGTTTACAGTCCTTTTCACAAGTTATAATACGAAACAACTTCAAGTCATCAGCGAACAAGAGGAACGAGCTATGTTGGATAACTCGTCCAATGTCATTAATAAAACACAAAAACAATAATGGTGACAATGGTGATCCCTGTGGAACACCCGATTCAACCAAATAATCCTGAGATAATACATCTGAAATTTTAACTCTCAGATTTCCACCCTGTATGCGATCAGCTAACCACTCTGAGAGTGGAGAGCCAATAACAATTTTTTAAGTTTTTCTAATAGTAACCAGTGGGCAACTGTATCGTAGGCTTTCGCAAAATCAGTATACACTGAGTCTACTTGAGCTTTGTTCTTCATAGCATCAGTAATAATGTCTACATACATTATCGAATTTGTTGTAACGGATCTTTTGGCTATAAAAAAATGCTGTTGACTTATGAAAATATTTTTCAAAACAGGCGCTAATTTATTCACAAGGAGACTATCAAATATCTTAGGTATGTATGAGGATTTGCAAATAGGTCGGTAATTTTGTATATTACCCCTATCCCCATTTTTAAAGACAAGTGTTAGGTATCCCGATTTCCACTGTTTTGGATGAATTCCCTCTATCATAGATAGATTGAACAGATCGCAAATAGGAGCTGCTAAACTCATACAGCAGCGTTTCAACAGTATAGCCGCGATTTCATCAGGTCCCGAATCATTCTTTTCAGGCAGAGCCTGTAGCTCTCTCAAAACTTCCTCAACTAAAAATGTGCACCGCGAGATGATAATTGAATGATCATTTGGTATGTTGGTCATTTTCTGTATTGGCCGCTTAAATACTTTAGAAAAGTGAGATCGAAACATTTCAATCAGTTCTTGTAGCTCGTTAGATGTTTTTGAACCTAAGTATAGTGTTCCTGGTAAACTCTTTGTTGACTTCAAATCATTCACATATTTCCAGAAATACTTTAGATTTTCACGAAGAGATGATTCTACTGATTGAATATAGCCTTTATAACATTGTTCAGTTTCTTTTTTGCAGAGATATCTAATATTAGTGAATTCCATATAATCGCCTACTTTTCTGGATTTTTTATATTTTTTATGAGCATCTTTTTTTGAGGATATTAATTTTTTCAGATTTGCAGAAAACCAACAGGGAAACTTGTGGCTTCCTAAAATTCTTTTTGGGACAAATTTATCTCTAACATTACGTAGTGTTACATAGAAATCATCAATACTATTAGTAATAGTGTCAGAAATTCAGCGTTCGAGGTACAACCTCAGACCGAGAATCCTCTGAAGATGCCTACCGAAGTTGTAGGCGAAACGTTAGGTGAAATTATTCCTCATGGACCACGGCCAATAAGCCCGGAAGACTCTTTTTATACCATTAGTAATATTGTTCTTCATTATTGAAGACGAATCAGTATTTTCAAGATGACTAATTATACCATCAAAATTAGCCATTTTATAATCAAAATAGGTCGAGGCAGGTACCGAATTTGTGCTACGATCGCTCAGATCGACTAGAAAATAAAGCGCTGGATGTTGGTCATCACAAGGTACTAATGTACAATCACAGTTCTCCACTTCAATGTTCTCGATTGATGTAAACACCAAATCTAATAAAGCTTGATTAATATTCTTTATTTTATTTACTTGATAGATATTCAATAACGCAATGGTTTCCGATAATACTGTTTGAGGTTTTGGAATTTTTACGCATTCGATGTCATCGGTATCCCAGAACTCCCCTGGTGTATTAAGGTCACCACAACATATCAGGTTCGCATCTGGAAAATTGTCAGTTATCGATTCGAGATCGTCATAATATTTATCATAACACAAAATGTTACTGTTAGGAGAAATATAAACACTAGACAGTATAAAATTCTCAGTTTTCAGTCCCAAAGCAACAAACAATTGTTCAATATCATTATTGCTTACGGGTAACAAACGAGAAGATAAAAATTTCTTTATCGCTATCAATACACCACCCCCTCTCATTTTATTACTTGTGAGTGTATCTCTGTCTTTACGATAAATATTATAGTCTTTCAATCCTAACTCCGAATCATAAATATCTGGGGTAAGCCATGTTTCTGTTAAAAATATTATATCAAAGTTACAGACAATTGCTGAATGGGAAAACTCCTTAAGTTTAGTGCGCAAACCTCTTACATTCTGATAATAGCATGATAACTTGCCATCATCTTCATATGATACTGTTGAACAATCTCATATATAGCGTTTATCACAACCTGAGGTCATATCATTCTTGAATTTGTGACCTAATTTGAAATATTCGTACACTCACGCCCTCTGGCCAAGCCTCTGGTTGAAGCAATTCATCGAACTCCAAATTACTGCTGCCCAGTTTGAAAGATTTTTTTGGATGGTTCGATTTCAAATCGTAACAAAGCAACTCCTTTTCTGGCCATTTTTCCTTAGCATAGGCGATGACATTTTAAGAAGTTGAACTCGCCTCCAGACCTCCCAACCATATCCAGTCCCTTCCCTTAGGTGCAGCCTTGATTAGTTGATTTGGTTTACCATTTCCTTAAACAATGCTCTTTTCTACTTTTGATGAATCAAATCCTCTCAAGTGCTGATGGTCTTTCTTGGGCGGGCCAGAATTCTCACTAATAGGATGATCGTAAACATTATGGATTTGTTTAATTTTCTTGGAAAAAACATTTTTCTTAGGAATTTTGTTCTCCGATTCATCAAGCACTGATGGGATCGTGATTTGAGTTTTTTTCTTGGAAGGCAAAGTAGAACTAGAATTATCCTTGTAGGCCTTAGATGTTAGCAGACGAAGTAGTTCAATATTGCTATCTTTCAAAACTGCTACTTCATTTCTCAGATCCAAAAATTTTTTTTCCAAATTTTCCGCTAATAATTGAGTATGCTGATCAATCATACTTTTTATCGAATTTTTCACAGCCATATCAACAATTTCAGATTCACCGTGCCCATTAGTGGACTTTCTTGACATCGACCGAAGCAATTCAGCACTTATCTCACACAAGAAATAAACGTACCTTGATTCTGTTATCGGCTTCAGAAGAATATCTTTGATGCGAGCACACTTTAAATGAAATTTTTCATCACATCCATTGCACTGGATGGACTTAGTATTGACAATGAAATTGTCTTTACATATTCTACAATTAATCGACATAGTTGACGTGCGGTGTGTGGCCCCCTTAAACCAGGTGATAAGAAATTTATCGGTCCTGGAATTAGATGTTGATTGTTTATTTCGAAACAAACGTTGAATCTAATCAGATTTGACAATTTCGAGTTTTTCTCCCGATGAATAATGCGATAACTAATTATTATACCACTTCACTCATCAAAGAAGAGTCCACTTCACTATCAATCCCAAATTTGTTCCAGAAAATAGCCGGTATATCAATGAAACCCAAAAAACGTCCGCAGTCATCGCTGTCGTACACACACTCTGAAGAATATAGTCCAGAAAGAGACATTTTTTTCCAGAATAATAGAATTTTAATTTCAGAGAATTGTGGAAAGGCTTTAATTGAAGAAGTTCATGAAAAATATGTTCAAAACGTTTGAGATATCAAAAAAAACCCTTTTTCATTTTCCCAAAAATGGATGTTTTGATGAAGGAAATCTGTGAAAAATGTGAAGTGTGCAAAAAAAATAAATCGAGACAAGGAAGAAGCTTTGGATTCCTTTTTCAATTAGGACCTGCTAGGAAACTATTTGAAATTATGTCCTTTGATACTATTGGTGGAAACCATTCAAGAAAACGATATCTCCATTTACTAGTGGATCATTTTACCAGATATGCTTTCATATCTACATCGAAACACCAGACAGCAAATGATTTCATTCAGCTGCTTTCTAGAACTCTAAAGGAACATCAGATTGACACTTTATTGACAGATCAATACTGTGGTGTAAATTCAAATGACTTCAAGAATTTCATGAAAGAAAATAATGTTGAATTAGTGTTCACAGCAGTGAATTGTCCATTTGCAAATGGTTTAAACGAACGATTGAACCAGACACTAGTAAATCGTATAAGAAGTAGGATAAATGAAACTGAAACAAAAAGAGCATGGTCAAAAATTGCAGAAAATTATGTAAAAGAGTATAATGATACTATTCATAGTGTTATTCATCTTCTATTGTTCCTGAAGTTTTTCTTCCAAATTATAATATTGAAAGAAATAGGAAAATTGCTTTCCAGAACTCATTAGCCTCACATGAAAATAATAAAAAAAGGATTGATAAGAAGAGAAAAAGTCATAATTTTGAAGAAGGAGATTTCGTGTATGTTCACACTGGAAACAAAATTAACAGGAAAAAGTTAAGGTACGGTTTTGCTTGTGCGTCGGACGCATGCAGCGACCGCCGAAAGTGGCTGCTGCGATTGTTGTATAGACTGTTCATAGGAAACAGCGAAGAAGCGGTTCCGCTTCTGCAGTCAACGCAGCAGTGGCTGCAGCATCCAAACGGCCCATTGCTTGCGGTACCAGTCTGTGCGACGTCGCTGCAGCGTGAATTCATTTATATAGAGGTTAAAATTGTTATTATTTATCGAAATGATAGGAAATGAGTGTTGAAAAGTTTCAGACGGATGAAGAAATGAAACTAATTGAATTAGTTTCCACAAATAGATGTTTGTATGATGCATCTCATGCTGAAAGATCGCGACAGAAATAGAAGGAAAAAAACAAGTGAAAGGAAATTTTTCCTTTATAATTTTTAATTTGAACTGTTTATGTAAATATAAAACAGTTTCATATAATTGAATATTAATTATTCCGAACCCTACGTTCCTAGAACAATTTTTTTTTGCCAGGCAATTTGACCCTCGGACTGCGAATCTATCTACTCTGGCAAATCTTCCTTTTCTTCCTATTCTTATACATCAAATGCACATCACGCCTTTTCTTATTTTTTCTTTTCATATACAGGGTGACACACCCCGATTTTTTCCCTTGTTTCTGTAGCTATATTTCTGAAATTCGGAACATTGAATATACTCAGTATAGGGCACTTTTTGACATATTTAGAAAAAATTCAATTTCCGGTTTTTCGTATTGGTTATACAGAAAAATAGTTGATATGGATGGATACCCCACCGATGGTTCTTTAGAATGACGTCAGAGTACCATTATGCTACCATTTGACAAAACAGAGTTTCGAGTGAAAAAAGGTTTTGGTTTACTTTTTTGGCACGTATTTCGAACCACGATACTTTTTAAATCGAAATTACTATAGTGTAGCATTATTTTGATTATTTGGAATAATTTTAGGTAGTTCATGGCTCTCTAGACCGAAAAATAAAATGGTCGTTCTGACGAATGAAATATCAACTATAAGGTATCATTAGATTGAGAAAATTATAGAGATTTCAAAAATGTAATAATATACGGGGTGTCCCATTTGAAAATCGAAAGTTGATGTCATTTCCGGAAAAACCAGAAGTTGGATTTTTTTTCTGAATATGTCAAAAGGTGCCCTAGAGTGAGTATATTCATTATTCCAAAGTTCAAAAATATAACTACAGAAACAAAGGAGAAAATGGAGGTGTATCATGAATCTGTGTCACACTGTATTTTAAAATAATTTCATTCTCCTCTTCTTCCAAAATATGAAGCGCAAGTACACTCCATCTTCGAATTCTCACTGTCGACTGTCGGCCGAGTAGTTTGGCTGCAGATTAGGAAACCACTCCGACGTCACAGCGGACGCGAGCAGTAGCTGCTCGCATTCACTGCATGCGTCCGACGCACAAGCGAAACCGTACCTTTAGAAGAACTAAGAATTGGCTCTTTCCAGATATCGAAGAAAATCTCTAATTCGATATTTGAAGTAGAATGTGGTCATGGAAAAAAAAATCCAATATTTTCCATATCAGTAAGTTCCGTCCATACGTTTCAACTGAAGAAGAAATCTCTTCACTTACCAGCACCTCAGTTCCGGGTGGGGGGGATGGAATGCAGTCTAGTTTGTCTGCATTAAAAACGTCTAGATGACAGATCAGTTTTGTTTTCGAGAAGAAAGTTTTATCGAAAAGCTTTTTCAGTTAAAGTTTTAAAGATAGATAGATTGTTGACTTTTATTCTCGATTTTGTTACAGGTTCGTTAAATTTCATCATCTAGTCATTGTATTTCTTCAATAAAATTTTGTTTCAGAAACATAAATCGAGAGTTGTCATTGGCAGAATAGAAAATCTAGAATTATAAATGAATAATACATCAAACTCTAGTGATTAATGAATTCTTCAACACAATTAATCGATGACAACATGTTCTGCTTACATATGGTTCTCTGGACGATGTGCATTTTATTTCAAAATTTATTTCTTATTTATTTCTCTTCATAGATTTTTTCCCTTCCTGAAGAGAAAAAAGTAACTTCTATTAAATGAATATATTGTTCATACTGATGTTTAATTATATTACAATGATGCGTATTTTCATGATCTGTTAGGTTTCAAACTAAATTCAACCTTCACTAATGACTAATGTGTTGTGTTTTTGTACATTTCTTTGTTATGGAAAGCAAAAACGAAAACAGCAAAGACAAAACTAAACAAAAAATTTTACCTTCACAATCAGCAGAATTGTCAAGATATTTTGTAGTAAGTACAACCTTGTAGAGTACAGTAGCAGAGCTAAAATATGCTTGCAAATTCCAGGCAATATTGCTTTGTATCTGTATATAATTTTGTCAACCTTCACACCATCATTCGAAAAATATCGTTTCCTCAATTTGATGGGGTTATCCTTGTAGAATTCGAATGTTTTGAAATAATTTTTTTTCCACATATGAACCAAATGAGGTGTTGCATGTAAATATTGAGGAACATTTGGTGAACATTTTGCCAGATGATCTGAAAAACATTCAAAATTGAATTGTGCTCACCTCAATATTTTACGTTAAATATAACTACTATATACTAACTACTATATACTTACAATATTTCCTATACTTGCACATACAATATAACCAAGATGATCCACAATTAAGCAAACATCTTCGATTATTGATAGTCAATTAACTTTAAAACTAAAAAATCCCATAAGTATGAATGGAAAGCTAATGTAAACACAAAACAATACTCGTTTCGGGAATCAGGTGATCGTTGAATGCATCTCTTCGTTTCAGATTGCTGAAAGTTATTTCGCTCTTGAGAGATGCGGTCCAAGCTGGTATGATTTTTAACTTTTGGCACAGATTATTTATACCATACTCAATCGGTTTGAAATAAGGTAATCTGAAATATACATTTCTGTTATGCTCCTAGACCTGATCAGATATTCCAGGCGACGTGTCAATGGTCATTCAAACCGGAGGAAGCGAGAACTGTGGGGTTGCTAAGGTGTGCAGGAACGGCATTTTCCATTTTTGTTTCGCAATATGTATAGTATTATTTCAACTCTGTCAATCAAAATAATATATGTAATGGATTGTCTTCTCATTGAAACAAAAAGCAAATTTGTTGCTTTGTAAAGAGATTTTCATTTGATGAATTGTATCATCCCAAATTACTTTATTACAACACTTATTAACTTTAAACTATTATAAACTTATGTACTAACCTGTGAAGAGAAACATCATTTGAAGCTATTGCTTCAATTTATCAAATTAATTCACTCGAACAATAAACTTGAAATATTTCTTCATATAACATATGAACATATGCACATAGACTGTTCGCTGGAACTATTAACACATCAAAGACAATGCTCAGGGAAATTAAATTGAAAGGGGCGGGGAATCTTCATTTACATCTTCTCCCTCCAAACCAAAGAACCCCAAAATTCTTACTGTACAGGTATGAGTTTTGAAATGTGAAATAGATGGAAAGTTGAAGATTGTTCAGCTCAATGCCCAGGGTATCTTGAACAAAATCAATCGGATTGAGGTCTTAACTCATCTCGAGGATCCAGACATCCTGAGCATAGCAAAAGACTGGTGCAAACCAGATGAAATATCATCAATGAATCTTAGGGGTTATGTTGTGGTTGGTTCATATTATCGTCCAGTTAGGGCACATGGAGGTACGGCAATATTATGTCAAATCGAAATATCAAGCAGAAAACATTAATTATAAAAACAAATTTTCATTAGAAATGCAATGTGTTAAATGAAATGTTGTTAAATTTTTTCTGTTTCAGGTCTTTGAAATGATACGGCAACTTAGGCTCTTTCCTGGTGGATAAATACTCTACTCGCATCCGATGCCAACCCCCACGCCAGTATGCCATATGTTATCACACCATGGAAATAAGGATAATATACAATTACAATCTTAGCTGATTCCAGGGACGGGCCCAAACCAAATTTTTGGGGGGGGGAAATCCATCGGAAATTTTCCAACTTGACATTGAATTGTGAGGAATTCGTTATATCTATTTCGGTATAATATTTGTTTCGGTAAAAACAAATTCAAAATTACGAATTTCAACAGATTGAGGAGTAATTAACTTTTTCTCCATCTACCGAACATTCAATTAAGAAGATTTTATGGAGTTTTTTTTTTTCATAAAGAGTATCTTGATGTTGCTTGAAACTTTGAGAAACACTACTTGTTTGTTTCTTCAGTTTTGTAGCTTTTCTTCATTTCGTGGAGCGAAGGCACGGCTCATTTTCATCAGAGAAAATATTTTTTCTGAAAAATCTATTCTCTTCATGCCGTGGAAGGAGTAAATATTGGGAATCAAAGTGATGAGAAATTAACGTTGATTCTTTATTTTATGGAATCGTTTTTTTTTTGTGTGGACTACTTTGAAGTTTGTTCGAAACTTTGAGACACACTTTTTTTTTCATTCTTTAATTTAGTTCAGTTTCATTATTTGGTGTATCTCAAAATTTCAAGCATCATAAAACAAAATATTTTTCACAAAAAAGAAGATTCCATGAAATAAAGAAATATACATGATTGAATGTTGGGTAGATGAGAAATTAGAGTTAATTACTTACCACTTTGATGAGATTCAAAATATTGAAACTGCTCATCCCTAACATAGATCCATTTCACAGAATAATGGGAACAAAATTTTCAGAAAATATATTTCGTTTGATAAAAAATAAGCATTACTTTTGCTTACAGATTTTATGAAATAAAGAAAAGCAAAATAACTCCCCAGTTTACACAGAAAAAATGTGTCAAAGTGTGTGTCATAAATCAAGATACTTCTTAAAAAAAAAGATTCCTGATTTGGTAGGGAAATGGTTCTGACCTAAATTACTCATATTGAAGAAACAATTTTGAACAAAATTTCCTAATTTGAGTTGGCGATTTCGAACTCTTTTGCGGCATTTATTGCAATTAGTGTTTGGAATTGAGGATATATGTATTTGGTGTTTTGAAAGATTGTTGTTGTGACTTCCGATATTCTGTGGTCACTATCCAAAATTTTCTCTCACACTTGTTTTCCTTCGTGCATTTTCTGTTCATAAATTTTTAAAAATTTTTTTATAAGGCACCACATAACTCAAACTTCACTTTGAATCTTTTTTGATTCATTATTTAAATTTATGTACAGGGTATCCCAAATTGCTTGATTTTGAATGTTTTAGGTACTTCTGGACCAGATGGCTCGATGTTCGTGAAAACACCATTAGTGAAAACCGTTTCACGATATCTAAATTTTTTTTTATTTTGCAAAAAATTATCGATTTCGAAAATGTGCCATAACTTTTCTATTTACGAAAATATCTGAACACGATATGAAATTTCTAGGAGCGCTTTTCCACCGGAAATAAGAAACTATATTCAATTTTTTTCTTCTCGTGGAGAAAAAACAATTTTTTTATTTCAAAAACGAACGCATTTGAAATAATGTCTTATTCCGGATGAAAAAATTCTTGTTGAAAGTTTTTATCTTTTTCAGATATTTTCGAAAATGGAGAAGTTATGGCACATCTTCAAAATAAAAAAAATTTCAAAATTTTGTTATATCTTCGAAACTAATGAAGATATCGTGAAACGGTTTTCACTACTAGTATTTTCACGGAAATCGAGTCCAGGCCTCCTTTCATCGTTTTTACCTAGCTAGTCTAAAAGTACCTGAACCAGCCAAAATCAACCAATTTGGGATAACCTATACATATATTGTTTATTGGCAAAACTATAACACAATAAATGTACGAAGGGCGTACCTAATGATGATTCTGCTTATCTGTAAGTTACAGCTTAAATTTATGATACCAGATGGTTTTTTATGACACAGTATTGGCGACGTAACTGAAACATTTACAACTGGGTGCCTACTTCTTGATGGTAAAAATATTGGGTTGAAAACAATTTATTGCCGGCTATGCATATATTGTCAAGTACTGATTGCAAACTTGTTTTTTCTAATTCAGATTCCTTCGTATTTCATAACTCCCTTGGAATGATGTATTTCAACTGCTTTGAAATTTTACCAACTGCTTTGGACTTTCTCCAACTGTTTTGGAATTTTTTCCCAATGCTTTGAAATTTTTCCAACCCTTTTGAAATTTGTTCCAACTGCTACGAAATTTTTCCAACTGCTTTGAAATTTTTCCAACTCCCTTGAAAATCTTCCAACTGGTTTGAAAATTTGCCAACTTCGTTCAACATTGGGGGGGATCATCCCACCCCATCCCATTCCCTGGCTGATTCTTGTGTAGTCAACTGCATGACTCTTCTTAAAGAATATAGTGCTCTTCACAATCGTTTGCAGGTCTGATCTATGTGTGCTGACCAGTTTAACCTGGAATCTACAACCAATCTAAGAAACTCTACCGAAGCAACATCCTTCATTAAACTAAAGGTGAGTTCCTTTGTTTTTTCTGCATTCAATTTAAGTTTATTGCTCAAAAACCAGCTTTCAATTTCCTGCATTCCATCTTTTTTTTATACTGTAGTTCTTCATAGTTTTTTCCTGTGATTATAGTCGATGTATCATCGCAATACAGACATAAGTTATCTGATATAGATACTTTTATGTCATTCATGTATAACAGGAATAACAGAGGTCCCAAGATTGAACCTTGTGGTACACCGTGGGTCAAGACGGTCTCCTGTGATCTCTGGTTGTTGATTATCACCAATTGTTTTCTATTACAGAGATATGACCTGAGCAACGCATGAACATTTCCACGGAAACCATAGTATGACAGCTTTTCCAGTAGAATACCATGATCTATGCTATCAAACGCCTTGCTCAGGTCAAATTTACTCATGGATACCTTTTCATTTTCATTTAGATCCTTCATGATTGTATTCAGAGCACTTTGTATTGCCGTTGTAGTATTTCTGTTCTTTCTGTATCAGTGTTGTTATGAGCTGAATAATTCCATTTTTTCTAAAAACATGACCAGTCAATTTTTATTGTCAACTCAATAATTTTAGATAATATAGAGAAAACTTTAGTTCCACTTTGTAGGTTATTTTCACAGATATTATAATTTTTACTTTCTGAAGCCATCAAAGCGTCTTTTTCATTGTTCTCGATAAAATCTCGTCACCGCAACACACGTCGGTATTTTTCTCGTCAAGATGATTTCTATTAAAAACTCTTTTTTGAGCTTCATCAATTCAGTCGATAGATCTTCATTTGTAGCCATGTTGCCAGATTAACAAGGGCCTTATTGCAAACAAGGAATCAACACTTACTTACTGGTATTGCTGCACATGGTGAGTACGATTAACTCGAAAACGACTTACAGGCTCTAAATCAGTTTGTATATGCGGTGACCTGAATATAAATTATTTCGAACCTCACAGCTGTTTGGATTATTACTTTTAGAATTTAATCTGAGCATAACATCTGTGGGACCCACTAGAATATTTACTAATAGAAATGGAACGACTAGCACTAGTAAAGTAGATTATATTCTAACTAATGTTCAGAGTCATTTTATAACAACCCGTGTGTTTGATACTGGGGATCACCGAGCGTTTGTTTTATCCTATAGATTATGCGAATTAGATTCCTCTAGAGATTCTGTTGTTCAGACATTTCGATATACATCAGAGGAAAATCTTCAGAAACTTTCCTCAATGGCTGCTTGTATTGGTGTTGTAGTATTTCTTTTCTTTCTGTATCCGTGTTGGTATGCGATGAATAATTCGATTTTTTCTAAAAACTTGACCAGTCTATTTTTTATTGCCAATTCAATAATTTTAGATAATATAGGTAAAATGGATATTTATCGATATCACGATTTACACTTTTCTTCATCTCCTTTTTTATGGATATGTGTGATTTTGGCTACTTTCATTTTCTTAGGAAAATAACCCCCTGTGAAACATTCATTGATTAAAATTGTCATCAGAACCGCAATTTCAGACCCATAGAGACAATCCATAGAGATCTTTCGAGGATTTATTTTTTAAGGAATTAATTAAATTTTTCGTTTCTTCCACCGAGCAATCAGAAAGAAAACATGATTTTGTTGTTCCCTTGGCATTTCTATGCAACAAATCTGCTGCGGAGATGGCGATTTCTGCAGTATTTATTTCCGATGCGACTCTTGCTCCAACCTCTCCAAGGAACTGATTGAATTCCTGCTGACTTGGTATCCGCCCTGAGAGCCTCCGAAATTTTGGTTTTATCTCCTTTCGAAATACATCCCATATATCTTTTGGTTTATTCATGGAGCATCTAATGTGATTTTCATTCTCTATTCTATTTTTCTGATCTATCTTAGAAATATATTCAGCTTTGATTTTGGTACATGCTTCATAAGCCCCCTTTTTTCTTTGTGATTTTTTTATGTTTTTCAGTATATCTAATCTTGCTTTGAGTCTTATTAGTAAGCGGTTTTTTTCGGTTTGGTATATTCTTTCTTATTTCAGGGAAATATTCATTCAGAAGCAGAAGGAGCATCTAAGTTTCATGAAATTTAGCAAAATTATCCTGAGCAATTTTATGTTGCAAGATACTGGTCCAGTCCATGCTACTCAACTCTGCATTCATAAGGTGAGTACTTTTATCTGTAACCCTTCTAAATTCAATAATATTTTGTTTTCTTTCAGCTTGCCTTATATCCTGCATATTGATCTCCAACAGTTGGGCTCTATGATCTGAAATATGTAGTTCCTTTGTTGATCGTGTAGTAAATTGTAAAAGTTCATTTGAAATGAACATGTTATCTAAGCAGGCTTCATTTCTACTAGGCTCCTTGAAAAAAGAACTATTCTCAAATGATGACATTAATTTTTCTAGTGTTTTGAGTTCATTTGAATGCTTAAGAAAATTAACATTAAAATCACCAGTTAGTACAATTTGTTGTGATTTGCTTTTCGTTCTTAGAAAGTTGAATATGCTCTCTAAGATTTTGATGTAGCTCTCGAAGCAACCCTCAATGGACCTTTAGGAAGACAGTATTACTATTTTATTTTGTGGTAAGTAGGCACCATGTTGAAATTTTTTACTGCAAAAGTAGTCAACAATTGTAAATTCTTCCAATCCTATGCTCTGTATTTACGGTTCTTTGAGCCAATGTTCTGTGAGACAGAGCACATCACGACTTTCATAATTTGCCCAGTGCTGTAAAATGCTCACTTTCTTTGTTAATGATTGTATGTTTAGATTCATAATTTTTAATAAGTTTTTTGTTTTACTTATCTTGTTTTATGGGGTTTTCTCTGAAAGAAACGAAATCGCCTTACCTCTATACCCTCTAGCCACGTTTCCGGCTTGTTCAGTTCATCAAGTAAGGATAAATCAGCACCAATTTTAAATGATACACTATTAGAATCTTCCCGTTTCGGCTGTATTTGAACTTGAAATTCACTTAGCGGCAATTTTTTCTTTAGGTGGCTAACAACATCTTCTTCTCTAACATGGATTCCTGCTCTACTGACGTGTAACCATACACGACTTGTTGCGCTTGCAAAACTACCCTGGGAACCTTCGCTGCCCGTTATTGCAGGTTTTTTCAATGATTCTTCCTTATCATTATTAATATTCCTCTTTGTTGATGTTTTATTATTCATCCTCATTAATGACTTCGATTGAGAGTGCAATTCGAATTTTGTCTCTGAACCTCGTGATTTTTCCGTCAACGTGGAACACCGCTGGGTTTCTCATCAGCTGATTGTTTACACATTTCAGTTCAGTCTGAAGTATTTTCAGTTCGCTTCTTAAAGTAAACACTTCAGTTCCACTTTGTAGGTTATTTTCACAGATCTTATAATGTTGACTTTCTGAGGCCATCAAAGCGACTTTTTCATTGTTCTCGATAAAATCTCGAACCTCTTGAGTCACTGCAACACACGTCGGTATTTTCTCGTCAATCGTCAAGATGATTTCTATTAAAAATTCTTTTTTGAGCTACATCAATTCAGTCGATAGATCTTCGTTTGCATCCATGTTGCCAGATTAACAAGGGTCTTCCTTATTGCAAACGGAATCAACACTTACTTACTGGTATTGCTACACTTGGTGAGTACAATTAACTCGAAAACGACTTAGAGGCTCTGAATCAGTTTGTATATGCGGTGACCTGAATATAAATTATTTCGAACCTCACAGCTGTTTGGATTATTTACTTTTAGAATTTAATCTGAACATAACATCTGAGGAACCCACTAGAATATTCACCAATATAAATGGAACGACCAGCACTAGTAAATTAGATTATATTCTAACTAATGTTCAAAGTCATTTTATAACAACCAGTGTGTTTGACATTAGGAATAACCGAGCGTTTGTTTTAACCTATAGATTATGTGAATTACATTCCTCTAGAGATTCTGTTGTTCAAACATTTCGATGTACCTACATCAGAGGAAAATCTTCAGAAAATTTCCTCAATGGCAACTTGTACAAGCTTTAACAGCATATATGATATCTCTGACATTAACCGTAGTTTTGAAAACTTTTTCACTATCTTGGTCCATCTTCTGGATTCCACCTGTCCTATCAAAACACGGCGATGGCGTTCTGGTCGAAAGCACGATTGGATTACCGATGAGGTCAAAACAGCGAGTAGACATCTGAAAAATCTTCATTGGATATTTCAGAATTTGAAATCTGAGGAGACCAAAAAGCAATATTTATCTGCGAAAAAAGAATACGTAAACCTGTTGAAGTCTACCAAACATCCTCCAACAACAAGAATAGAACAGTATGGCAGTTGGTTCGAACAGAGATGGCATCAGCTAGCTCTATCGACAAGATTTCTTTGAAGATGGACGGCGAGGTTGTTTCTGAGCAGTCTGAAGTGGCTGAGGCGTTTGCTAAATATTTTTCAAGTGTCAACATTAATGATCATTTCGGTGGAAACCTGTCCACTTCTTGCACGACGTTATCACTTTCGGATAGCAATTTTTTTCTCTTTCCAGTTTTGGATCAGGAGGTTCGGATTGTTATAAAAGGACTCAAGAATAAAAAAAGCAGTGGAATGGATATGATTTCGGTGAAGGTCATGAAATCTTTGGCTCCTTTCATATCTGAACATTTGGCATATCTCATGAATTTGTCTGTGACTTCAGGAAAATTCCCTTCTGTACTTAAAACCACAAAGGTTATTCCTGTTCACAAAAAGAATGATGCTGATGACATATCTAACTATGGCCCAATATCTCTACTGAGTTGTTTATCGAAGGTTATGGAGCGGATAATATATGATAGAATGCTGAATTACCTGAATAAGTTATCCGTTATTACAAGTTGTCAGCATAGATTTACTGTGAACAGATCAACCGAGACTGCTGCGTGTGAGCTGGTTGACTGTGTACATGGTAGTTTAGATGATGGTTTGTGTGTGGCCGGTTTGTTCTTTGATGAGTCTCGCACTTTTGATTGTCTCAATTTCAATTTCATTTTAGATACACTATTCAACCTGGCTTTCAGGGAAGTTTTCCTGGAATGGATTGAGAGTTTTCTAACTGATCGTTGGTTGTATGCCAGACTTTTCAGTGATTGTTTTAAACTCTTTATTTTGTAACTTTGATTAATTTGTTAGATGAACTAGTAGATGAAGGTTGTTAGATATTATTCGATCACAGTTCTGTGGTTTGGGAGTAAAAAAAAATAATCTAATGTCAGTGTGAAGAAAGATGTCAATCTCCAACCTCATTCATCTCATCAAGTGTTATTACTTTCCATATTCTAAATGCTCTCTACCTCACAAATTCTATCTTTGGTAAAAATCTCAGTGTCTGTAAGTATTTCATGTTTTTCTTTTAAGCAAATAACTCACATGTGCTCATGTTGTTGTAGAACTCCTGAAGAAGAGAAAAATATATTCTCGAAAGCTCGAGCACTAAGACAAAAGAAATTCACTTACCTTCTGCTGATATCCCAAAAAACTAAACTTTTGATTATATATATATATATATATATATATATATAAAATATATAATATATATACTGAGATGTGGTTATGGTCGTGATTTATATAGAAGGAGGTTTAAGGGAATCGACCAAGGTTTACACCAAAAAGTAGTTCTCTGTTTTCTTTGCCGAGCTTTCAGATTTTCATTCAATCCTTCTTCAGGGCTTCTACGAAATATAATTTATATTTATGAAAGTTTCAATAAAAACAACACAGAACTTTTTCACAATTGAAATGTAACAATTAAAACAAAAACATTTCAAAATAGCTTCACATCAAGGTACAAACAAATGCAGAATGCAATCAGACAAGGTAGGTATCAACGATCAAACAGCAATGTGTTAGAATAGGATGCACTCTCGTCACAGATTAATCCCACCAGTCAAAGTTATTGATCGAGCGGTCCATCATAGAAAATCCTCTCGCGGTTCGGATATGTTAGCAAATACGTATAGATATTACTAAGATTTTGTGTGTCAGTTTTACCGTTGATAGCCTCCTCCTCCGCATTAATATGAATTATTTCCAACATGATTCTCTTATTATAATTTCTTTCCCTATCAATTATCTCCACGTTTTCGAACAGAAAACTGTGATTATGTTCCAGCGAGTGTTTTGTTGAGGCACACCTTTCAATCCTGTTATTTACATCGCTCCTATGAAGTGCTATTCGATTTTTCAGTAGCTGAGATGTTTGGCCTACATAACCACGGGAACAATCTCAACACTCATTCTGTAAACAACGTTTGAACACAACATAGTTGGCCTATGTATGATCTTTTAACCTGCTATAGAGTTTTTTAACAGTTTTATAATTGTAAACTGCAATTTTAATTCTTCACTAGTTAAACATCTTTTTATTTTATGAGTTAAACCTTTAATGTTGATAATACTCTCAAACTTTATTTCAACTCTATCTTCTGTTTCACTAGTTATAAGCAATTGTGGTACTTGGTTGTTGTCGTCCATATGGTTGATGTTGACTGACGAATAGAGAAGTTTGGAAATCATTTTTTTTGGGTACCCATTATCGACCAGAATATTGAATAGTTTGTGCATGGAGCGCTTCAAAAATTTTGGATGGCCTATGTTTACCCTATTTTTCATCTCTCTAATGCAATTGATTTTCATTTGTACGGGCTGGTCTGATTGAAAATGTATCAATTTATCAGAAGCTGTTTGCTCTCTGTGCCAGTCAAGATGTACTGTATTGTCAATTCTGTTAAGTCTCGTATCTAAAAAACTAACCGAATTGTTCTCGTCCTCTAACTTGATGGTAAACTGAATATGTGGATTGTAACTATTAAAGTGCTCTAATATATCTTCAACGTCTTCCTTATGTAAGGCCAAAATGAGGTCATCTACAATTTTTTTGATGAAGGCGATTTTGTGTCTTTACTTGGGAATAAATATATCTAATGCGTGATCCATGACATACTGAGCTAGTATTGGGCTGATTTTTGAGCACATCCGAATATTTCATTTTAAAACTTGTTTTCAAATGAGAAATAGTTGTTACGAAGTATGAAGTTGATTATGTCAAAAAACAGATCGTTTTCGAAAATCATGGTTACTGGAAATTACGTCCCATTTTTGATCTAGGACCTGTATGATGATTTCCTCACTTAAGTTGCCGAATAGGTTTACCACATCTAGTGAAATTATCACGTAATCCTCCCTCAAATTGAAATTATTGACAAACGTTGCAAACTCGAATGTATCTTTTATAAAATATTCTTTATTTCTATCATAAGTTTGGGTCAAAATATCCGTAATGAACATAGATATATTGCTAATTAGGCTGTCTATACTTGACACTATAGGACGCAAAGGGTAATCTTGTTTGTGCATTTTAGGATTGCCATAGATTCTCGGACAGTCTGAGTTGTATGATTTTAGGGCCTTTGCTCTTTCTGCATTAAGAATATTAAGGTCTTGTAACTTTTTTATGTAATTATTGCTTTTATTCTGTAATGTTGAAGTAGGGTCTCTTTGTAGCGGTCGAAAATTTCTGAATTTACTATTTCGTACATTTTTTGTTTGTAGTTTTCCCGTTCCATAGTCACAGAACCTTCATCGCTGTTGAGAAATAACAGATATTTATCCACTCCTATTGAATAACGTATTCATTATTCAACTGCATTTGAGCAAATAATAGTATCTATGAACAAACAGCGGGAGTTATAATAACTCCCGCCTATAAATCCCTCTAATTAATCAGAATAGACCCATAGAATTATTTGACAACCGAATATCAAGCTAGTTTTGTGCTTCTGTACGAGCCGGTTCACAGAGAGGGAACATTTCATTATTGTTATTGATGGGAGTAATGTCACTTGAATAATTCTGACGTTTTCAAATTTAGTTGACAACTAATTATTATTGTGAATGTTTTTCTGAATACGACCTCCGATGAAATATTATGTAGGTACACTTCCAGAAATAAGACAAGCAGCTAGTGCTACAGTAGGTACAGAATTTATTGCCCGCGAGAAATCTCAAAACAAATATGAAGGTGTATCAAAAATTTTCAAGAATGGTGTATGGTAGTAAGAATGTATATTATTATAGTTGTGGATAAAGTATAGTATTCAACTTGCAGTAATGGTCATAACTCCCTTGATGAATTACAGCACTCGCCTGCGGCTCGCGCTGCAAACTTCATCTGCGGGAGTTATGACTTGCATTACTGCTCGTTGAATAATATACTATTTTTCCCTGCTATTAGTAGGAAAATAGAAATAATTGATGAGCGACCTCTAAATATTATTATTTGAGGGTGATATTTTCATAGAGGTCTCTTTTCGATACTCTGAAGATAATTTGGGGGGAGGCGACCTAAGACCCACATGATCCGAAAATATTTCACGAGTATATAAGTGAAAATTGAGTTATTTAGAAATATTACTCTCAAGGTGACCTGAGAGGGGGAAAAAAAATTTACTTCAAAAAAGTTGTATAACCAATAGTCTCCTTCAATCCCGAAACATCACGCAAACTTTCCAATCCCACATATACATCATAACTAAATACGACCAACGTTAAATAATATACTATTATTGTCATTCAAAAAAGGTTTCGGTTTCGTTATAAAGTTTGTCTGCGTACGTTCCCGCACCCTTATTATTATGAATGTGATTAGTTAAATAGTTAATACTTGTCATTTTCGATCTTAAAATATCCCGGTTACTATTCCGAGTTCTTTGAAGAATGTCTTCAACATCGGCAATGAATGTATTCACCGGGATGTCTCTAGTTGAGATTGGTAAGATAAATTTCGAACCTAATGAAAGAAGTGTCTTAACATTATCTGTCTTGTCTGTCTTGACAATACAGTACATCTTGACTGGCACAGAAAGCAAACAGCTTCTGATAAATTGATACATTTTAAATCAGACCTTCCCGTACAAATGAAAATCAATTGCATTAGAGAATAGAGAGATGAAAAATAGGGTAAACAGGATATGCCATCCAAAATTTTTGAAACGCTACATGGACAAACTTTTAAATATTCTGGTCGAGAATGGGTACCCAAAAAGAATTATTTCCAAACTTTTCTATTCCTCAGTCAACATTAACCATATGGACGACAACAACCAAGTACCACAATTGCTTAGAACTAGTGAAAAAGGAGATAGAGTTGAAATTAAGTTTGGGAATATTATCAACATTAAAGGTCTAACTCATAAAATAAAAAGATGTTTAACTAGTGAAGAATTAAAAATTGCAGTTTACAATTACAAAACTGTTAAAAAAACTCTATAGCAGGTTAAAAGATCATACTTACGCCAACTATGTTTTGTTCAAACGTTGTTTACAGAATAGAGTGTGCAGATTGTGGTTATGTAGCTTAAACATCTCAGCTACTGAAAAATCGAATAGCACTTCATAGGAGCGATGTAAATAAGAGGAATGGAAGGTGTGCCTTAACAAAACACTCGCTGGAACATAATCACAGTTTTCTGTTTGAAAATGTTTAGATAATTGATAGAGAAAGAAATTATAATCAGAGAATCATGTTGGAAATGATTCATATTAATGCGGAGGAGGAGGCTATCAACGGTAAAACTGACACACAAAATCTTAGTAATATCTATACGTATTTGCTAACATATCCGAACCGCGAGAGGATTTTCTATGATGGACCGCTCGATCAATAACTTTGACTGGTGGGATTTATCTGGGACGAGAGTCCATCCTATTCTAACACACTGCTGTTTGATCGTTGATACCTACCTTGTCTGATTGTATTCTGCATTTGTTTGTACCTTGATGTGAAGCGCATGTGTTGAATCCAACATCTTGGTTCATTTTATTTCAATTCAATAAACGTTGAAATGTAAATATTTGTCGAAGGAAAATACCACATACTCATTGCTAAGTTTCCTGTTAAGTAATGGTTCTCACGAATCAACATATATTGGATAACACCTTAATCTCGAATTCAATAAGTAATTTCAGAGATGTTGTTGTTGTCAGCAATTTCAAAATGTTTTTGTTTTAATTGTTACATTTCAATTGTGAGAAAGTACTGAGTTGTTTTTATTGAAACTTTTATAAATATAAATTATATCTTGTAGAAGCCCTGAAGAAGGATTGAATAAAAATCCGAAAGATCGGCAAAGAAAACAGTGAACTACTTTTTGATGTAAACCTTGGTCGATGCCCTTAATCCTCCTTCTATATAAATCACGACCATAACTACACCTCAGTTTAAATCAAGATGGGATTTTATCAGGTCATATCTGCAAGATATTCGGAAGAAATAACACGACACCTGAAGAAATGGAGTACGCAGAGAGGCAAGTTGGCGTCGGCTTATAATAGACGTATAGGCATATTATTACTGTGTAAGAGACAGGATATCGTACCTAAACATATAAGCTCAAACATTAATAGTATCATGTGATTATTCGAGATAAGTACTAGTCGTAAATTCAGCAGATGATCTCCCTAGAACAGTGTTGGATGAGTTCAAGGGTAGACAGAAGATTGGTTTTAACAGGAGATTCCATAATATTAGACAGTAAAATTTGGCAAAGATGAAAATATTGCGTGACACGAATGCAAATAAATTAAAAACACAAGAAAAGTCGTTTAAAAATCCCTCTATACCAGATAATGTTAAGACACTTCTTTCATTAGGTTCGAAATTTAGCTTACCTATCTCAACTAGAGACATTCCGGTGAATACATTAATTGCCGATTTTGAAGACATTCTTCAAAGAACTCGGAATAGTAACCGGATCTTTTAAGATCGAAAATGACAAGTATTATCACTAATCACATTCATAATAATGAGGGCGCAGGAACGTACACAAACAAACTTTATAACGAAACCAAAACCTTTTTGAAAGACAATAAAAATCTGTTATTTCTCAACAGCGATAAAGGTTCTGTGACTGTGATTATGGAACAGGAAAACTACAAACAGAAAATGTACGAAATAGTCAATTCAGAAAATTTTTCGACCGCTTCAAAGAGACCCAACTTCAACATTACAGAATAAAAGCAATAATTACATAAAAAAGTTACAAGACCTTAATATCCTTAATGCAGAAAGAGCAAAGGCCCTAAAATCATACAACTCAGTCTGTCCGAGAATCTATGGCAATCCTAAATTGCACAAACGAGATAACCCTTTGCGTCCTATAGGGTCAAGTATAGACAGCCCAATTAGCAATATATCTATGTTCATGACGGATATTTCGACCCAAACTTATGATAGAAATAACGAATATTTCATAAAAGATACATTCGAGTTCGCAACGTTTGTCAATAATTTCAAATTGAGGGAGGATTACGTGATAATTTCACTAGATGTGGTAAACCTATTCGGCAACTTAAGTGAGGAAATTATCATACAGGTCCTAGATCAAAAATGGGATGTAAGTCCTAGTTTCCAGTAACCATGATTTTCCAAAAGATCTGTTTTTTGACATAATCAAGTTCATACTTCGTAACAACTATTTGTCCACGACTACCCTATAATCTGTACATTACGAATGAGCTTTCAGAAACATTATGATAGTCATTTTATTTATTGATCAGATAGAATCATACAAATTTTTTTTTCAGAATTAACTTTTTTCACAAGCCTAATAAAATCCTCGGCACTTTGGGTCTTTGATGTTAGAATGTAGGCATATGTTGTAAAATAGTCGACCAACAAATGTAAATATGTTTTAGTAGAGCGTGAGCCACCAAATCCACCAATGGTGTCCATAGAGACAATTTCCAATGGATTTGAAGCAGGATCAAGATGAGAAATCAAGTCATATTGGTAAAAAGAGAGTTGTATTTATAAATTAACTCATCTATCTCTGATTGTTGCTGAAAGTCTAAATGATTTACTGAAATGTTTCTAAATGTTCATTAAAATTTACTTTACAATTATCACTCATATCAACACAAGTTTTCATTCAATAAAATATATCCAATGTTATTTTCATCGACTGAATATTTTTCATTTTGACTACCCGTACTGCCAGGAATATGTTCAAAATTTTGTTTCATATCTAGTTTTTGTGAGATTTCCAATTTTTCATCCAGAATTAGTTTAAAAGTTTTTATGCAATTTACTCCAATTAAAAAATCGTAATCAAAATTTTTCTCATCTATGACGAAAACACTCATACATTGTTTCAAAAATCTTTATCTTTACTGTTACTATCCCTATGTTTTTTTTCACACCATTAATCGTTTTTGAGTTTGCTTGATACCTGTTATCATTGATGTGGTGGGTTTTGATTGATAATAATTTTGAATTAATTAAGCTCATTATTATTATGAAAAAGTTACAGAGTTGAGGTAAACACCTATGAACTCGGTCCGATAACAAGAAAAAAATCATCATTCCACCCAGAAAAAAAGAAAAACATGAAAGACGAAACGTATATTAACTTCCCAGTCCAGAATTGCAAAAGTTAAAATAACACACTTCACAAAGCACCAACACTTAGCTTCCATCGGTCATAACATATTGACACTGGTAGATTCAACCACAGATCCTGGTAAACATTTTCATGGATCAAAGACTCTATTGGATAAGAAATTCCTACGTGTATTGGACCGGAATGGTTCCTTAGACAGCTTGAAAGCATGTCCCCGAAGGTTGTTCCTGTTGAACTCGAACAGATTTCGTAGTTCAACACCAAAATAATCATTAATTTCTCTAAAAGTAACAATCAAATCGCCTCTAGTACGCCGATCCTTGAATGGTAACAGACCAAACATTCGCACCGCAGTCTGGTCGCATAGTCGGGTCGATCATAAGAAGCAAAGGGAATCCGTGTACACCACCTCTAGACCGACTCCAGCAAATTTATATCACCCTGGAGAGCAACCCACCATACAGGTCCGACGTACTCCATAATCGGTCTCACGTAGTTCTCATAAAGCATTTTCATGGTCTGGACACTACAGTTGTTGAATGATTTCTGAATAATATAGGTAGATCTCTAAGCTTTAGTACAGACGGATGATATATGTTCAGACCAGTCCATGTTCTACTTTCAAACCTCAATCCCTCTGCGATTCGACTACGGCAAGGAGAGACCCAACAAGTGTGTATGGGAGACGTGGGTTGCTTTTACCGATATGTAAGACACAACATTTGTCGTTGTTCAGCGGCAGCAACCAGTCCTTCGTCCACTGATTGATCATGTCGAGATCGAGCTGTAATTGATTTGTGTCATCAGCGAACAACAGGCACCTGGACTTAATGAGTTCAGGTAAATCATCCGTGTACAACAGAAACAGAATTGGCCCAAGGACCGATCCCTGGGGGATACCACTAAAGACCATTTGATTCAGGGTCGAAAGAGTCTCCATGATCCTTACTCTGTAAGTTCGCTGGTCCAAGAATGACTTTATCACGACAACAAGCGGCCACGTATCCCGAGATGTTCCAGTTTATGAATTAAACGTTTGTGGGGCACGCGGTCAAAAGACTTTGAGAAATCCAGATACACCACATCTATCCGGATTCCCTCATCGAGTTCTTTGCTCCAATCGTTCACCGCCTATAGCATATTTGTAGGGGTTGAAAGTTGGGGATCAAGTGGTTTACTGTCGCAAACTCCAAAATCTGGTTCGCTTAGATTCGTTCAAAAACCTTGGCAATTGTCGGCACCAAACTAATTGGTAGATAGTTAGTAGGCAAAGTCTTATCTCCACTTTCCAGTCGAGTGGAAGAGATGATGTCAAATAGGATCGTTCGTACAAAAGGTAAAGAGGCTTAGCGACAGCTCTGGAATAACGCGACAGCAAAAGTGGAGTCAATCCATCAGCACCTGGAGCGGAAAAGACATTCAGAGCAGACAGGTGTTGTTCCACGAGGTCTACAGATAAAAATACCTCATTCAGATCGTGGATGCAGCGAGGAGTACCAACTCGTGGGATACCAAAAGTTGGCTCATCCGAGAAATGAGAGGCAAAAGACCTAGCGAGAACATTAGCCGACTCGAGAGCTTCAACACATAGTTCACCCGAATCATCACGCACTAGCGGAACCGACACTTTGCCACACCCATATTGCTACGTACATATTTGAAACACCTTTTTCTACTACTGCAAGTAGCCAAGTTGTGTTCAAATTGTTTTTTAGCAAATGAAATCAACGATGAAACATAGTTGGAATAACGTCGATGGTTGGGATAATCTGATGTACTCCCGCTACGAACATATCGTCGCCAAAGACCTTTCTTGATCCTGATTGCCCCAACGAGCCCACCGTTTATCCACGGCTTTAACGTGCTTGATAGTGAAGGCGTGTGTGTTGCCGGTAATAATATACCGCACTATTCTCAGAAATTGATTTCACATGCCTGGCCAATCTACACTCAGCATATCAATAGAAACATGTTCGAAGTTGATTTTCTTGTAAGTTTTATCCTGGATGCAAGAGAATGATTATCATAGAACTGGAGTTCCGTCGCCAAGACAACGTGGTCAGACCTGCCGAGTGGGGGACGATAGTGTATTTCAGAAAGTAGTCCAAGATCCGTGGTAATGAAGAGATCTAAAAAGGAAGGGGTTTGACCATGTCTATATCTAGTTGGCTGTAGAACCGTTTGCTGAAGTCTGCAATTCAATAATAAGTCAGCGAACGGAAAGGATGGTGAACCTACAGGCGAGAGACAGGTCATCGGCCAGACAATATCAGGTCAGTAGAAATCACCCGCTACTAAGACATTTTGTCGAGAAAGAGATATTTCCTCCAAAAATTGAACCAATGCAACGTCATCTGTACAAGGTCTAGGCCAATAGATACATATGTCAAAAAATATATTGTCGACACCCTGCCAATCCCTGTGGAAAACAGAAACCATGAAGGCATTGACCATAGAGTTTTTCAAATAAATGGTTTGGAACAAGCTGGAGAGGTGATCGCGTGGGATCCAGCAGAATTACTTCTCAGTCTACGATTTGTAGACAGGCATACAGGACATATCCAATTTTCACGCTTTTCGCGGAGAAAACTTATTTAATTAGGAATGAGATTGACGCAGTCAGCATGAAAATGCTTATTGCAAGCAGTGCAAAGGATTGCGGGCTGAGAACAGCAACAACAATTTCGCGCCATTTTCAACTAACGTGAAAAAAATATGCATAAATTCACGACAGAGGAGAGGGAATGACTGTTCACCTCCTTGGGCCTATAAGGAAGACTCGAGACAGAATCAAGGAAGGCCACGGATATCAGGAAAAGAAAGGAGTCGGTTCAAATTCAACAGGTTCAGATGAAAATTCATGAATGAAGGAATCAGTGTTAGCACGTGTTAGATTCGAATTATCACCACGAACTAACAGCTGTGATATTCTTCCGTGATAACAATGTAATCGAAATATATCGATTTGTATTCAGACAATATTGGAAAAAACGAAATGATTCAAGTATACCTTTTCACTCGAAAAAGGGTAGGTATAATTCTAGGCTCACCTTTGCCGTTTGATCCTGAGTCATATACCCCAACGTTTCTATAGAATCATTTATGAATAACTTTATTTTGATTAATGGTGGAATTATTAGTTTTTTGGATCAATTTCATTAAGTGTTATTTCTAATTCAGAATTATTCACACTCCGTATGGGTTTTCTATTTGAACGTTCATTTTCCTTATTTTTAAACCAACATACAGATTCCGGGTGGTCCTCTATTTCCTTTCTTTTCTTTTTCACAGATTCTGCATGGTCGGCCTTTAAAATTTTTATTTTTAATTTTAGTACCAGAATCAACATTTTTTTTCCACAATTCTTTTATTGATTAAATGTTCTAAGCCCCTAATCTTATTAAACAAATCCTCAGTCTCTTTCAATTTATTTCTATCAATTTCATCGGCTATAAAATTGAGTAGCCCGGTAACAATTAAATCAATTAAAGTAGGTTTGTCTATTAATTTATTTACCTCTAGTAGAAGTTCTTCTTTTTTCAAAGCGTATTCAAGTTGGGAACCCTGTCTATATTTAAATAAAATTGCATACCCAACTCATTCATCGTTCGCGAAGCATGGGGAACAGATCGTAGTTTCGCATCGCTCCCACTTGATCATAAAATAACAAAATGGGCCCTAAAATAGGAGGAGATATAAAAAATGCCATCAAGGAGTCTCTTAAGGAGATGCTTTGTGATGACGAATTCGTTAGCAAACTTTTCATGAAAGTTAATGAGAAATTAGATGTACTACAAACAACAGTTACCAATAACACGGAACAGATAAGAGCCATCAATGTGAAAACTGATAACCTGCAACAAGCGGAGAAACTGAACAACATCTGTGTTTACAACCTGCCGGAGACAAATCAAGGGAGCCTAATTGAAAATACTCTTCAACTAATGAATGAGAATTTAGGGATAAATGTTACGAAGCAGGACATAGTGAAGTGCAACAGAGTTGGATTAAAAACTGATAAACCCCGTCCCGTTATATTTCGCTTCGAATGATATCACACGAAACTATATCAGTCTTGAAAAACTGCGGAAGACTGAAATGCACAAGAATAGGCATTGTAGAGGACTTGACAAAGAATAGACTAACTGTCTAACGTGAATTGCGACAAAAATTGGTTGATAGAGGACAAGTTTTTACGCGTTATGGAAGTGTATTTGTAAGAATTGAGAAGAGGGTGAAAAAAATTACTAACCAGAATGAAATTAACAAGGTTATTACAGGTCAAAGAGAGTAGCCTCACACATTAACAGATTATTGTTGGGTATTCAGTGAATATTAGAATTTATATTCTAATATTCTAATATTTACGTGAGGGACAGTTTCAGATCGACTTTGATTTTTTCGGAGTCCACTGAAGACTTGGAACAAGTTTGGATTCGATGTAGGTTGGGGAATGAAAATTATGCCTTCGGTGTAGTATATAGACAGCCCAGATCTAGTATTTTTAACTCTATGAACTTGATTCAGACCGCGTTATCTCAGATTTTTCCTTCTGTTGATCATATTTTTTGTATGGGCGATTTCAACCTGAATTTTGAAGATGCGAATAGTTCATATATTGAACGATTTTGTAATCTAATGGGAAGTTTTGATCTCAAACCCTGTATTCGTGAAGCTACTAGAATAAGTTCAATTTCGTCTACTATAATCGATCAGATTTTCGTATCGGGTGCTATGAATGTGGTTTCTTGTGGTACGCTGGATTCAGAGTGTATTTCGGATCATAGGTTGACATTTTGTGATGTTCTTGTTAATAAATTATTGAAGAGGGCGAAATTTGTTGTGTTCAGGGATTTTCGCTTTTTTTCGAAAGATGATTTCAGAAGAGATCTCAGGCTTGTTGATTGGCACCCACTCTTTTCAAGTTATTCTGTTGATTTCAAAGTCAGTTTTTTGACCACTCAGGTGGTCAATTTGTTCAACCAGCATGCTCCAGTGAGGAGGGTGCGAGTGACAAAAAAGAAAGCGCCATGGATTACTGACGTTGTCAAGATTTTGATGTCTGAGAGAGGTAAGGCGCTTAGTCGCTACAAAGTCACTGGGTTGGAGAAAGATTTCAAAGCATACAAAAAACTCAGAAACTATACATTGAGTGCTATCAGAAGGGAGAAAAAGGCATACTTAGATTTTATATCTGGACCTGGTACTGACTCGAGAAACCTGTGGAGGCGCCTCAGAACTTTGAATGTTGCACCTAACAATATAAATACTATACCCCCTAACTTGCTAGAAGATGTTGAGAGAATAAATAGGAGCTTTTTGTCGTAACTGATAAATTAAACGAAGACTGTTCTACACTAACATCATTTTATAATAACGCTATTTTCGGTGACGATGTTGAATCATTCTCTTATTTTCGATTCGCCAGTCTTGAGGAGATTTCAGATATTATTTGCAACTTTAGCTCAAATGCAGTGGGTGATGATGGAATTTCTAAAATCATGATTCAATATTGTTTACCAGATTTATTGCCACCACTCACAAATGTTATAAATAGCTGCCTGGAACTTGGTTTCTACCCTACATCTTGGAAGACCGCAGTCGTTTGTCCCCTGGCTAAAATATCACATCCTAAGTCTGCAGAAGATCTTCGGCCCATAAGTATTTTGCCGTTTCTATCCAAAATGTTAGAAAGATGGGTTTATAAACAGCTTTATGATTTCTGCTCATCGAATAATATCTTACCGATGCATCAGTCAGGTTTCAGAGCAAATCACGGGGTTGGTACAGCACTCAGTCATATACTTGATGACGTTTTGCATGACTGGGACAATGGTATGGTTACTGCACAGGTTCTTTTGGACTTTACTAAAGCCTTCGACACGATTAATCATAACCTAATGCTTGCTAAGCTGAAGTATTATCAACTTTCCGGAAATGTTTTGAATTTTTTCGAAACATTTCTTCGTGATAGAAGTCAGTACGTGCGAGTGGAGGGAGGTAGATCATCATGTGTCCATATCTCGAAGGGGTACCTCAGGGTTCAATTCTGGGTCCACTACTGTTTTTGATTTACACTGCAGATTTGTGTGAGAATGTTAAGTTTTGTCGGTTCCATGCATTTGCCGACGATATTCAGATTTACCTTAGTTTCAACCCGGATCGAGCTGCAATGGCATGTTCTCAGATTAATGAGGATCTAGGTTCGTTGGCGTTGAGAGCGAGGAATCATAATTTGCACCTGAGCCCTATTAAGTCTTGTCTTCTGTTGATTGGTAGCGCTAATTCTATCCGTAAACTCGAGGGTTTTTCTGTCAATGTTCTGGACAGAGTTCTGAGGCCTTCGAAATCGGTTAAAATCTTGGACTGTATGTTGATTCTCAGCTCAAATTTTCGGATCATGTCTCAGCGTGTGTCAGAAGGGCATATTTATCACTCAGACTCATTTATAATAGTCGTCACTTTCTCCATAAAGGTTTGAGAGTGATGCTTTGTGATCAGCTCGTGTTGTCTTGTTTCAATTTTTGCGATGTTGTCTATGGTTCGTTTCTTGATGTTTTCGATTCAGGTCGTATACAAACTGTTCAGAATCGTTGTTGCCGTTTGGTGCTTGATTTGAGGAGATCTGTTAGAACCTCAGGCCACATAAACTCGATCGGTTGGGTCAACATGGAAAACCGCCGTCTGCTTCACCTTTCTTGTTTTATTCATAAGATTATTCAGCTGAAGCAACCCCCTTATCTGCATCAGAAAATAACCTATAGACGCAATGTTCATTGTGTCAATGTTCGGGGCTCGTCTTGCATCAGTATTCCTCGCCATAAGACAACTAAGTTCAAGAGTTCTTTCTCATATCAGGCCCCTTATATTTACAATTCCATCGATAATGATATAAAAGCTTCATCGTTGAATGGTTTTAAAACCAAAATTAAAAATTCACTACTGATCAGCCAGGATTCTACTGTTTCATAAGTGACAGAATATTATTGTATAATTTCCTTTCTTTTTCGTTAATCATAATTATTGATATTTTTGTTAGACATTAAGGGATATGTTGTAACATTATGGGTTAAAGTGTAAGAATAGCTTAAGCTAAACTTTCGCCCAATAAAGACGATTATTATTATTATTATTATTATTATTATATTATAATTGTCTGTCAAGAGAAAAAATATGAAATGATATAATTATGTATGTTGTATGGGATAACTTTTCTATGTTTGGTTTAATGTATATACCTACTTAAAAGAGTATTTAGTATTTAGGCACTTGTTGTATTTATTGAATTGCTACATAAATATGAGTTGATCATGGGAAAATCAGTGAGCGAACGCGTTTTTATCTTTGTTTCATGAATGTGTTGGAGGCGTTGGAGCGGAAGGAGGTGTTGGAGGCTGCTGGTGGTCATGGGCTTAGGGCGGGGGATTGCTTTGCTGGTAGACCATCGTGTTTTGGGGTGCTCCACCTTAATATAAGAAGTGTCAATAAAAACTTCGAAGAATTTGTGAAATATCTGGAAGGAATTAACGTAGAGAAAGTACATGTAATGTAATTATTCTTTCGGAAACTTTTATTGTACATGAGACTGAACAGTTCAAAATACCAAGTTGTAACATATACTGTAACAGTTCAACATATACCAAAAACGACGGTTTACTCGTATATATTCGAGATGATTTAAATGCCAACTTCAAAAATATTGAACTCTCTGAAACTTTTATTTCTAGGCTTGAAATAACTTTGGGCGAACAGAATTTGGGAATAACTGCAATATACAGACCGCCGTCTACGAACCTGAATTTGTTCTTGAGTGATCTCGAAAATTATTTGGGAGGTTTGGAGCACCGTTCAATTGATTTACTAATGGGCGATTTAAATATCAATATTCTTGATGAGAAAGATGTAATGTCGAACGTGTACTTAAATTTGTTAGCATCTAATGGTTATAAAAGCTATCTAAGTGAACCAACAAGAGTAATGGAGTCTTCTTCTACCTTAATTGATCACATATTTGTGAAATGCAGAAATAATCAGAAATTATCATTAAATGATATAAAACCTTTAATTATCAAATCTTCTATAACTGATCATTTTTCTATAGGAGTAGAGATTGAATTCAATAAGGGGTTGTACAATACCAAAACTAACATAATGAATAAAACGAAAATCAATATAAATATTCTAGACAAAAGACTTGAAAAATAAAATTGGCAAAATGTTTATGACATGAGAGAAGTGGAAGATGCTTACATTTGCTTTAAAAATACCTTTTTTAATCATATAAACCACTGTAGAAAAACCTATCCTATAAATAAAAAAAACAGAAAACTAAAACCTTGGATTACTTTTGGAATAATTAACTCTATTCGAAGAAGGGATAAAATGAAATTAGAATTCAATAAATTTTGTTCAATACAAAAAAAAAAATGGAATATGTTAAATACAGAAATAAACTTAAAAAAATCATGAAACTTGCAAAAACTTCATACTTCAAAGAAAGACTCAAAAATTCTATTCGGGATGCGAAAAAAACTTTAAAAATAATTAATGAGGCAGTGAATGCTAAAAAAACAAAACAAAAAATCAACAACATCATAAACGAACACAATGAAGTACTCAATGAACCGGTTAATATTGCCAATGCTTTCAATCGTTATTTCATCGATATAGGAAACCAGATGCAGAGTTACTGAAACCAGTAACTCTCCAAGAAATGATAAGAGAAATCTCAACTTTAAGAAATGATTTTGCACCTGGGAAAGACGGAATTTTCGTAAAATTGATCAAGGATGTACACATTCATCTAGTTGAGCCTTTAACTTTTCTGGTTAACCTATACTTTGAAAGAAATAATATATCTTCTGATTGGAAAACCTCAATAGTGATACCCATATTTAAATCAGGGGACAGACGGAGAATAGAAAATTATCGACCAATTTCTCTCATCAATAATTTCGCAAAACTTTTCGAAAAATGTCTAAAAAACCGTATCATTGACTTCTTAGAATCAAACAAATTACTCAATAAACATCAAGATGGGTTCAGAACTAACCTTAGCACAGAAGATGCCGTTTTCAACCTAATAAATGAGATTGATAACAGGTATGAAAAGATTCTTCCGGGCTTATTGGAAGTGGTCCATAATTTCACCTTGGTGAAATTATTCCTAATGGACCACTCAATGTCGGGTTGAAAATTCACAAAAATGTGAAATAATAGAAAAGGTTGAGAATATTAAGTATTTGGGTATCATTGTGGACCAGAATCTGAGGTGGAACGACCACGCCAACCACATTAATAAGTAAATTAGGACCTTCCTATATCGATTTTACCAACTGAGTGAGATTTCGAATGCGAATTTGATCAGGACAGTTTACACGTCATTAGTGGAGTCCATACTGAGATATGGTTTAATGGTTTTGGGGGGGTGGATTTAAGAACGCTTTAAAGAATGTCACCATCACTCAAAATTATGTTCTGAAAATTATATATAGAAAAAAGCGGACATATTCTACGGAATCACTATATAAGGAGGCAAATATTCTACCTCTAAGGGCGCTCTTCATCCATAGTTGCCTCAATTATCTGCCCAAAATTAAGGACTTGTTACCAAACAATGTAACAGACTATAATATAAGAACAGAATTATTAAGAACACAAAGATACATCAAGGCTCACACTCAAAGATTTGTTCTACACTTTGCTCCCAAGTTTTTCAATGAACTTCCTTCTAATATAAAAACTTCAATTGCCAACAAAAAGAGGTTTAGTGCTCTCACAAGAAAATATGTTCAGGAAAATTATAATGCACTTCTGGAATTGTTGTAGTTTCCGATGATTAACTACAATGAGAATAATACCTTCTCCTAGTGAAGAACCTTATAGACTCATTTTCAACTATTGAAGAGATTTCCTCCCGTGACCACTTTCCCGGCTGTCCCCTTGCCTTCGGCTCCCTTCTTGCTCCACTATTCCAAAAATTCCAAAATTTATAATTCGGCAGGAGTTCCGCAATACGGACTTGGAATTTACTTCCAAGTTTAGTGCGGGGCGAATGCCAATTACACACTTGAATATTTTTAGTTTTGATAGACTAATTAACCACTATGAAATTTTATGTATAAGTATTGCTGTAATATGTATCAAGATTGATGAAATAAATTTGATTTGATTTGATTTGAATTGGCTACCATCCTTTGTTCGCATATGTCTCACAAAAGTTTTCCTTCCAAATACCCCATTCTGAATTAATTGAGTGTTATATAACCATGGAACTTTACCAATCCTGACAATGATCTCCTAAAAATAGTCTGAATATTTGAATTTTTTTAGTGTCTGAATTTGTATCTAAACGCATACACTCAGTTTCAAAGATATCCACCCACTATGTCATAGTTGATATTTTCCTGTTGAATTTTTCTATCACAAACAATTCTGATATTTTTTTCAAATAAGGTTGTTTAGATTCTTTTTTCAATTCGGCAAAATTTTCCAATATTCTTGTAATGCTGCCTATACACTATCCGGCGGCTTGCAGTCCCAGGACTGACGATTTGAACTGACAGTCAAAATCTGTAGCGTACAACACACGATACAGTTAAATCGTAAGACCTGATCTTATAATCGGAAACTGACAGTCCGCGGACTGCAGTCCATCCTAAATTTGACTATACCCGTTCAGTTCAGATCCTCAGTTTTCCAAGTGAGGATCTATAAGTATGTCTCTTGAACGTAAACGAAAATCGACTGCAGCCATGATTGTGTTATTGATTGAAAATGAAAAATCGAAAAAGAGATTATGGACTAAAGAATGGTTGTTGAGACGTGACAAACTATCGCATATGAATTTATTAAGAGAAATGAGAATCAGTGCAAGAGTCTACTGTTGCATTTTCATCAATAATTTTGTAAAAGTTTACAAGTTTTTCATTGGTGCTATTCTTTATTCGCCTATTAGAATATTCGCCTATTCGAAAATATTTTACATTTTACCGAGCATTTTACAGACCATTTTGGTTGTGAAAGATCGAAAATGTTGGAAGTTCTGAACTGTCGATGGGATGTGAAGGAATTGCTCTACACACGGCAGTTTTTCAAACGATTTGCCGAAACTGTCGGCCTGAACAATTATCTGTGCATGTGTAGTGATAACAAAACTGTAGATCTACGTTTCTGCAGTCCCGGACTGCAGTTCTTCGGTGCGTGTATTGTACTTTAAGAGCTTCTGTTGCTGTTTCACTCGTATCCAACTGCTGCTGTGATGATATAATTTCTTCCAAAAATTATACAGGGTGTAACAAGTTCGACGGCCTATTAGGCGTTTCTGGAGAACTGGGCCTATTTGGAATCTGAAAATTGGGATTATGTTATTGTTTGACATTATCTACAGATCTAAAATTTTCTTGGAGCCTGACCACTTTCAGTTATACAGGGAGTGAAAAAAAATTTCCAAAATTTTTTTTTCTGTTTTTTTGTTTACGAATTTGATAGAGTATGCAATTCTAAATACATTCGTACTCAAATCGTTGCATTCGTCGAAATACTTTCCAAAATATCGAGAAAAAACTGAAGAAAAAAAGGAGATAAGTGTATTCGGTAATAAGTTTGTTATTCCTAACCTAGATATCGTAAGCACAAACTGTTTTCACATTTTTGAAGCCGAAGACTGTGGAAATATTGTTCAATTTCAGAATTTTGAGTAACCCATCACAGGGTGTTCCAAATGTTGGTTCAAAAATTGGGATCAAAATTGGCTCATAACTTTCGTTTTTCAAATTAGAACCCTATTTTTTTATGATTGCGTTGGATTCTGCGAAGAAAAATGATGATAATGTTCTGAAATGTTGATGCTCCTAAAATTACTAATTCTTGAGTTATTTGGGATTTTCTGTTTCTATTCATGAAATCTGTTTTACATCAACAATGATAAATGAATTCAGAAAAGAGGAAGTCACTAGTGAGTTATTTGAGTAATTTATCTTCTATGACCAAGGTCATTATTGATATTGTTCTGTTCTTATTTTGTATATATGTATATATGTTTATTCCCCCTTAATTCATTATCTTAATTGTCACGATGCAATTGTTATGCTTGGATGGTGGTCTCAATATTGAGCTCTGTTTCAACTTTGTCTTGCTGTCATGCGCTAGAAGTTGATATGGCTTATACTGAGGCCAGTTAAAGGAAGAAGAAGAAGACAAGGGCCACCCCCCTTCCGCACTAAGGGCGGATCATCGAGACCTCTAGCCCTTCAACAACGAGCCCAGTACCATATACCATCCAGCAGAGTCAGTTCATATAATACACAGTACCACGATTTTGCCACGTTGTCCTACCGGTAATGGTAAGTCTATATCATACTTATAGTGTTTTGTCAGCGTATACTTAGTCTTGTTATTCCTGGTATAAACTGTTTCGATTGTGAATTTCATTGAATACCATCACGAACTAGCGAATCCGATGATTTTACACTCTTACATTTGATAGCAATTAAAACATGGTCCTTCGAGCCGGATTCTGCTAGGAAGTTTTACTTTGTTATTCATTTCTTTCTATTCAAATTGAGATATTTTGTCTGGGAATACCAATTCTGAAGTAACAGTGTTGACATATTTGCTTTGTCTAGTCTTCTATTTAGGTATTTCAGTTGTATCGTGATATATCTCTCTTTATCTTTTTTTTCATATAACTGACTTTAATTATTGCTCATAATATATATATATATATATATATATATATATTAGACTGTTTCAAAAAAATCGACACTCTTTGTTTTCACGAAACCCCCCCCTAATTATCTTCAGGGTATCGAAAAGAGACCTCTATGAAAATATGAGCTTCAAATAATAATATTTAGAGGTCGCTCATCAATTATTTCTATTTTCCCTACTAATAGCAGGGAAAAATTTCTTTTTTCAATAAAAAATTCCTAGAGCAGAAACCAATGGACGGATTTCATTGTGTGATACATTTTCGTGTAGACAATCAGATACTCTACAAATATGTCCCTTACGATATTTCAATAAAACGGCCGCTTCAAAAGTTATTCATTTCGATGCTAATATTGAGGTATTTTTGAAGAAAAAAATTATTCAAAAAAATCGATTCCGTTTGTTTTCACGAAACTCTATTTCTAATTATCTTCAGGGCATCGAAAAAAAGCGTCTGTCAAGATATTAGCTTTGAATATTAATATTTAGAGGTCGCTCAGCGATGATTTCTATTTCCGCTGTTGATAGCAGGAAAAAAATTTTCTTTTTTCAATAAAAAACTTTCCATTCACAAACCAATTGACGGATTTCACTGTGTAATACATTTTCCTGTAGGGAACTAGATGCTCTACGAAAATGTCTCATACGATATTTCGATAAAACCGCTCGTTCAAAAGTTATTCGAACTTTTTCTTCAAAAATACCTCTATATTAATACCTTATATTGAGGTATTTTGGATAAAAAAGTTCAAATAACTTTTGAACGAGTGGTTTTATCGAGATATCGTATGGAACATTTTCGTAGAGTATCCAGTTCTCTACACCAAAATGTATCATACAGTGGAATCCGTCTATTGGTTCGTGAACAAAAAATTTTTTATTGAAAAAGGAATTTTTTTTCCTGCCATCAGCAGCGAAAATAGAAACCATCGATGAGCGACCTCTAAATATTAATATTCAAAGCTAAAATTTTCACAGACGCCTTTTGTCGATGCCCTGAAGATGATTAGAAGGCGGGTTGAGTGAAAACAAGTAAAGTCGATTTTTTTGAATATTTTTTTCCTTCAAAAATACCTCAATATTAGCATCGAATCGAATAACTTTTGAAAAGGCCGTTTTATCGAAATATCGTTAGGGACATATTTGTAGTGTATCTGATTGCCTACACGAAAATGTATCACACAAAGAAATCCGTCAATTGGTTTGTGTTCTAGGAATTTTTTATTAAAAAAAGAAATTTTTCCCCTGCTATTAGTAGGCAAAATAGAAATAATTGATGAGCGACCTCTAAATGTTATTATTTGGAGCTGATATTTTCACAAAGGTCTTTTTTCGATACCTTGAAGCTAATTAGGGGGGGGTTTCGTGAAAACAAAAAAAGTCGATTTTTTTGAATCAGTCTAATATATATACATATCAGAACGACTCAATTCTCTAAAGGATATCTTACATCGATTTAAGTACCCCTCTCACCGATCTGCTCCATTCTGCGTGCTTATCACCTTGGAGCAACTTCGCGCGCTCGGGAATTTCCAGTATTTCTCTTTCTTTTCTGAAATTCCATCCATTGAGCCGATTTAAGTTAATGATCATATAGTGGTGTGTACCGCTTGAAAGACTTTCCTTTAGTTTTTATTTTCTCCGTTTTTTTCCATTAGTTCTTTCAATTCATTTAATAGGCACCTTCAATATGCTTCTCACAATGGAAGAAAAAATTGCTCGCGATGATGCCCTTAGAGAAATAACTATAAACCAATTAGTGCTGATCGAAACATGCGCGATAAATGCACAACGGGAAGAAAATAATATTACCAAATTCGCGATGGCTTTCAAGGGCCTTAAGAAGTTGCAAAAGGACTTTGAAAAACATCATTTGTCAATTGTGGTCGCTTTAGCCGGGGATTCCGAGAAATTAAATGCTCAGTCCGAAATCATGAACGATTTCTGGGCTAGATGTCTGGAACTGGAAACAATTCATCATACACTCATAGCTGAAAAGCAGATAGATCAACGTTCCAGAATTAACACAACCACGTTTCAAAATACAACATTCAGTAATACAAACGATTGTATCCGCTTACCGCGTATTGAACTGCAAGAATTTTCGGGCAACATCCAGGAATTTCCGTCTTTTATTGAACTCTTCGACACCCTGGTACATAACAACGGTAAACTTTCAGACATCGAAAAATTTACCTACCTGATTTCGAAAGTACGTGGTCCTCCTCATGCTTTAATTAGAAATTTACCAATTGTGTCGGCAAACTATGCCATCGCGTACAATTCTTTAAAGGATAGGTACGACAATAAAAGGCTTCGAGCGGTAAAATCCTGGAAGGAATAAGAAGGCTGTCCCAAGCTGCAAAAGAGCGATTGTAAATCTTTGCGCCATTTATTGGATACCTTCTCGGAAAATTTAGAAGTTCTAAGAACTATGCGGTACGACGTTGACGGTTGGTGTTTCGTTTTGTCAAATATGCTGCTGGATCGTTTGGACCCGAATACAAGGCTAGAGTTTGAGAAAAATCATGCGTCGAACGAAATGCCGAAATATACGGAAGTAAGAGATTTCATTTCAACCCAGTGCAAAGCATTAGAAACATTTTCATTATGCACAAGGTCTTCTAGCGAAACAAATAGAACCCAAAGGGATGCACCTAGAACAACCCAACGCAACACATTGCTCGCGAAAACAAAACGCGTCGTAGATAAATCTCCCAAAGTCACCCGATGCAATTTTTGCGAAGGTGAACATCTCATACAAAATTGTTCGGATTTTTTGAATAAAAATGCATCAGAACGTTTCCAAGTTACAAAACAGAAAAAATTATGTGTAAATTGTTTATCCGATAAACATAGTACCCTCAACTGCGTTTCTAAATACCGCTGTAGACAATGCAAAAGGACGCATCACACGTCATTGCATTTCACGGAGAATTCAGAACCGTCAGAAAATGATACTCCACAAGTTAATACAAATCAAACGGTTGCTATGTTTACGAAAGGTGAACACGAGGTACTGTTGTCTACAGCTCTATTGAGCGTTCGCGATGCTTTCCGCAATATTCAAACCACGAGAGCTGTTTTAGATTCAGGTTCGCAATCATGTTTTGTAACAAAAGGGTTTGCTAATAAATTAGGCCTCAAGAAAATTAATAATAATAATAATAATAATAAAGGCCTTTATTGAAGAAGAAAATATAGCTGCGACTCTTCACGGCCTCGACAGAATGCATATGCCGGCTAAATCGGGTATACATTGCGTGATCTCCGGCGAAGATTCCGCAGAATTTCAAGCAGATTTCATAATCCTAGAACAGATTTGTGACCCATTGCCTATCACCGGATTCGATCTAAACAAAATTCCATATGTGCGTAACTTAAAATAAGCTGATCCGAACTTCAACAAGAGCGATAAAGTGGACATGCTTTCAGGCGCCGAAATATATCCTCTCATCCTTAGAGAGCGAAAAATCGTGCTAAATGAAAATTCGCCGGTTTGTATACATACTGCATTCGGTTGGGTCGTTATGGGAAAACGCTCCTCTCTTCAAAAGGTTCAATACAACGCGCCACGTCCGATTAAGACCTTTTTCGCGAAATATACAACGAATGATCAACTAAACGATACACTACGACTATTTTGGAAAACCGAAGAAGTTCCAGATGTGAGTGTAAAAAATCCTGAGGACGAATTTCGTGAGAGTCATTTCATTCGAAACATTAAACACGACGAACGTATCGGTTTTACGGTCTCTCTACCTTTTAAAATAAACGCTCCCGATTTCGGAGATACACGTTCTCTAGCAATGCGGCGATATTTGTCATTAGAAAGACGATTAATGCAAAATCCACAGAGTCGGATTGCCTATACAGATGTAATCAACGAATATCTGAGTAAGGGTCATATGACGAGGGTGGAACCTCTCCCGCACTTGCTGAACTGAACGGTTTTTTCTATATACCGCATCATGCCGTCCTAAAGACCGATTCCACATCGACACCACTTAGGGTAGTCATGGACGCGAGCAGTCCCTCTCCTGACAAGGTTTCGCTCAATCAGGCGCTGTACAGCGGTCCTAAATTACAACGCGATCTAGTTGAAATTCTAATAAACTTTAGACTCCATAAACATGTAATGCTCACGGATATCAAACAAATGTTCAGAATGATACAAGTAGATCCCAATCAAAGAAAATATCAACGGATTCTGTGGCGTCCCAATCCAGATGGGCCGATCGTGGATTACCAATTGAACGTCCCCGTCTTTGGCATTACATCATCCCCGTTTCTAGCTATCCTCACGCTTTTGTATCTTGCCGATAAATATCATGATTTTCCGTTAGCATCACAAATTTTACGAACGCAATCATTCGTTGATGATATCACTTTCGGTAGCGATGATCTTGATTCGATTAAAGGCATGCGTGATCAACTTGTCGAACTACTAAGTAAAGGTAAGTTCGAACTCAGAAAGTGGGCATCCAATACAGAATCACTTTTGGAAGGATTGCCTAAAGAAAATGTACAGAATATTGACTTTTCTTTCGATTCCGAAAACAATGCTTCCTTGAAAATTCTAGGTTTGAAGTGGTCGCCAGTTAAAGATAATTTTTTCTTCACATTCAAATATCTTGAATCTAACTGTACTAAAAGAACAACGCTCTCGGAATTGGCGCGCACCTTCGATCCGTTGGGAATCTTGACGCCCATCACCTTTTTCACTAAAGTACTGATTCAACGGTTGTGGGCTGGGATGAAATACCGCCGAAAGATGTTGTTGATAAGTGGTTACATTTTAAGAGAGATCTCACAGTGCTTTCTTCTTTCGCGCTGCCACGGCATTTCGATCTTCGTAATATGGATTCATGTCATCTTATTGGATTCTGTGATGCTTCAGTCGAGGGAACATGTGCGGTCACGTATTTAAGAATCAAATACAAAGATTCGGTGGTGAAATGTCATTTCTTGTTCGCGAAATCGAAAGTCGCCCCATTACAATCGGTTTCTTTACCCAGACTGGAATTGGAGGCTGCAGTTCTTCTATCAAAATTGATTAGATATGTGGAAAAGGTACTCATAGACAAGATATGTTTAACAGACATTCACGCCTTCAGCGACAGTTCCGTGGCTCTTTCGTGGATTAAAAACTCACCACATTTATGGAAAACATATGTCGCGAATAGAGTAGCTTTTATTCAAGAAAGAGTTCCGCCTAACAAATGGCATCATGTATCCTCCAGAGAAAACGCAGCGGATTGCGGTTCCAGAGGCATTTTTCCTTCTGAATTGCTGTCACACTCTTTATGGTGGACTGGACCTCGGTTCCTTTTAGAAGAACCAACATCCTGGGTCAAGAAAGTTCCTGAGCACGATCCAGATACGATTGAAACTGAGCGACGAAAAATAACGTTAAACGTGCAAGTGTCACAACCGAATATTTTGGATACGTTTCTTGACAAATATTCAACCCTAAATAAAATTAAACGTGTTCTCGCTTACATTATCCGTTTCAAGAATAGATGCATGAAACGCCAACGTGTCATCCGTGAGTCGGTCGACTGCCTCACAGAGGAGGATTTGCACAGCGCCCTTCTTTTGATCATAAGGCACGAGCAACAGAAGTATTTCGGTGATGAAATATTATGTTTAAAAAATAACGAGAGATTACCTAAATCGTTAAGAGTTTTGAACCCCTTTATGGAGAACGACGTATTGAGGGTAGGTGGTAGACTACGTAACGCGGATATGTTGTACAACGAAAAGTTTCCGATACTTATACCAAGAAAGTCAGTCTTGGCCACGTAACTCATCACCGAAATACATGTTAAGAATATGCATGCTGGAATCGAAACGACACTATCCTTACTAAAGAGAAATTATTGGATACTCGGGGCCAAAGGGTTAACCAGACGAATCGTTAATAAGTGCATTCCGTGTTGGAAAATCCATCCCAAAAATTTTCTCCCGTCAATGGGCAATCTTCCAGATTTTCGGGTAAAACAAGCACGACCCTTCGTTAACACTGGAGTCGACTTAGCCGGTCCTTTCACAATCAAAATGGGTAAAATTCGGACCAACAAGACATTTAAAGCGTGGATATGTTTATTTGTATGTTGCCCAACAAAAGCGATTCATATAGAACTAATATCCGAACTCTCTTCAGAGGCTTTTCTTGCGGGTTTCAGACGGTTCATTGGTAGGCGCGGACTTTGTAAAAATGTCTATTCGGACTGCGGAACTAATTTCACGGGTTCTGATAAATATCTAAAGAACATCTACGCTAATGTGGCAGAAACAGAAGCCATCCGTTGGCATTTCAACCCGCCTGCAGCGCCACACATGGGAGGTCTCTGGGAAGCAAACATTAAGGTGGTGAAAACACATCTTAAAAGAGTTACGGGATCACAAATATTGACGTATGAAGAAATGAACACGGTGCTGGTCCAGATAGAAGCAGTTCTGAATTCAAGACCGTTAACTCCCATGAGTTCTGACCCGAACGACTTGTCGGTTTTGACACCCGCGCATTTTTTGGTGTCAGAACCACTGACAACGATCCCAGATCCAGATATGTCTGACGTACCCATGAACCGCTTAACCCGTTGACAGCTGCTAGTACGTATGCGCACAGATTTTTGGAAGCGATGGAAAACGGAATATTTACATACACTCACTCAGAGAGCCAAATGGCACCTTCCGAATAAAGCGGCTCCTAAATTAGGCGATATGGTTTTAGTCAAGTCGGATAACGAGCCACCCCTAGAATGGACCTTAGGAAGGATCAGCCAGATCAGCACAGATGGTATAGCACGGGTTGCTTCAGTCACCACTATGAAAGGGGTAATACGTAGACCATTGGTCAAACTTTGCCCCCTGCCCACGAATTGAGCGATTGAAGAATATCTTCCTTTCTTCAACGGGGGGGAGGATGTTCTGTTCTTATTTTGTATATATGTATATATGTTTATTCCCCCTTAATTCATTATCTTAATTGTCACGATGCAATTGTTATGCTTGGATGGTGGTCTCGATATTGAGCTCTGTTTCAACTTTGTCTTGCTGTCATGAGCTAGAAGTTGATATGGCTTATACTGAGGCCAGTTAAAGGAAGAAGAAGAAGACAAGGGCCACCCCCCTTCCGCACTAAGGGCGGATCATCGAGACCTCTAGCCCTTCAACAACGAGCCCAGTACCATATACCATCCAGCAGAGTCAGTTCATATAATACACAGTACCACGATTTTGCCACGTTGTCCTACCGGTAATGGTAAGTCTATATCATACTTATAGTGTTTTGTCAGCGTATACTAAGTCTTGTGATTCCTGGTATAAACTGTTTCGATTGTGAATTTCATTGAATACCATCACGAACTAGCGAATCCGATGATTTTGCACTCTTACATTTAATAGCAATTAAAACAGATATGAAACAGATTCTATGAAATCAGGAAATCCTGAATAACTCAAGAATTATTAATTTTAGGAGCATTAACATGTTAGAACATTATCATCATTTTTCTTCGCACAATCCAACGCAATCATAAAAAAATTGGTTCTAATTTGAAAAAACGAAAGTTATGGGTCAATCTTGATCAGAATTTGTGAACCAATATTTGGAACATCCTGTGACGGGTTTTTCAAAATTCTGAATATGTACAATATTTCCACATTCTTCACAGAAAAGTGAAAACAGTTTGTGCTTACGATATCTAGGTTAGGAATAACAAACATAATACCGAATACACTTATCTCCCTTTTTTCTTCGGCTTTTTCTCGATATTTTGGAAAGTTTTTCGACGAATGCAACGATTCGAGTACAAATGTATTCAGAATTGCATATTCTATCAAATTCGAAAACAAAAAAAAAGAAACTAAAATTTTCGAAAATTTTTTTTTCATTCCTGGTATAACTAATAGTGGTCAGGCTCCAAGAATATATTAGATCGGTAGATAATGTCAAACAATAATATAATCCCAATTTTCAGATTTCAAATAGGTCCAGTTCTCCAGAAACGCCTAATAGGCCGTCGAACTTGGTACACCCTGTATATTTCAATCTTCATTCCTGTATGTTTTACGTAATTCCGGTGTTAGGGAAATCCACACCTGCCGTTTTTCATACCTTCTTTGTAAAGTACTTTTTAACTTTTGAAAGGTTTCAGTTTTTAATATCACATCATATAATACGACGTGTTGTATCTGTCCCGGAATCAAAAAGGTATTCTTCTCGGCATTCACAATTGAGGTTATGCAAATCAAGTTTGTTTTTGGATCTTCACTTGCTTTTACAACGAATTAAAATTTTAACTTTTCCATCGTTCCCAACAGCTTCGAAAATGTTGTTTTGTAATGGATTGTCTTCTTATTGAGACAAAGAGCAAATTGGTTTCTCTGTAAAGAGATTTTTATTTTATGAATTGTATCATCCCAAATTATCTTTTTACATCACTGATTAACTTAAAATTATTATAAACTTTTATTTACTAACCTGTAAAGAGAAACAACGTTATGTTAATATGCCGTGGAGTAAATAAGTCGATGCGAATATGTCTCTGCAAGTTATCCGTCAGTGTGGATATTGTAAAAGAACTATTGCGAAAAGTAGTGCAAAGTGTCTCATTTGCCATAAGTCTTTTCATCCAAGTTGTGGATCTAAAATGAAAAAGTGTTGTGATGTGGAAATACCTGATCAGGTTCCTTCTGATAAAATGAGTGGCAGCTCATCACCGATGTGCGAGACCGCGGTTAAGAACATAAGCGGGAATCTTCTCAGCAAGATCTTTTACTGAGAATAATTTTTGAGTTGCGGACGAAAAATAATCTCCTAATGGAAAACAATTCCCTCCTCAGGTTCAAAATTCAATCACTTGAACACCAGATTGTAAACAAGGAGCAAGAAATGAACGAACTGAAAAAGAAATTTGTCAGCGTATCCGATAACGATAAGCAACATATTTCGAGTCTTATCGATATGAGGAATTCCGGAGATCCCCCTGTGATTAAATCTTACGCAGCAGCTACCGCAACAGATGCTCCTCAAGTATCTTTGTTAGGCACAGAAGGTTGCGTTACGGGATCTTCAACTGTCGCTCCTTCTAAGAAGAATTCCAACCCCTCGAAAAAGTTCAACCTAACGGAGATTAATCAGGCGATTAAAAAAGCTCAATCGGTGAGCAACGTAACTGAAGTCAGTAAATCTACAGCAGATAGTAACCCATCTTCGGGGTGGAATGTTGTTGGAAATAAAAAGAAAAAAAATCGTAAACCTAGTAAAATACTTGTTATTGGAACCAATTCGGGCGCTGAAGGCGTTGAGGGTTTAGATAAATTGAAAGCTCTTCATGTTTCGAAATTAAAACCTGACACAAGTGTGGAAAATTTGCAAAATTTTTTGAAAAACAAATTTTCAAGTGCTGTATGTGAAAAAATAACATCCCGTTACCCGATTCTTACGCATCATTTAAGGTACTGATACCTAGTTCTGAATATGAAAAAGCACTTGATAGCTCAAACGGGCCAAATAAGGTCAGCGTGCATAATTTTTTTCACCGGGGAAAGTTGAACCAGGATCGAGCATATTGAATCCAACTTCCAATTCGAAAGGTCTGAGGATTATGCAGCTGAACACCAGTGCATTTTAAATAAACTGAACAGTGTGGAGCTGTTATTGCTGGACCTGGACACAAATACTGATGTGTTGAGTATATCGGAACATTGGTGTAGTGCGGTCAGTATTGACTCCATGGTGATTCCGGGCTATGCTCGGGCTGATTGTTTTTGTCGTGCCTCCAGGGAATACGGCGGATCCGCAATTTATGCACGGAAAGACTTGAAGCTGAAAAAACTAAAAGTCTCCAGATTCTCCGAGGAAATGCATGGCGAGATCTGTGGTGTTGTGATTTAGGATGGAGGCTCTCACTTGGGCATAATAAGCGTGTATCGTCCATGTGCTGGTAACATTGAACTATTCTTCAATAGAGTATTCAGTGCATTGCAGTCATGTTTCGATACTGTCGATTTTATTTTCCTGTGTGGAGATTTAAACATGGATTTCTTGAGGACTGATTGTAAAAATTCAAAAATGTTGAATGACCTATTAGATTGTTTCAAGTTGAAGGTTACGTCGAAGTGTGCCACCAGAGATTTCACTAACATCAATGGCCATACGAGTATTTCTAAAGTAGATTATATAATTACCAATGTTGATCCACAGGATTATAGGATTGCTGTCTTCGAACCACATATTAGTGACCATAAAAGCATTCTAATTGAGGTAGATTTTCGACCGAAACAAAAGAGAAGATCGGTAACACACTCATGCAGAAATTTGAGCCACAATAATGTTGAAAATTTTCATAACCTCTCTATCCAAGCACGGTTTCAATGAAATTTATTTCCAAAACGACGTTGACAGTTGTTTTGAATCATTCATGGGTGTTGTTCAGTATTTTCTTGAGCGGTACTTTCCTGTAGATAAAATAGCTTCGGGTCGATCAGTTGAGAAGTGGGTGACATTCGAACTTGTACAAAGTAAACAAAATCTGTCCAACGTCCATTGGCTTCATAAGAACCTAAGTACTTCGGTTACTTCCCAAAACTATAAAGTCGCCAAACGCCAACATAAGAAGTTGATAAATTCCAGCAAGTTGAACTTTTATAGTTCAGCTATTGATCGGTCAGACAATAAAAACAAGACAGTGTGAAATATTGTGAATGGTTTGACTGGAAGAACGAATGATAAAAATGATATCTGCATTAATTTAAATGGTTTTACGTGTGATGAACCAACTCAGTTGCCCGGTATCTTTGCGGAACATTTTTCTTCTATCACAAGTTCTGAACTGAGATCTTGTTATGGTGATAATTTATCACAATCTTGCACTGTAATACCAATGGTAAACAGTGATTTCTTCTTCAATCCTGTAGATAAGATTGAAGTTGAGGAAACCATTAGATCCCTCAAAAATAAAAAAAGCGTTGGTGTTGACTCTGTATCCGTAAACATATTGAAGGCAATGAATGAAGTGATTAGTGAGCATTTTGCACATCTCATCAATATGTCTGAAATCCTGAAAAAATCCATAATCATTCCTATATTCAAAAAGGGTGACCCCGCTGAAATAATGAATTACCGTCCGATATCAATTCTGAGCGTGCTTTCCAAGGAGAAAATTGTTTTGAACAGAATGACGTGTTATCTCGATAGATTCAGACTTATAGATTCTGCGCAACACGGTTTCAGAAGCGGTTACTTAACTCAATCCGCAGCAGTCAATTTTTTCGAATCAGTATACGAATGTTTGGATTAAAACCTATTTGTAGCTGGTCTATTTTTTGACCTATCCTCGGCTTTTGATTCACTGTCTTTCGAATTCATACTTGAAAAGTGTTTCAATCTAGGTTTCAGGGGTGTGTTCCTGGAATGGTTGCGTAGTTTTCTTGTCGGAAGAAATATGGTTGTAAAAATAGGCGAAAATTATTCTGGTCTCATCACGTTTTGTCTTGGAGTCCCCCAGGGTTCTGTGTTGGGCCCTTTTCTTTTCATATTATTTATAAATGATCTGCCTGGGTATTTATCCTGCTTACTGGCTACTTTATTTGCCGATGATACTTCCGTAGTTGTTTCTGCCAACAGTCTCCAGGAACTTCTGAGAGCTTGTGAGCGTATTGTCCGTGAATTTGTTAACTGGTGTCATTCAAACCGCCTGATGGTGAACGTAGATAAGACGGTGTGTATCAACTCTTGTTTAAAGAATAATGAAATGCAGACCTTCAGAGTTAATTACGGGGATAACTCAATCATAACATCTGACACAACCAAGTTTCTCGGTCTCTATGTAGATAAAAATTTAAGGTGGACGACTCACTTCGATTCTTATGTAAGAAATTGAACAGCTCCTTTTTTGCCATCAGTAGAATTAAAAATGTTTTGCCCTTGTATTGTTTGATGAATGTCTACTATAGCCTTGTTTATAGTCATTTATCCTACAACATTTTGTTTTGGGGAAGTTGCTCTGAATTCTCCAGAGTATTCATAGCACAAAAGCGTGTCATCCGTGCAATATTCAACCTACATCCACTGAATTCTTGTAAGCCGGTATTCATTGAAAGGGAAATATTAACATTGCCTTGTATATAAATATATATTTTTAAATGTTTGCTCTATGCTAAGGAGAATGAGTGTAGATGGTCAAAATGATCAGATCATCACAAGTATGAAACAAGAAACTCTGAGACATTTTCTTTCCCGAAACATAGAACTCACAGATTCGAATGTAATCCCTCATACAAAAGTATGAAATTATATAATCATCTACCATCTGCTATGAAACATTTGAATCTCAAAACATTCAAGAATGAAATCAAGAAATTTCTTTTAAAAAAAGGCTTTTACTCTGTAGAAGAATATTTCTGTGACACCTCAGTTTCTTAGTTCCTAGTTGCTTAGTTTTAAGTCTGACATGAATAAATTATTATTATTATTATATTATTATTATAAAGCTATTGCCTCAATTTATCAAATTAATTCACTCGAAAAATAAACTTGAAATATTCCTTCATATAACAACTTGACTGTTTGCTGGAATTTGCTGGAACTATTAACATATCAAAGACAACGCGCAGGGAAATTAAATTGAATGAAGAGCGAGGAATCTTCATTTAAATATATATATATATATATATATATATATACATTTGAAAACGAAACAGACGTGATTTACAGACGAAATAAATTTTTTCGATAGAAATGCTCGGACAGGTCGATTTCTGTTTCGAGGGGGACAACTTAAGATGTAGGTTACGGACGCATAGCGCTTCAACCCTTGCTACTACAACCCTCACCCCCAATTTTTGAATAGGGAAGATGGTGAGTGATACCTCCTACTTGAAAAAATATCAGTTTTGTTGATACAACTTGATGAATCTATATATATATATATATATATATATATATATATATATAATATATATATATATATATATTATACTGATTCAAAAAATTCGACTTCTTTTGTTTTCACGAAACCCCCCCCCCTAATTATCTTCAGGGTATCGAAAAAAGACCTCTGTGAAAATATCAGCTCCAACTAATAACATTTAGAGGTCGCTCATCAATTATGTCTATTTTGCCTACTAATAGCAGGGGAAAAATTTCTTTTTTCAATAAAAAATTCCTGGAACACAAACCAATAGACGGATTTCTTTGTGTGATACATTTCGTGTAGGCAGTCAGATACACTACAAATATGTCCCTTACGATATGTCGATAAAACGGCCCCTTCAAAAGTTATTCGATTCGATGCTAATATTGAGGTATTTTTGAAGAAAAAAAATATTCAAGAAAATAGACTTTACTTGTTTTCACGCAACCCGCCTTTTAATCATCTTCAGGGCATCGACAAAAGGCGTCTGTGAAAATATTAGCTTTGAATATTAATATTTAGAGGTCGCTCATCGATGGTTTTCGATGACGTCTGTCGGCGTATCGTCATATCGGTCGAACTGTTATTGTCCCCGCTTTTTAATCATTTTATATTTATGATTATAACATTGGATATTAGGAATGGTTTTTGAAATTTCATGGAGTGATTTTGACTTGTCTAGCCCTGAAGATGGAAAAATATATTTCCGAAACGTCGGCGAACTGACAGAGTATCATTCTCCTGCTTATTTGATCCTTACACCACCAACCGATTTTGAATACTATTTTCTAGATTTATGCCACACACACTCAAGGACTGTCTTGGGATTTAATGTCATAGCAAACGCTAGACGAATTGGAAATTGAATTCTCTTGAACTCAAATGGCAAATCTGTTGGGATCATCGGAATTCTGGGAATAAGAACTTCTTCACCTTTATATTTTCCTTTGAGTACTGTGCAATGAATTACATTACTTTTAAGATGTTTCACAACCAAACATGTTCCATTGCATAATTTTGGCTGGTTAAGATTTCTCAACATAATAACAACTGATCCAACCTTCTGTTGTGAATTGTGTGGTGGCAAACCTCATAGATCCAATGGGTTCAAAAACTCAGTAGGGAAATTTGTAGCTTCATTCTCGTTTGTTGCACTATCTATAGATTTATAACAAAACAGCAGACCAATAATTTCACTTTGAATGATCATATTTAACTGATCAACATCTTTGTTCTTTGCAGCAAGAATGGCTCGTTCACTCAACCAATTCAGATTTTTGTGGTTGGCAATTATATTTGGAAATACTCTGCTTATGAGGTCATCCTGGGTTGACACAAAAGTACAGAAATTTGGAGGAAATGAAATCAACCTGTTGATTGATCGACAGGAACACGGCCATTACCTATATCCAGTAATTGTTCAGAGAAAATTCTGGCAGATGGATCATTCAACAATGCAACTCGCATGTTTGTAGTTAACTGTAATTTTTGCACTTAGCGCCACAAGCATTTATTTCATCGGCAGCCGTCGATTTTGGAATGACAGGTAATGTTTTGTCGAAAGTCACCAGGAATACAATAGAATCAAGTTGATGATTTAAGGCTTAAGGCAAGCATTTATTTCATCGGCAGCCGTCGATTTTGGAATGACCGGTAATGTTTGTCGAAAGTCACCAGACAATAGAATCAATGCGTCTATGTTATGCATCTTCAAGTGGTTGTGAGGATCCAATTCGATGATGAATCTGGCCTTGGATCTAAATAGCAGAAAGAGAAGACAAAATAAGTGACTTGAAATCATTAATGGTAAATATTCTTACCTTGAATGTTGGATTGAATCCGCGTTCTTGAATTATATCTGCTCTAAATACGACGTTTGGAAACACCCACTATATTATTGTGTGTTCGATAGAAAATGTCTTGATTCCGATGTTTCTCCACGGAGCAGAGAATGCAATGGTTCAGGTGGAGGAGGCAATATTGGCAATTTCACCTTGCCATTTTGACATTACACGGCGTTGTTCCCGTGCTCTTTCTTGATCCTCTGCAGAGGATTCACTCGAAATATTCTGAAGTCTGTAGCATTACGGCTTCGTTATGATGTATTAGATCTTCTGGCACGTGGCATTGTAAATAACAATGACACAAATCGTGACAAATCAAAATAACGATGGAATAGTTTTCAATAAACGAATTACTACTGATCACTGCATGTATAAACTACTTTAGTTTTGCAAATACACAACAAATCTAATACAATATACAAAGTTAAAGGGTCTCTAAAATTGAAAACTTTCACAAATAACAGAAATAACCTTTTGTCTTGGTCTCTGATACTTTCACTTCATCATCATCATCATCATCATCAATGGCTCTACAACTCAAGGTGAGTCTTGGCCGCATTTACTATTCTTCTCCACTCTAGTCGATTTTGTACTGCTAGCTCCCATTGTGTTATTCCCAGTCTCTGCAAATCACTTTCACTTCACGGAACCAAAAAATCAGGGTTTGCCGATATATATCGAGTGATATATCATGATATATATCTTGATTATATCTAATATTGATTGACTTGATATATATCATTTACTTATTTTACGAAATAAATACCGCAAAAAAAATCCTTGATAATTGGGTTAAAATTGAAACGTGACAACAGTGCGTTCTGTGGTTAGATCTCCCGTCTCGGGGATTCAGACGGTTCAGTCACTGTTTAGAAATTAAAAAA